>JAKTSZ010000001.1:1200000-1682345 GCA_030580475.1 Casaregolazyma patagonica
CCAAACTCTCCTCTATTAGCCTGGATCGATCTGAAGTATCTGGTTTTTGCGAATTATAATTAACAGCCATATTCGCATCTCCAGACAGAGTTGGGCTGGTTATAGTTCCTGATATATGCTGACGACGAATCCAACTATCTGCTAGGCCCTTCCTACGAATGACTTCGCTAATACGAAATATGCTCCGTTTATCATGAAAAAAGGCACTCCGTATATATATTTGTACGCTATGAGCTAGAGGTCTCGTGGAAGGGCCAGCAGGAAAACATTTGCCTAGCATGCAATAAGTCCAGCAGACCAAGGACTTAGTATACCAATGGCAAAAAGCAGATCAACAGAAAGCCAAAGAAACCAATTATTTTGTACAGTCCGGCTGTGTTTTCCGAGGCTTTTGTTGGTTGAGTTTTCTTGATTTTATCAAAAATCAGCCTATGAGACGAATGTAGGGTAATTCTGTTATTAACCACTTGTATTCTCGATAGAAGAGAGCCAAATGGGTGGAGCAAAGCTATGAAAAATGACAGCAATGGGAAGAATCCGAGCAAAGTAAAGGGTGATTATGAGCTAGTAGAAGGTGGTGAATCTATGGTTAAATTGTTGCAGAATGATGTGTTATTGTCTAGAAGCAGCAAACGAGATTCAAAGAGAACCGACTCAAACAGAGCGTCTCGACCGGAAAGTGCAATAAGACCAAATACGCGGTTTCTGAAAAGGCTGGTGAAGCAGAGCAATTCATTCAATGAATCAATTGGACGGAAAAGAGAGAGTTTGAATAGGCGGCATGGGAGCCATAGAGATCAAAAGCAATCGGAAGAAGCGAAACCAACAACTGCGAGGAGTAGAGATGATAAATATGAAACGAAGAAAATGAAAGATGAAGATTTGAAGGGATTTGGTGCGAGATCAGGAGATTCGAGCCGGGTTTCTAAGAGTTGAGGCCAACTGGTTATGAGACAGCATTTTACTGAGATTATCATTACTCGGTCGTTATTCAAGCACCCGAATATTAGCATCCTACAAATCAATTATACTCATTCCTTGCATGTATTTCCTCTGTCTTCTCCTCTCTCCGCATCTGTCTCTCGGTCTATCTTCATCTCTTCAGCCGTGCATCATCTCTCATCCCCTGAGCTCAATATATACATAATATCACCCCCTAACCACCTATAATCTCATCTTATTTATATCAATTGAATTCCATAGCTATTTATTTATATATTACTTTAATTTTTCATCTTTTTTACATCATAATTCACGGTTTTCATCTCCCTTTCCCCCTCTACCTACTTAACCTTCTCTGCCTTGTTGATGCTCCCTTCTTCTAAACAAACAACCTGATTACGCGTCTCTATGAACAAATACTCGTCCTTAGACGCCTCTCAGGCTCCTAACAGCTCAGATACTCTCTCTGAAGTTGTCCCTCTACTTATAGAATATATAGGGACAGTGGGAGGAGCTCTGCTGGCTGATATAGATGGCAGTTTCAGTTCTTGGCTGGGAAATTCCCGATCCCAGATTTACGGGCCATGTTCTCAGTTTGCTGCAGATGTAAACCCCCTGGTGCTATTTATATTGAAAGAGAGTGTAGATTCTAGCGATGGAGAAAATAAAGGTGAGTGTTGGTGGTTGGTTTTGAGTGGAAATGAGTGCTAACCATAGAAAACGAATCGCCACAGGATCCCGGCGCTAAACCACGACAGAAGTTGGTTTATCGTATGGAAACGAGGCTTTCATATAATAGTACTACTGTGGATATCCTGGCAATCATTAAACGACCGTTAGCTTTGGACCCATCGGTCAATATGAACGACCAACTCCAGGTAGTCAGTCTTCCTTCATTTGCCAATTTAGAAGGCAATAATCCTTACGAGGTACTACATTCTATGATGCATTTTGCAATTGCGCCTTACTTCGATGCATATTGTCAGCCTAAATCCGAACAGAGTGACGAAGCTGCCCTTGTTTCTACAGTAGAAGGCCCTATTCCAGCTGCAAGAAGAAAAATCAACGATCTGGAGACTTCATTTCTGCATTTGCAGCAGAACTTTGACATTCCTGAACTGGTTCTGACTCCTCATCCTGTCATTGAAGCCGCATTGACCAGCCTTACTCCTGGTCAAGTTCCTACAGCATCCCTGATCCCAAGCCATTATCTGTCCGATTTGAACTTCATCAACTCATTGCAGTCTGTAGTTAATGGCTGGATCAAAAGCATTCAGGGCATAACACGCCTCACTCGTGATCCTGCTAGTGGCACTGCGAGTCAAGAGATCAACTTCTGGCTCTCTCTTGAAGTGGCTCTTCAAAATGTACAAAAGCAATTAGATTCACCGGCTGTCGTTCTGACTTTGGATATACTCAAAAATGCTAAACGATTTCACGTAACTGTCAGTTTTCTCTCGGATACTGGTCTTAAAGAGTCCCTGGAACAGGTGCAGAAATATAACCAGCTGATGCGTGATTTCCCTCTGGAAGAGCTCAAATCTGCAGTCTCTTTAGAAATGGCACAAAAGGCGGTCAATGATATATTTGGCCACTTAAACAAGAGACTGAGAACAGTGCCATATCCCATCTGGAGGTCTTTAGCCTTAGTGGAGAATATTTCTCGTGATCTTTATTCAAGTCTATACGCAATACTGGAAGCTAAAATGCTCATGTATTTATCATATCCCGAATTCTTACGCGTTATGAAAGCATCTAGATTAGTCTTTGAAGCCTGGGATGATAATGTCAAAGAATATGTCAATGTCGCACGAGAAATGACTAGGAAGCGATCCGAAAGATTTATACCCATTCGATTTGTCGCGTCCCATGACGCTATAAAAGAGAGATTGGAATATATAGAATCTTTCAGAAAAGCCCATGAGGAACTGGCCCGAACCATTGGCAAAGTATTAAACACGTCACATCGCCGAAAAGATGGGTCTATTTTGATGGGTTTAGATGGCTCTGATTCTCTCAAAGAAATTAATGCTGCATATCAAGCTGTCTCTGATGTGCCGATCTTAGATACCTCTGAAAAGGGAGTTGCGGCTTGGAATAGGGCAGAAAGGTTTTATAATGATCGTACTACCGGTGTAGAGCAGGCAATCATAGCTACAATCAGGGACCGTCTCGCCACCTCTCGCAACTCCAACGAGATGCTACAAGTGTTCTCTGCATTTAATGCTTTATTTATTAGGCCTGCAGTTCGTGGTGCCATTCAAGAGTATCAATCGCGACTAATCGAGAAAGTAAAATCGGATATAATGGTGCTTCAAAATCGTTATTTGCAACGATACACGAACTCTGAAGGATTTGAAATGGCTAAAATGCGCGATCTGCCGCCTGTCTCAGCTACTGTAATATGGCTACAGCAAATTGAACGCCAGCTCGACAACTATCTGGATCGAGTTCGCGACATACTGGGTGATGATTGGAAGAAGTACGCCGAGGGTCAAAAGCTATATGATGACAGTATATCATTTCGAGATAAGCTCAATCCCAGTGCTGTTTTTGACAGTTGGCTTTCAAATATTACGGAACGAAAGCTTACAATATCAGGACCTCTCTTCCGTATTAGACATCAGAAGGCGACTTATGGTTTGGTTGTAAACTTTGACCCGAGCATTGCTGCCGTATTCAAGGAAGTACGTATCCTGCAATCTCTTGGTTTCCAAGTGCCTCACCATGTATCTACTGTGGCTCGGACTGCCAAAAGCGTATATCATTTTGCTGTCACCCTGACTGATTCTTTATCTACTCTCGGTCAGACAAACGAACTAGTTGAGAAAAAGGGCTCCTTTGGAAATCAGCTTTTGTACGGAGCCCATAATAACATCTGCAAACACATCAGTAAAGGGCTGTTGTTTAGATGGGAGTCTCTCTCACATGCTCACGGAGTTCCTTATGAAGGTGACGGAAATCGCCATGTTAGATTCGTCCATGATTTTCAACGACTTGTGTCAGAGTTCTATGTCGAGGCAGAGAGAGAAATCGCCATTATGGAGAGAATACAAGTTCAGCTAACGCGATTAGCCGATAATTCTGTCGTGACGATACCAGAACTCACTGGCATCACAATAGAAATACAAGAGTGCATTGACGGTCTTAATTTGGGCTCATTTAGCAATATCAACGAGTTTGTGGATGATCTGAACATCCATATTCTTGATATTTTGGTAGAACGATGCAGAGCTACTATTCAATCTTGGGTGTCTCAAATTCAGGGCAAAGATACGGATGCCATAAGACTCCCATGTTCACCTGATGTTCTAGTCCACGAATTGGGCCTTCGTGGACAGGTCATTTCGCTTCACCCTTCTCTTGACAGTAGTAAAGTTGCTTTTTATGCAAATCTGCAGCAAAACATTCTGAGATTTTCGGGCTTGAAAAAAATCGATGCTCATCGATACGGTGTAGCAATTAATGAGAGTAATGTTGACCTGGAAGCAGTGAAATTTGATGAAGTTGTTGCACACATTGGAGAAGATATTGTAGATGCTTACGACTCAATTGACAGCCTTTTGGCTGAGGCTGATGATTACCTGAGTAGCTGGTATCAATTTCAAACTCTCTGGGACGTGGAAGCAGACCATGTATATGAAATTCTGGGTAATGACATGAATAAGTGGCTGCAAGTTCTGGGAGAAATTCGAAAGTCTCGACATATATTTGATACGAACGATCCTCATAAACTGTTTGGTGCTCTCAAAATCAACTTTCAACCAATTCAAATACGAATCAATTCAAAATATGATATTTGGCAGCATGATATCATTATGAAGTTTTCGCAACGACTTAACATCCAGATGAAGGATGTGGTATTCGAAATGGAATCATATAGACGCGATCTGGAAGCCCGGCCACTTGATCTTACATCTACCGATGCTGTTGTAGCCTGCGTTACAATTATCGAAGAATGCTCCTTGAAAATGGCGGACTGGGAGGCTAGCGTCAACATTTTTAGACTTGGCCAACAGACATTGGCTCGTAACCGATTTCAATTCCCTGCAAAATGGATGTTCATCGATCAGATCGAGAGTGAATGGGCTTCTTTGCAGGAAATACTAGAACGAAGGAAGCAGTTGGCAGACTCTCAAGCTGATGCCATTCGAGCCAAGATAGACTCAGAAGCTACCAAATTATCAGATCGCACTAATACTCTGGAAGAGCATTGGCAGACTGAGAAGCCCGTCTCAGGGTCATTGAAGCCTACAGAGGCCCTTTCGATTTTACAAAGGTTTGCGGACGAGGCCGAGTCAGTGTCAAAGTATGGAAAACTTATACAGAGGGCTTCTGTTTCTTTATCTTTGGATTTTGAGGTGCCATCCACTTTGCCGATTATCCAAGAGGAAATCCAGGATCTTACTTCCGTATGGAGCTCTTTAGATGCAGTATGGGTAGCTATTGACACATTGAAACAGACTCCTTGGAGTACGGTGTTTCCTCGCAAAACTCGACAAAAGCTGGAGGAGCTGCTTCAGCAGATGCGAACTATGCCTGCTCGAATCCGACAGTATGCGGCGTTTCAGCATCTTCAATCGGTTACCAGGAGCTTGATTAACAGCAATACCCTTCTATCAGATCTAAAATCGGATGCCATTTATGAGAGACACTGGCACTCACTGTTTCAGAAACTCTCGCCAAGTAAGAAATTGGTATTTCAGTTATTGACATTGGGTGACGTTTGGGATCTTAACCTGTCAGGGAATGCTCAAATCGTGAACGATGTCATTGCTGTTGCGGAAGGCGAGCTAGCTTTGGAGACTTTTATTGCCCAAATCCGCGATACTTGGAATAACTATACTTTGGAACTCGTGAACTACAAGAACATCTGCCAACTGATCAAAGGATGGGATGATCTGTTTCAGAAATGCGCGGATCATTTGAATTCACTCGCTGCCATGCATCATTCTCCTTATTTCAAGGTCTTTGAAGAAGAGGCACGATTATGGGAAGATAGAGTCAATCGAATTAATGGACTTTTTGACATATGGTTAGATGTTCAAAGGCGTTGGGTTTACCTCGAAGGTGTTTTCGGCAGTAACGATGGTATCAAGCACATATTGCCGTTGGAGGCTGCCAGATTTCAAAATGTAAACTCTGAATTCTTGGTTATACTTCGAACTGTTTATAAGTCACCACAGGTTCTTGATATACTCAATATACCTGGCATTCAAGATTCTATCACGAGATTGTCGGATCTTTTGGTTCGTGTCGAGAAAGCCTTAGGGGAGTATTTTGAAAGAGAAAGACAAGCTTTTGGTCGATTTTACTTCATTGGTGATGAAGATCTTCTAGAAATCATTGGAAACCCCAACGATATCGCACAGGCGGAAGCCCACCTGCCGAAAATGTTCCCGGGAATAGCAGGCATTTTGTATGATGAACAAAACATATTTGGAATTCGTTCTCGAGAAGGAGAAGAAGTTACCTTGGAAAATCAGATATCTCTCAAGGAATACCCTAAAATGGTTCAATGGCTTGGCCAGCTTGAAGTTGAGAGTAAAAAATCAGTGTCTTACTGGATACATCGCGCCAAAGAATCTCTCAATTCGTTGGATGTTGGCCGCAATACATACGCCAGAGACTTGCGATCCTGGATAGATGCCCATCCTGCGCAATCATTAATACTGGCTTGCCAACTTTATTGGACTGAAGAAATTGAGAAAAGCCTCTCCCAATCGTTGGAAGCTCTTAAAAGTAAGCTGGAGATTGATCTGTCGTCTCTCGCAAAGATTGTTCTCAGTGATATCGATAGCCTTACCAGAAAAAAATGTGAGAGCGTAATAACTGAGATTAGCCATGAAAAGTCTGTTGTACAGAATCTTATTGATAAAGAAGTTTCTTCTGCGGATGATTACGAATGGTTGAGACAAATGAGATATTATTCTTGCTCGTCATCGGATCCTTTACAGCGCCTTGTAATCAAGCAAGCTGATGCAGTGTTCACATATGGGTACGAGTATCTTGGTGTTCCAGCAAAACTAGTAATTTCACCGTTGGTAGATGATTTATTTTTGGTTATGACGCAAGCACTTAACCAGAACTTAGGCGGCTCCCCGTTTGGTCCTGCTGGTACTGGTAAAACAGAATCTGTCAAAGCCCTTGGCCAGTCTCTAGGCAGATCTGTTCTTGTTTTTTGCTGTGACGAGTACTTTGATTACCAGGCTATCGGAAGAATTTTAGTCGGTATCTGTAAAATTGGTGCTTGGGGATGTTTTGATGAATTCAATCGACTAAGTGATCATATTCTCAGTGCCGTCTCTTCTCAACTAGAGACTGTTGGCGTAGGAATGGCCAGCGTTGGAGATGGCACCGTGGAGGTTGAGATCATTGGCAGAAAAGTGATTCTACATAGTCATACAGGAGTATTCATTACTATGAACCCTCAGTATGCTGGAAGAAATGAGCTGCCGGACAATCTTGTTCGATTGTTTCGAAAATTTTCTGTCGACAAGCCTGACAATGAGATGATCGCAGAGTTGATATTATACTCTCAAGGATTTACACACGCTGCAGTCCTTGCTTCAATGATAGTGCCATTTTTTGCAGCACTGGATGCAGAGCTTAGCCCTCAGCGACACTATGACTTTGGCCTTCGGGCGCTAAAAAGCGTATTAGCCATTAGTGGTAATCTTATGAGAACGTTATCTGAGTCGACTCCTGAACGTGATAGTCGCAAGTGGGAAAGCGGTATTTTGCTGAGAGCTATAAGGGAGTCTATCGTTCCAAAATTGGTTGCCTCAGACATAGAGAAGATAAAGAGTGTCGAGAAGTCGTACTTTCCCAACGTCATTTACGCCGAGAATGATACGTATGATTGGCGCTGTGCTATTGGTAGGAGTGCCGAAAGTTTAGGCTATAGTTCATTAGACAACTGGGTTGATAAGATTATGCATTTGCATAGATTTCTACCTATGCATCAAGGTGTCATGCTAGTTGGACAAGCCGGTTCTGGTAAAACGTCTGCTTATCGATCTTTATCGCGCGCACGCATGGAAATGTATAATATCGAGACTGTCATTCATTGTTTTGATGCAAAGATCTTAAGCAAAGGCGTCCTATACGGCACTTTCGATGCGACAACTAAAGAATGGACAGATGGGCTGTTCACGAAAACTCTTAGAAAAATCGTGGAAAATCTTCGTGGAGAGCAGCAGAAGCACCACTGGATTGTTTTTGATGGAGATGTGGACCCAGAATGGATTGAAAATCTCAACAGCGTGTTAGATGATAACAGAATTCTCACCCTACCTAGTGGAGAACGTATTGCTCTTCCAGACACGGTGAGACTGATATTCGAAGTAGATAGTCTACTTCATACTACTCCTGCTACTATCACGAGATGCGGGGTTATATGGTTTGGCGACAACGTGATTGATCCTGGCACTGTATTCAAGTATAATCTTTCTTTACTCAGCAGATCTGATTTTGCTAGTAGCTTGGATAATGAACTGTACATGACTGCTGCTGCTCGTGATAGAATCCAGGTATTTTATACTCAGTTTACCGATCTCATCAAAGTTCTCTTTGACCAAAGCACGGTATCGTCAATTTTCAAGCAAGCGTTAGGTCTTGGACATATCATGGATTTCATGGTGATTCAAGGAGTTGAAGCATTCTTTTCTCTTGTTAAAGCTGCATTTTATGAAGCAATGAAAAAGATGTCTGAGAAAGAGTCCTATCTGACTGGAGATATTTTCAAGTCGTACATGGAACG
Organism: Casaregolazyma patagonica; assembly: GCA_030580475.1. Classification (NCBI taxonomy): domain Eukaryota; kingdom Fungi; phylum Ascomycota; class Dipodascomycetes; order Dipodascales; family Trichomonascaceae; genus Casaregolazyma; species Casaregolazyma patagonica. The sequence goes on from JAKTSZ010000001.1 coordinate 1,208,705, forward strand.
GAAAATACTTTTGTCATTAATCTGGTCATTTGCTGGTGACTGTGACAACAAAGAGCGGTATGGGTTTGGATCGTTTCTTCGAAGTTTACCAAGTTTTGCCCATATTGCTCCTGACATCGTCAATGTACTAGATTATGAGGTATCGCCTGAGACCGGAGATTGGCTGCCTCTCATTTCTATTGTAAAGCCAGTCCTACTTGAATCGCATGAGATTTTGAGAACAGATATTGTTATTCCGACTATAGACACCGAGAGGCACGAGTCACTGATTTACGGCTTCTTGCGTGATCACAAGCCTGTGATTCTTTGTGGCCCACCCGGCTCAGGAAAGACCATGACCTTATTCAGCTCTTTGAGAAAATTACCCAATCTTGATGTCATTGGATTGAATTTCTCCAAGGAAACCACTCCCCAGCTACTAATCAAATCGCTGGAACAACATTGTCAGTACAGACGAGGTACAAATGGCAAATGCGTTTTATCTCCTATTCAGCTTGGAAGATGGCTAGTGGTATTCTGTGATGAGATCAATTTACCATCCTTAGACAAGTATGGATCTCAGAAAGTCATTGATTTGCTGAGACAAATGATTGAGCATGGTGGATTTTGGAATGAATCTACAAAGCAATGGATAGAAATCCAAAATATTCAGTTTGTTGGCGCTTGCAATCCACCTACTGATGTTGGACGAAATCCTCTTTCCTCAAGATTCTTGCGCCATGCTGCGGTGGTATTAGTTGACTACCCCGTGGAAACATCTCTTTACCAAATTTATGAGACATACAGTAGCGCATTACTCAAAGCTGTGCCTTCACTTCGGGGATTGGGCGGTGATATGGCCAATGCTATGATAAAAGTATATCTTCAATCGCAACAGAAGTTCCCCGTCGATAAACATGCTCACTATATCTACAGCCCACGTGAGCTGACCCGATGGTGCCGCGGCATTTACGAAGCTATTAAGAACGCCGACTACTATGATGTGAATGACTTGGTGAGGGTATGGGCTCATGAAGGTTTACGCCTTTTCAGCGATCGTCTCATTCACGATGACGACAAGCATTGGACAGAAGAGCTTATCGATTCAACTGCTGCTTCTACGTTCCCCGGATGTGTGCCTAGTGTGGCTTTGCAAAAACCGATACTCTACTCTAACTGGCTGTCCAAGAACTATGTTCCTGTCAAAAGAGATGAGCTGTATAAATTTGTTACGGCCCGCGTTCGAACTTTCTGCGAAGAAGAGTTGGACACACCATTAATACTTTATGATGACTTACTCGATGACGTGCTACATATTGACAGAGTGTTGAAACAGCCACAGGGTCACTTAATATTGGTTGGCCCTAGCGCCTCTGGTAGATCTACGATAACTAGGTTTGTTAGTTGGATGAATGGAATCAAAATATTCCAGTTGAAAACTAGCAAAAATTATGGATATGAGAATTTTGCATCTGACTTGCGGGGTATTCTTAAACGGGCAGGTTGCTTTGGTGAAAAAATCTGTTTTATATTGGACGAATCTAATATTCTGCACACATCTTTCTTGGAATGTATGAATACTTTGCTCGCAAACGGTGAAGTTCCAGGATTATTTGAAGGTGATGAATATTCCATGCTCATGAGTGCCTGCAGAGAGGGAGCTTTGCGACAGGGACTAAGTTTGAATGCCGAAGATGAGCTTTATCGTTGGTTCACGGCACAAGTAACAAAGAATCTTCACACTGTATTCACTCTGAGCCCAACTGACACAACAATTTCTTCGACTGCGACTACATCACCGGCTCTTTTCAACAGATGTGTCTTGAACTGGATGGGAGATTGGTCAGGAAGAGCATACCGCCAGGTTGGAGATGCTATATTGGCATTTGTGGATATCGATAAATCTGACTATGTTGCACGTACTACAGTTGAAACTTCCACGACCGAACCAGTGCAACCATTTAGAGCAGTGGTCGTCAATTTCACTGTCAAGGCACATATAATTGCTGGCGATATTGCTGATCAGTCTGGATTAAATATTACAGTAACCCCTGGGTTTTATTTACAATTTCTGAGATGTTTCATTAAGGTATACAATGAGAAGCGAGAGGTTTTGGAGAATCAGCAACGGCATTTCAATGTGGGACTTGTCAAAGTTAAGGATGCTACCATAAAGGTGAGGGATTTGAAATCAGATCTTAGTAATAAAAAGAGCCAGTTGGAGGTGAAAAATCAGCTGGCCAGCGATATGCTTCATCAAATGCTTGCAGGGCAAAATGAAGCAGAGCGCAAGAAAGTTGCATCTTTTGGAATTCAGGAGGATCTGGCTATCAAAGAGAAAGAAATCGCAGCAAGACAACAAGTTGTATTTAAAGATCTCGCCAAAGCGGAGCCTGCAGTATACGAAGCGCAGAAAAGTGTCAATAACATAAAGAAGCAACATCTGACTGAATTGCGTTCTATGGCGCATCCTCCAGATTCGGTGAAGCTTACTTTAGAGTCTGTGTGTGTGCTATTAGGCTACGAAGTATCATCATGGAAGGAAGTTCAGCAGGTCGTGCGCAAAGATGATTTTATTCCGAGCATTGTCAACTTCGATTGCGATAGTCAAATGACACCGGCTCTGCGGGAATACATGGAAGAGCATTATTTATCTCTTCCCAACTTTAACTATGAAGCTGTCAACCGCGCTAGTAAGGCATGCGGCCCTCTTTTACAATGGGTAGAAGCGCAAGCGGCTTTTTGCGTTATTTTAGAGAAGGTGGGGCCGCTGAGGAGAGAGGTAGAACAATTGGAACAAGAGGCTGAGGAGACGAGAGCACAGGCAGAAGTTATCAAAGATATGATAGACGAACTTGAAAAAAGTATTGTTACGTATTCAGATCAATACGCCCAGCTGATTACAGAGAGTCAGTCTATCAAGATGGAAATGGAGAAAGTGGAGGCAAGAGCGCAGAGGAGTGTAAACTTGCTTGAGAAACTTTCATTGGAGAAAACTCGTTGGACCGAGAGTATCAAAATGTTTGAAACAGCCAAGGAATGCTTGGTTGGAAGCTGTTTAATAGCGGCTGCATTTATTACATATGGGGGCTACTTCGACCAGCATACAAGAAATCGGTTAACCACGCTTTGGAAAGAGGATATGGATAAAGTGGGTATCAGCTACGAGCGCTTATTTTCTCTTTCCGATTACTTGAGCAGTGTATCTGAAAGGACGATATGGCATGAGCAATCTTTGCAATTTGACGACGTCTCGGTCGAAAATGCCATTATATTGAACAGAGGAAAGCAGTACCCCTATATTATTGATCCTAGTGGTCACTCAGTGGAGTTTCTGAGAAACCAGCATGGCAGTAAGCTTACAGTAACAAGCTTTTTGGATTCATCTTATATTAAGTATCTTGAAAGTGCTTTACGGTTTGGCAATCCCATTCTTATTCAGGACGCAGAGTATCTGGACCCTGCTGTTATGACTGTTTTGAACAGGGAGTATAAGAAAACAGGAGGACGAACCCTCATAAATCTTGGCTGGCAGGAGATTGATTTCTCACATAGTTTCAAGCTGTATCTACTGACAAAGGATCCTACTATCTTTATTCCTTCGCACATCGCCAGTAGGACTACTCTTGTTAATTTCACCATCACAAAAGGTAATCTGGAGACTCAAGCATTGAACCGAGTTTTGCAAATAGAGAAGCCAGACGTTGAGCAAAAGCGCCAAGAGTTGGCTAAACTTCAATCTGAATACCAGGTACATCTTCATCAACTTGAAGTAAATCTTTTGCAGGCACTTAATGAATCAGAAGGCAGTATTTTGGAAAGTGATAGTATTATTGACACCTTGGAGCGAATCAAAATTGAAACTGATGAAGTTAAGAGCAAGGCTTCTCAAACAGATGGGGTGATGTCTGCTGTTGAAAATACTCTTGAAGCCTATAAGCCTTTGACCTTGAGTTGCAGCCAAATATTCTTGGCAGTAGAAAAACTGGGATCTTTCAATTCTATTTATCAATTTTCACTGGAATTTTTATTAACAATATTCACCAGGGTGCTAAAAGAGCATGCTCTTGGAAAAGTGCCAGAAGAGAATAATCAGGAAGAGAGAGTCAAATATCTGACCAAACGCTTGTACGTGGAAGTATTCAGACATCTGAGACCTACTTTATTAGGCTCAGATGTTCCAATGGTAGTGCTGACGTTTTTGTTTCTCTATTTTCAGCCGTTGGAAGGGAATTTATCGCTGTTACAGCGGGATAATGATTTACTGTCACAGCCTCAGCAAGAATGGCTCAGCACGCTATATGCTAAGGTTGGAATTTCTGCACCGTCAATCAGTGTTAATGACTTAACAAGAATGGTAGAAGGGGGGGATAGCGTTTTAAAGTTGTTTGGAGATGAATCTGGATCAGCATTGTTAGCAAGTTTGGCAATTGTCAATCAGTTGAAACCGCAGAAGCTCCTAAATTACATTGAAATATCTTGTTTGGAAACATTTGGTGTATCTTTATTAAACAGCGAGTATCAGCTGGGGGTGATTATTGAAGAAACCGGTTCTTCTAGTCCCATTGCAATCTACGCATCTTCGGGCCATGATCCTACTACCAAAATTAACATGATACTTGAGAATCGCGACAGAGACTTGGTAACTGTTGGTATGGGCACACAGGAAGGATTGCAGCAGGCTGAGAAGTATATTCATGAAGGATCACGAAGAGGGTTTTGGTTGTTGCTGCAGAATCTTCATCTTGCTCGCGACTGGCTGGAAACATTTGAAAAGAGAATCAAGAGTAGTCACTTCCATGAAGATTTCCGCATTTTATTTACGACTAGCATCAATGCTCAAGTGCCAAATACTCTAATGCGCATGTGCCGAATTGTTTCACAAGAAGGTCCAAGAGGGGTCAAGGCTCTGATGCAGGATACATTCAGTACTTTACCTGCAGTCAAAGTCGATAGCCATTTGCCCGAGAAGGCCCGGATCTATTTTGTTTTTTCTTGGATTCATAGTGTTTTGCGTGATAGACTGCGATTTGTGCCAATTGGATTTTCAAAGCCGTATGTGTTTGATGATTCCGATTTCGAGTGCGGTCTGGGTATCATCGACAATTGGTTGACCAAATATTCAGCAGGCCGAAGCAACATTGCACCTCAGTCTATTCCTTGGACTGCTATACGGCATCTAATTTCTCTAGTTGTCTACAACAGTAAGATCGACAGTGACAAGGACAGGTGTTTTGTTGATGAATTAATTGCTAGACTGCTTGTTCCTGCCATGTACGAGCATGGATTTCAACTGGTTGGTCCAGATGGCCCCAAATCACCTGAAGATGGCCATTATAAAGGATTGGTTAAATGGATTGATCAAATGCCACAAAGTGAGCCGCCAAGTTGGCTTGGGTTGGCCGACGACGCGGAAAAGGAGATGTTATCGCACCAAGCATCTGATGCAGTGACGAAAACAGTGAAATTGTTCAATGCTCTGGCTTTATGAAGTGCTTTACGATAATGAATTATACATTTTAATGTGAATTGTATGTTTTTAATATATTTATATGTTTTGATATTTTGATATTTTTATACTTTTTTCAACGGTAGCTATCCGATATTCCTTCCCATCAAGCCGATACCGTTTGCCTATACAAGCTATTTCAACGAGATAATCGAATATATAAAAACAGTAGTAAATAGAAGTTCAAATGGCTATTGTTACTATCATTTCTCTGAATTAGAATGCTATAAACGTATAATGGTTGTTGCTGAAAATATCAGATTTGGCCCTGATGGTTGACCCCAGAAATGGCCGAAGCCTCTTGACATTTACAACACGCCGACTTACCTTGTACCTTGTGTTCCGACGCGTTCTACGTCAACAACGCCATGAGTCTTGAAACTGCTACTGCTTTGCTTGAACAGCAGATATATGGTGAAAAGCAATGTGTAAGTTTTTTGGCAAATTTAAGCGAGTTTTCTCGGTGCCATTGACACTAATATCAGATTTCTTATCGATTGTTGAGCCGATTAGCAGAAATAGACATCAATACGGCCAAAACGTGAGTGAAACACCAAAGATAAGCCAATAAACGTATGAATTATATCTAATATCAGATATTTGACGAATTTTTACGAAAATCACGATGATTTGGATGCATCTTTTGTTGTAATTGGCATGGAATCAGTTGAAGAACAATCCTCAAGCAAAGATCTCCAGGATGACGATATTCCTGTTACACATGAGCCAATAACTCAGAAACTGTCGATAGGAATATATTCGAAACAGGATGTTGAAGGTAGGGAAGTTGACAGGAAACAAGGCATTAGAGATGATCTAACCAATTAGGAGGAAAAAACAAATTGAAATCAGTACGATCTACGCATATTTATTCTCTCGCAATATCAGGAGCATCGGATGCTACGAATTTATCTACAGTGGAGCTCAAGACTCTACAACATGATTTGAAGAAACCCATGGCAGATTCGTTTTCCGTTTATGGACGCATCAAGAATCCTCTACTGCCAGATGAAATAGCTCAGCAAATTAGAAACTCCAGAACTGATGGACGTGCACAGCCAACTAAACTACCGGAGTCTACAAAAGTGGATACAACAAGGTCTAAAAAGGCGGATACAACGAAGCCCAAAAAGGTGGATTTCACGGAACCTACCCAGAGTACCAAGAAACCATCTAATCAGTCTAAAAACAAGAATTCTACCAAATCAAATGCTGGAGCCGGTATTCAGGCTGCCTTTGCACGATCTAAAGCACCACCAAAAGACCCATCTGAAGATGTGATTGTGGCAGATGATGAAGAGGTGGAGATGGCCGACGAGAAGCAGGAGAGCCCAGAAGAGGCCGAGGAACGCAAGAAAAAACGGCAGGATTTACAGAATATTTTCGAGAACAATGACGATGTTCAGATGAATAATGATGAGAATGAAGAACAGGATGAAGAAGCTCCTCCCGGTAGTCCAGACTGGGATATTGACATGGAGGAGTTGGATCAGGAACCGAACCAGCAGCCTACAGAAGACAAAGAAACCGCTAACGACGAAACCACCAACGAGGAACTATTGCCCAATGCACCTCCTGGACGTCGTAGAGGACGAAGAAAGGTCTCTAAACGCGTCACTCAGGTCGACGATAACGGGTATTTGGTAACCAAGTTCGAGGACGTATGGGAATCATTCAGTGAAGATGAAGAGAAACCGGCACAACCACCAGCAGCACCTCCTAAAGTGGCTAAAATCCCCGAGAGAAACCCATCAAAAAAGAGTAAAAACAACGCGAAACAATCGTCATTGTTGTCGTTTTTTGGTAGCAAGTAATCATATATATATTCTTGGGCAACTTACCCTGTATTGATCTCCACACTCAACCCAACTCCTTACAAAATTTTCAACATCGAAAATCACATAGTACAAAATGGCATCTCAACCATCACCAGACAGTATTGAGATTGCTCGTAAATATGATCTTACTGAGAAGGTCATGCCTTTCTTGGATAGGCATCTGATTTTCCCGCTGTTGGAGAGCCTTTCCGGCAAGGAGTTGTACGACTCTAAACAGCTGGTTCAGCTCAAGTACGATCTTATGAAGGATGCAAAAATGACACATTATACAGCTGATTTATGGTCGGAGTTGAATGGGTCGGAAGAATTACCGGAGAGGTTTGGAAATGAGGAGGAAGAAATTGCGTCTGAGATGCAGAGATACGAAGAAAGTACATCCAAGGTCCTGGAAGTGCTGGAAAATCCAGATGTGAAAAATAATCTCAAGCAAGATAAAACTGCCAATTTGGATTTTCTTAGAACCGAATATGGTGTCACAGTCGATATGATCAACAAGCTCTATGCTTATGGCAAATTTTTATACAATTGCGGCAAGTATCATGCTGCTTCTGATGTTCTGTATCATTTCAGAGTACTGTCAACAGATAGTTCTCTCATTGCATCAGCTACTTGGGGAAAATTTGCTTCTGATATTCTATCTCTTCAATGGGATGCTAGTTTAGAAGAGCTTCAGAAACTCAGAGATATTGTTGACCAGAAATCATTTGGTGAACCGTTGATTCAACTACACAATCGAACTTGGATAATTCACTGGGCTTTGTTTCCATATTTCAACACTGAAAATGGCCGCGAAAACCTTTGTGACTTGTTCTTTTCTTCGTCATACTTGAGTAGCATACAGGCTGCCTGCCCTTGGATATTGAGATATATGGCAGCTGCTGTTGTTTCTATTAACAATGGCCGAAACACCACAAATTTCCAGCGAAAGCTAAAGGATCTTATCCGAGTTGTCAGCCAAGAACAGCATGAGTATCAAGATCCTTTGACTGAGTTTATTGCAGCATTATATATTGATTATGACTTTGAAGAGGCTCAAGCAAAACTTTCAGAGGCCGAAGTTATTCTCAGAAATGACTTCTTTTTGCAGAACTTTGCAGACCAGTTCTTAGAGTCTGCACGACACCTTATTTCGGAGCTTTATTGCCGAATACACCAAAAAATCGACGTCTCCCAGTTATCTGCTAGACTCAATCTTTCCAGAGAACAGGGGGAGAAATGGATTGCCAATCTTATTCAGGACACTAAGATGGACGCCAAGATTGATGAAAGTGAGGGCACTGTTATTTTGAATCATCCAACTACCAGTGTTTATCAGGAAGTCATTGAGAAAACGAAGGGTTTAACGTTCAGATCCACTCAGGTTTTGACCCAAGCAATCAACAAGCATGGCTCTTTAACTGTTTCGTAAAAATTTGCCATTATTATTAGCTCAGTATGCTTCTATTTACATGTTCTAATAGAGATTTATGAATTATTCACAAGATGCCTCAGCAAATTAACTTTATGCTTGAGGAAATACCATTCGGGTTGATAGTCTGGCCAAATAACAGATAGGTCGCTCTTTTCAGCTGTGACAGCTTCGTCGAATGCAGCTGAGCCTGAATCTAACCATTCTCGTAGCGAGGATTTTGAGGCCTCTGATAAAGTTGGCGTAATCACTGATATTATCTCTTCCAGTTCTGATATATCGTTACGGTAGAGATTATCCTTATCAGAACTGAAGAGAAGATTATCTACGTTGTAAGCTGAGAAAACCTCATCAGTTAGCGGCACTGATAGAAACAAACTCAATAGATAATTAGAGCCGCTAGGAAACTTGCAGATGTATTGCAGAAGATGATTCTCAACAGTAATATTAGAGCACTCGGGTATTTGTAGCAATTCACAGCTAATATTCGTTGCGAAATCCCGTAAATCGTCGTCATTATCACTAAGAAATTTAGATAATACCGCTAAAGGTTTGAAACTGTTCTTGTCATGTTTCAGGTAATTAGCAATGGACATGAGCGCAGCACGTCGAGAGATGTGCTCTTGCGCGTCATCAGATGATAATAACACCGCTTCAAACCATTTCTCGAAGTAATATTCAGTACCAAGTAGTGAAGTAACAGAGCCTAAACTTTGAAGAGATGCGTAATGAACATCCTCAGTAGATTGCGGCGACACATTTTCGTAGAAAGTATTCCATTGAGTCTCCAATGGCACAGAGTCAATCTTGATATCACTCAGAATCAAAGCTGCTTTTGACCTGACTTCGCAAAAATCAGAACTTATATAAATATTCCAAAGGCATTTAGAAATTTCCTGAGAGCCACGAATTAAATCGACGTGATTCTTCAGAAACTCCAGTACTATAAGCCTGACCTCATACGAGTAATCCTCCAAGAATGAAATAGATAAACGTACACATTCCTCAGACGATACACACTTTGACAATAAATATTGAGCCATTTCTTTCCGACAGCATCTCTTGCTGGACGAAAGCTCTTTCTGTTCAGCATATGGAAGGCCCAGATGCTCTTTACCAAATAGTGATTTGACTTCAGCAAATGATAAATATGACGTAACAACCCTGAAGAAGGCCAGAAGCGTCTCAGGCGAAGGGTTATTCAAATAAAAATCTTTCTTGACCTTAATGAATTGAATAATATCCTCGTCTTTAGCTACACCTGGCTTCGATAACAACAGGTACAATGCAAGACAGTGCCCATGCAGTTGATTTTGATCTGATAGCGAACAATTTTCGAGAAGGTGTTTAGCAAAGCCAATAATATCCTCCTCAATAACCATAGAGGCTAAAGCTCTTGCTGCCATTTCACGTATTTTCCAGATCCTGTTACTCAGACATGACATGACAAGAGGCACGAAATCTTGAAGACCATCATACCCAGACACACCTCTCAGTTTAGCCAAAAGTGAAAGAGCTGGATACACCGTCTCAACATATTCAGCAGGATATGAAGTTTCCGGCTTGTCCACAGTATGCTGTCGAAAGTTGGCCAATAGAACGGAACGGACTTGCGAATGCCTCATGAAGAAAAGTTTCGAAGGCATTATTCCTTCAGAATTATTTCCAAAAAGTTTGTTCTGTAAAGTCGTAAATAGCATGACAGAACAGTTTCTTATAGACCAAACACTGTGTGAGAAATACTCAATTGCAAGCAGTAATGCTTGGTCAATGAATTTCGCTGAAATTGATGCCAACTGTGCATCTTGAAAGAGAGACTTTATGCAATTGAATGCGTGCACCTGAGGAAGTTCAGTTTTACCATCAACAGACGTTACTGGCTCACGAGCAAGTAGAACCAGACGATCCAAAGTGCTTTCAAAGAGTTCTTGCCGATGAGCAATAGGAGCTGATGCCATAGCAGCAACAATAAGGTACGGGATACCACTTGATCGACGAGTTATGTACTGAGACTTGAGTCTTATGAGCTCAATATTTTCGTTAAGCCATAAACTTGGCTGTCGATTCAAAGAGGCAGATGCATAGCACCTTTTGCAACAAGCTACAAAGCTCGGGTACACAGATGAAAACGCACCGCGGTGCTTGACAGTTGAGAGCTGTTCCAATATTAAACTTCCAAGTTTCAAAATAAGCTCATTCGACAGTAGTCGATCTGGTAATTTAGAAAAGAGAGTCTCAATAAGCAGTGCCGACTCTTTGACAGCTCTCCATGCATAACTTAGTACAACCTGTGTAGCAGGACCGTATATAGTTTCAAGAGCTGGATCATATGAAGATTCAAAATCTGCAGGAATATTTCCTTCAGGCGACTCATGCGCTAAAATTGAGTTCACCACGCTCCACGAGTCGAATATGGTAGTACAAATTCGATTTATCAATTCAGGACTAAGAAACAAATGACTCGAAAAGTCAATTGAGTCCAAAATTGTTTTTAAACTTAAAAAATAGCCATGAATAGAATGTTCAAGAACAGCAGTGGCTAGATCTTCCTGAGATTTTTTAGCATGTTCAGCCGTCATTTCAACTAGTTTCTTTAGATATTCATCCCCTTTGGTTCCATGCAAATAAAAAACCACTTCAGCCAGTCTAGCTCCGCTATCTGCCTCTCCTCCTCGCATTCCAGAAATCATTCTGTGGGCTCTTTTGTCAAGTCTATCTAGTTCTTTTGGATCACTAAGAACAGGTACAGGATGCGGAGACATTTTCAGCAACTGAGATGCGAATATTCGGATATCTTCGTAGTTATTCATGATGTTGTTCACCAATAACCGAATAAGATCATCAGTGTATATATCAATTGAAAACATATAGGGAACATAGCCCTTTTCAAAGTTTGATGGGTCCACTCTGGAGTCTAGACCTGATCTAACAAGTACTGAGATCATACCCAACCCCATTACTAAACAATGATGAGGGACACCCGGCCTTAAAAGAGATTTAGAGTATTCTAAAAACCAGGCACTGAATTTCTTAATACTGTTAATGCTTATGGAAGTTTTCTCTAAGTCTGAGCCTCTGTTCAGATCTCGATGTAAACCGTAAGCATTCACTCTCAGTCTAGAAAATATGTTACGGAACAATCCTAGTATCTTGTTTCTGTAACCAGAATTACACTCAAAAACAAGGCATTGAATGTTTTCTTGAATGACCAGCATCTCATGTGCACCGACGGGAGCTGAACCTTTTAGCTCAGAGGCAATGAGAGATAAACCACTGACTCTGAGAGCCGAGGAGTTATTTTGAAGAAGCTCCTCTAAGAGAGATTTGTTCTTTATGTTCTGATGAAAATCCTGGTTAAGGCCATTCGACAGACTGATTTTTATGCAATCAGCTGTGACTTCTAAGGATCTTGTGCCAGACATGCCATTGAAATTTTTAATGCACGATAGAAAGAAAAAGACAGATTTCGGATGCAATTTGAACATCAATGGCAAGAAATATGACTGAATATTTGGATATGTCTCTTCATGCTCATTTATTACGCTCAATGTTGGTAGAGCCCACAGTTCAGTCCATTTTCCCTCATTATCGGCATTCAAATTAGCATAGACAGCATGAATAGCTCTGGATACTGGACTAGCCAAACCATTTCGATCCATCAGACGTAGAAGATCAGAAGCAAAATGAGGAGTTTGTTGAAGAATGAAATGCCCTCCAACGTATTTGCTTAGATTTTCCAAGCCAAAATAGACTATACGCATGTGCTTTGGCAAATTCAATATGCTCTTTGTCCATTTTTGCATGATAACCAAAGTCTGCTCTTCATTTCTGCATTTTTCCAATAATGCAATTGTTTTTTGAAAGAGGTCTCGTAATGCATTTCCTAGGGCTGCACCGGAATCAGTCCAGAGATCACAGATCAAACTGAATATATCGTCTATTATGGCGTCTGTAAAAAGACGAGAAATGTCCTCTGTCACTGAAGATTGCTCAGATTTACTAATAAGCTGGCATGCACGCTGCTCCCATATACATAAGGCATCAATTTCTGGACATTTATCTGAACTGAGCGGATCAAGGGCCATTTGTAGGATATCAGGAAACATGGAAAGAAACCTGGGAGTTAGTGGGAAGGAATTAAAACATATATAAAGAAATAACGTACCTGTTTATATCCAGATTATTATGTTTTGTTTTTACCAGAAATGCCTTGATAGATTTGGCATCTTGGAGGTTGGCCATTGGTGAGGAGATGAAAATTTCTGGTGCAAGCAGAGGAATTGAGGGCTTGATGAGAATGGTACAATTACACAAAAAGTTAGATGTACTTTAGTTAAATTCAAAAGTATGCAATTAAGGATATTTCCTATGATTTTTCGTGCTATATACAAAATATTCGAGAGAAAAAGCAGCGTCCTCTGACAGAATCAGCTACTACTGCTTGATCTCCCCGATAAAGGATTAGGTAAAAACCGTACCTTGGCAAACATTTTAGAACGTCCTTTAGTAATAGGTTCTACAGCTTCAGTATCAGCATAAAATGTCTGTTTCATATCCTCTACTTGTTCATTGAATCGTTTTTCCATATCGGGGTCTCCTCGAATAATACTTTGAACATTGGCTCGAGTTATTTCATCCAACTCCACTCCTAATGTTTGCTGACGAGCCACTGCTCTTGCAGTTATAGCCATTTTCATATCCCGTTTCCCTCCAATAAGCTCTAATATTGCCTGGGGTGAATTATCACCGATTCTATTCTCTAGACGTAAAACTCGAGTATAACCACCGGTTCTATCTTTATAACGCTCCGCCAACTCTCCAAACAGTTTTGGAACCGACTCTGCAGGCTTGAAAAGATATTGATCTGCTCTAATACGAGCCTGTTTGATGTTTGGTGATTGGTTTTTGGCCAGTGTGATCAATCTTTCAGCAGCTACTTGAGCTTCTTTTGCTTTGGCATACGTACTAGTGATTGACTCATATTCAATGAGGGAAGTGACCATATTTCGCAGCATGGCCTTGCGATGCTTGTAAGTCCGCTGAAGTTTTCGATAAACCATGCTGAAAAAGTGGATAAAAATGATATTTCAGACTTTCCCAAACTCAAACACCAAAACCACTGCAAAAACATATCAAAACTTCCCAATCACATTGAAGAGCAAGAACATCAAATGAGTAGGGTGTATGGGATCTTAGGAGGTATGTAAGGAAACGTTAGGAATGGCGTAGTGTTTATCTAACATTTAGGTGTTCTCACCACTCTATCGGTGACTTATTTAACAGCATTGGAATTCCGTAACAATGCAGCCAAAATCAAGGCTTCACTACAGGACTCTAAGAGAATCATCGACACAATGCACGATCCTCCTCCTGCCCCAATTACCAAGATCGAATATGTCTCAAGAGATAACATATCCGAGGCTGCTAAGGATTTGTGGAATACAGAAATCACAAAAGGAGTAAATTGGTTATATTCATGGGGAAGGTGACATATTAGAGAAGAGCCAATCATTTCAAAACAATTCTATGAGATATGCCTATTTTTGTATTAGAGCTTATATTATCATTTTGCACTATCATCTGAATCGTCGCTCGTATTATCACCCGTAGTATCGCTCTTTCTCTGTGCAAAATAATCCCGGACATCTCTGTTTATACTCCAGTTCACTATAGGTCCAAATATGGCAAAAAAGATTGCAAATAATGCTTGAAAAAACCCATTGTTACGAGGTGATACTCCCAGCATATTAGCACTGAGCATCCACCCGGTGAAATCTGTAAATATCATCTGACGGCCTCGCTTGAGGTCTTTCAAGACTTGTTTGGCTACATCATCGGGAGCAGCTGCTGCTGAAGCACCTTCGATTTTCTTTGTAATCTCCGGCTTGGTTTTCTGCTCCTCTGCAAATCCTTCTGTATCCATGTTACCCGGGAGGATATTACTAACATTGATATTATAGGGAATGCATTCCTGGCGTAAAATGTCTGCCAATGTTCGAGAAGCAGCTTTGGCTGGTGCATAACCAGCATATCCAATGAACGGGAACACTGCAACCACAGAAGTACAGAATACAAGATGTCTTTTTTTGGTTACATCACCTTGAATCATGCGTTTCATTGCAGCATGAGAAAAATAGAGTGACGTGCAATATACATTTTTCAGGTTGGTCTCAAGAGTATCTGTATCAAGCTCTACAAACAGCCCCGGTTGAGCATTTCCAGCACAGCAAATGACAATATCAGGGATTTCTTTGATTTCCGAAAACACCCGCTTGCAATCTTTGGCATCGGAAACATCCGCTGCTATATATGACACCTTTTGACTGTCTCCGTACTTGGATACCTTGCTGAGCTCTTGTACAGCTTTTTCCAGCTTGGATTCCGTACGACTCACCAGCACGACATTGGCACCTTCTTGGACCAAAAGTTTGGCAAGAGAAGCACCCAGACCCTGTGAAGCGCCAGATATGACAATGGTTTGTTTGTCTACTTTGAATGCCATGGTGATGTTGGAAGTTGTAGTGACAAGAGGCTCACTCAACCCCGGATTAATGAGGGCAGAATGGGAGGACCAATTCAGAGAGAACAATTGAAGAAAAAACGCAAAGAATATTTGTCAAGGTGACCGGATCTTCCACCATTTGTACCGAATCCTCACTTGAGCGCTGTTGGCCATGGTTTGTGCGCTGCCTGTCAATTATGCCTATCCGTCTCAATGGACGCATCTTTGAGCGTATGTTCTACAGCACTTTTGCTTCCTAATTCGGCATTGATTATTTTTTTGACGATCCCTCATTATTCCCCGTGCTATTTTCCACCCAACGATCTTTTTTGTAACCTTCTCAAGGAACAATTTTTATACTGTTTTGGCAGCCATTGCCCAGTTTGGTAACATTGTCCACATTTTGTTACGTTGATAATACTTGACCAACTCCCCTTCTTTTATATGACCAAACCATGCATAAACCATTAGCATCGCTTATATTTGCCATCACTGTATTATTCAGTGGTGTCTATATGGTGAAGGAATTCATGTTCAAAAATTGCGATCAGAATACCTTTTGTTATAGGCAACGATACTATGCAAACCAGGTTCTGAGCTACCAAGCATCTGAATGGAAGTCCCCATATGCTGTTGATATAGACTCCATATCTTTTTCCAAGGGATCTCCTGGGAAACTGTCGGGAAATATCATCAAATCTATTGCTGGAAAGTCCATTGAGTTACCTTTTGATATCACTTTGCTTGAATCAGGTGGAATTCGAGTCACTATAGATGAGAAAGCCAGAGCGCAAGGAACGGCCAATTTCGGCGACAAAAACCTCAATACAAAGCGTTATGATATTTCCGAATTGGCTCTTTCCAAAGACGCTAAGTTTAAAGACTCGTTTTCTTACAAGTCGGACAAGAATTCAATTGTGATTCCTTTTGGTGACGGAAACTCTCTGACCATTGAGTCTTCTCCTGTAAAGTTCACCTTTTCTAGAAACGGTAAGTCTCAAGTCATCATCAATGGCAAGCAGCTTCTAAATTATGAACACTGGAGACCAAAACCAGCCAGTTCCGACAATGACCAGCAAGTTTTGGCATCTGGCGACCTCAGTGAGTTTGAATCGACCACAGGCATGTGGGAAGAATCTTTTGATCAATTCAAAGACGTTAAGAAGAAGGGTCCTGAGTCTATTGGTGTTGATGTCACCTTTGTAGGATATAAAAATGTTTATGGAATCCCTGAGCATTCGGACAAGTTTTCATTGCGTGAAACACACGGCAAAGACGATGGGCACCACAATGTTCCTTATCGATTGTACAATGTCGATATTTTCGAGTATGAGGATAACTCGCCTTTGCCAATGTACGGATCGATTCCTTTAATGAGGGCTCACAAAGCCGGAGGCCATGCTGGTTTCTTTTGGGCTAATGCTGCTGACACCTATATCGATATCAAGAAGGAAGATGATGCAACACTAACTCATTGGTTTTCAGAAACTGGCAAACTGGACTTTTACGTATTTCTTGCTGATGGACCTGCTGAAGTTTCTGAACAGTATGGTAAGCTTACAGGTTTCATGGCATTGCCAAACCAGTTCGCTGTGGGGCATCATCAGTGCCGATGGAATTACAATAGCCAGGAGGATCTGTTGGATGTTCATCATACATTCGACAAATACCAGGTTCCTTATGATTCTATCTGGCTGGATTTGGAGTACACAGTTGAAAGGAAATATTTCAGCTGGAACGAGGAACTGTTCCCAGACCATGTGGCAATGATGAAAGAATTGGCTGAAACTAAACGAAACCTAGTGCCGATTATTGACCCTCATATCAAGGCTCAGAAGGGCTATGACTTGTATGATAAGATAGAGGAGAAGGGTCTTGCTGTTCGCAACAGTGACCATGAATTATACCATGGCCACTGCTGGCCCGGAGATTCTGTCTGGATCGAAATGTTAAATCCCGAAACACAAGCTGTATGGAATAGCGAATTTTCGAAGAAGGCATACTTTGGAGGTGATGCTCCAAATCTGCATATTTGGAATGATATGGCCGAACCATCAGTTTTCTCGGGAGTCGAATCTTCAATGCCAAAGGATAACATCCATTACGGTGGATGGGAACATCGAGATTTGCACAATATATGGGGTTTGACGTTTCACAATGCGACTTACGAGTCTCTTATTGAAAGATATGACGGTAAAATTCGGCCCTTCATTTTGACGCGATCTTACTATGCTGGTTCACAACGAACTGCAGCCACATGGACAGGGGATAACATGGCTAAGTGGCAGTATTTGAAGATATCTCTTCCTATGGTTCTCACACATCAGATAGTCGGTATGCCATTCACTGGTGCGGATATTGCTGGATTTTTCAAGGACCCTTCTGTTGAATTGCAGACACGATGGTATCAAGCAGGACTGTTCTACCCGTTTTTCAGAGCTCATGCCGAACTGAATACCAAACGTCGGGAGCCTTGGCTTGCTCCAGAACCTCACAGAGAAATTATCTTCAATGCGATTCGACTGAGATATAAGTTGATGCCAACATTTTATACGGCATTCTACGATGCATCTTCTACGGGAGCACCAATTCTCAGACCAACCTTCTACATTGCACCTGATAATGAAGAAGCATTTGCTCTTGAGGATCAATTCTATGTTGGTGATTCTGGTATTCTTGTAAAGCCTGTCACTGACGAAGGTGCTACATCAGTAAAGATTTATGTTCCTGATGGCGAGGTATATTATGACTATCTTACTAAAGAACCAGTCAAGACTGGACCGGCATGGATCGACTACGAGGCACCCATAGATGTCATTCCAATGCTGCAAAGAGGAGGCCATATTCATACCAGAAGGGACATTTACCGAAGATCAGCTGCTTTGATGAACTACGATCCCTATACTATTGTTATTGCAGTCAACAGTGCTGGCAAAGCCGAGGGCAGCGTATATGCGGATGACGGTGAAAGTTTCGATTACGAGAAAGGTGACTACCTGTATCAGAAATTCTCTTATGCTTCTGGTAAATTGACGGCCAAGCCTGTTCATGCTCCAAAGACGCCCCTGTTTTTCTCAGAGGCAGCAGTGGGCAGAATTGAACTCATTGGAGTCGAACCAAAAGAAGTCGGAGATACTGTTAAAGTCAGTCAAAATGAACAGGTATTGCAGGCGGAAGTTATCAAGGATGATGGAATATTAACTATCCGAAATCCTGGGGTTAAGATTGGAGAAGCATGGACTGTTGAATTGTCGTAAGAATAGCATTGTATGCCATATCTCGCAGTAAAATCTTGGTATCCATAGAAATTATCGTATCATAAATATATTAAGGTATCGTGCTAGAATACCGAATGGTAAACTAGATTGGCCTGGATCAGAGTGAGGAACACTTAGCAGGAGAAGCACCCCAAATGCGGGAGTTGTATTGCCAAAAGTAGTAATATTTGATAATGATAGAGTTCTATTTTTAGCTATTATAAATAATAATAAGAAATACAGTCAATTGTGATATTACAGTATTTTAAGCAAATATTAATTGCAATTGAAGGCGTTATATAAAGAAACTACTAATTGCTATAAACACCGACGCACCGGAAAAACTACCCCCTTAACAACCCCCTTGAATTAAGCAAAGCCACCACCAAGTGCGGCGTCCCGTTATATACGTACATTTATTTGCATATTTTCGGGCATCAACACGTGAACAAGGGCTATGCTACGGGAAACTTGGTAAAGGGTTTTGCCTTGAAAAGTGAATGCGTATATGATGAAGCCGAGATGCAGTAGTGCGTTTCATGTCCAGAATACCGCAAACTAAGGGGGTTTCATGACAATTGTATATAATAACCTATCAATTACGTTTCTTACTATCATCTAAATATATAACCTTTTTTTCAATTACTAAAATAAACTTCATCATACAATTTATTGGTCGAAACGAGTTGATCATTTTGACACGATCGACTTACCCTGCGAAGACTCTTAGTGCAAAAACAACACGTTCTCATCATACTGATTTGTATATTATTGGATATATTGGAGATTTTTCACAACGAAAACCTCACTTTTTAATTTTTCACCCTCCAATATCCAAGAAGAAGATTGTGTAGCTTGGATATTTTCACTCGTTAGCGCTTTTGCATTATACCAATTATTCGCGTGTAATTAGCCAAGGCATCACAGCATCACCATGGTTAACATGCTAGAAGACAAGTATATTGGCCTGGGCCTGGCCATATCGTCTTCTCTTGCCATTGGTACGTCCTTTATAATCACTAAAAAGGGTCTGATGGCGGCTTCAGATCAGCATGGGTTCCAAGGTGACGGGTTTCAGTATCTAAAGAATCCTTTGTGGTGGGCAGGGATGGTTACAATGATTATTGGGGAAGTTGCAAACTTCGCTGCTTATACATTTGCACCTGCTATATTGGTTACACCATTAGGTGCGCTATCGGTTATCATTGGCGCTGTACTTGCGTCGATATTTCTAAAGGAACGTCTAGGAGTCCTTGGGAAACTAGGGTGTGCAATATGCTTAATTGGCTCTCTCATTATTGTATTACATGCTCCTCCTGATAAGGATATTGAAACTGTAGATGAGATATTACATTATGCGGTGCAGCCGGGGTTTTTGTTATACTGCGTGGCTGTCGGAGTTTTTGCCATTGTCATGATATATAAAATTGCCCCAATGTACGGTCGCAGAAACCCCATGATTTATGTTTCGATATGTTCCACCGTTGGCTCGGTATCAGTCATGTCTATAAAGGGGTTTGGAATCGCTGTAAAGCTGACATTTGCTGGAAATAACCAATTTACCCATCCTTCGACCTATGTCTTTGCCATTGTGGTTGCAGTCTGCATTCTCACTCAAATGAACTATTTCAACAAGGCTCTGGATCAGTTTGATACTTCCATCGTCAATCCTCTATATTATGTGACATTTACTACCGCTACGCTGTGTGCATCATTTATTCTTTTCAAGGGGTTCAACACCTCTAATGCCGTTAACACCATATCCCTAATATCAGGGTTCCTAATCATATTCACCGGTGTTTACTTATTAAATATATCGCGTGCCGATCCCGATGGTTCAGGTGTAGTGCCTGGAAAGTCCATTGAAGGCATGCCTATGGACAATACTGTAGCTGGTTTACAGACTCGACGTTCTATTCAGCTTGGAGGTAGAAACTCTAGCGTTGGCCATCGAAGATCTTCATCTATACGCCAGCATGCACAACTGGTCTCGGATTATGATGAGTCGTTTGGCATGACTGATCTGCGCGATGAGCAAGGCCATGAATTAGATGATTTGCTGGAAGAAGAGGATGAAGAACTGTCTCGAGGACTCCGTCGGACCAGGAAAAATGGCGACTATGACGAAGTCTGAATTTGAAATTACCTGAGAATTCACACAAGTCTAAGTAAATATTGTGAAAAGGTCATAGCATGTTCTAGAGTAAAATATTTCATCATCATCGAGCTTGGAACGCTATTAAGTTCCAAGGAATAATACCCCTGCAGCCAGGACAAGTGACTGATGCCAATGGCAAGGGCGAGGATTTGTCATTGGATAGGGCTATTCGAGCCCATTCATAAATAGAATTGGCATAGTTGCATGTTGGGCAGATTATATGCTCTTTATTAGGCGGTGCTTGGTCATTTTCTTGTATACTTTTTAAATAAAGACATCTCTTTTCTTCGCTGCCTTTTTCCAGGTGATTATACAAATCTCCGCCTCCTATTGTATTTTCATTTGTCTGCTGAACTTGCCTCAAATCATGGTGAATTTCAACGTGATCAGGTATGGTTATTGAGTACTTGTTTCTTATCCAAGCATTCTCAGCTATTTGTTCAAATAAATGCACATGCAACTGATGTCTAGAAAACAAAGGTGCTGATAACAATAACCTGACATTAGCTATATGTTTATCGACCCCCAGAGTTGTTTTTGTTCGAGCCACTCGATCTCCCGTAGCTATATGCCTTGTACGGTGATAATTCTGCCATGCATGCTCGAACTGAAGTGCACTTATATTAGAATGGAACCCTGATACTATACATATCATTCTCCAGGGCCGTTTACTGTCTCGTTTTGTTTTATGAGCTCCTCCGCTAATACTACCATTATGTTGACGGATTCTCTACCTAGTTAAAACCAACAATATCAAATTCAAATATAAAACACATACTCGTACGGGATTTGGAGTGGATCCTATATAAAAGGAATTCTGTTTCGGTACAGATTGCAATAAATAACAACAATAAAAGTCTACATCGGAGGACATGATGGTTAAAAGGAGAAAATATATATACAACAATGGCAGCACAATGGATTTCTGCATCAAAACTATATATTTATGTAAGCGATTTGTTACAAGCGATACCATAAGCAATCCATTATTTATGAGCTATACTCTACAAAAGATCATTAGAATGGATGCTTAAATATCGTCAATGTCCAAATCCCCATTGTCTTGCGCGCCTTCTCCTTCACTTTCATTCTCAAACTCGAAATTACACTCGTCTTCAGAACCCTGTCCATAAGGATCACCCTCATTGATTTTGGCGGATTCCGGAAGCTCACCCTGTGCTTTTAGAGCACGAGCTTCATCTGGAGTATACTTCAAAATGACATCTGCTTGGTCGTCTTGGAAATCACGTAGTGACAATAATATTATATCACCCTGAGTTACCCAGACCTTCTTTCTCATTTTACCACGAATATGTGCCATTCTTCGAACCCCATCAAAACATGCGGCATCCAGTCTGCCATTACCGAGCATTTTGGTGACCTGAGCGTACTCCTGACCTTCTTCCTTCAATGCCAGCTCTCGTTTCAACAAATCATTGTCGTTCTTTCCTCTTCTTCTATTTTTTCCACCCTGATATATAGTTAGCAAAAGCATATAGGAATCTTGATATGAATGATAATTACCTTTCCTTTATTCTTGGGCATTTTATCTAGATTTTTGTAACAAGGTATAAAAAATTGTTTGAAAACGGAACGGGTCTTCTTGACATGCAGTTACCCGGGAGCCGACGGAGGATGAGCATTTCAGAGGAGAACTGCAAGCCAGCAATAAAGATAACTATTGTTTAGATTAATTGATAAGATTTTTAATAATTGATTTCTTCGAGCTAATAATATATAGATCAGTGCAAATACATCAAAAAAACGACCATTTCCCCTCACTTCTCTCTCCTTCGTCATGCTCTCTCACCTCTCGTCTCAGTCTCCAAATTTCACCTCTTTTACCATGCAACTATGGACGCTTTTGAGGCCCGTCTACAGTTTATCCGACTTTTACAAAAACTAAATGCCTCAGTACAATCCATCGATTATGCTCTTGAGTTTCTTCAACTTAATAGAGATCTCGAGGAAGATTTATATTCATGCATATTACAAGAGCTGGACTCGGCCGGACCCAATGTCAGCTTAAATATACTGTACTTTGTCGAGTCTTTATGTGAACACTGTAATAATGATGCTTCATTTATATCTGGAAACCATTATGTAGACTATGTGAAACGGGATATAGTGGAAATATTCAATAAGGTGGTTCCAGCTGGAAAAATCGGCCTGGTCAATCTATCAGCAGCCAAGCAAGTCATTGATCATTTAGCTTCAACACTTCAACTTGAACAAACTACAAAAGAGTCATTAAATGCGGCAATTGATGTAAGAAACAAGTTCTTGACTGCTTCTCCTGAACAAAAAGACGTACCTGGGGGTCATCCCGGATCATTGGCTGCTTCTGTTTCAACTACACCTATTGGTAGTTTACCAGGGACTGGTGGTTCTACTGGAGGTCAACCGCCAGCACCTCCTGTGGCTAATTCTAATGATACCGGGCTTAAAAGAGAGGAAATCTTAAGACGAATGGATGAAGACAGAGAAAGGCATAAACGACTCAAAGAAAACATATGGGCTATTGACTACAAGACCAATCCAGACATGGAGTTTCAAGCCCACTGGGAAACTATACAGCCAGGAATTGACCAAATTGATATTGACCAAATAAAAGAGGACAATGCTATTTGGAAAACATCGATTGAAGGTTGATGAAAAAAATAATAATAAGCATGCATGTTATCTTATATAATATACTAATATAGCAACGAGGGAGATAGTACCAAACTTTTGATATGGGCACCAATTGCCGCCATGTTTAAATAAATAATGCCTTTCACCTCTTCAACTTCACAAATTTTCATCATCTCATGTGAATTATGGGATGTTATCATATGATACTATCATACATCAATCTCACCCCTTAGAATTCGCTCCGCAACCGGTGTAGGAGGTCGTTCAATGCCTGGTGTTTTCCTAATATGACGATGCTCAAGGCCCTGTCCCATATATACCAAGCCTGGCTCACTATATGGTTGGGATGCATATGTTTGTTTAAATTGTATAGCTACCGGAGATCGTCGATGATGGTGCCTAGGGCAGATAGCACTTTCATCATCATCATATTTCAAACGTACCGGCAACTGGTTTATTCTGGCCATAACTGGCTTCATTTGCATAAAAGTTTCAATCTGATCCCGAGTTCCAAACATATCACAATCACTATCGTTAATACTTGCAGAATCGGGGGGTGAGGAATCAAAATTATTATCTGTTTCTTCGTGGTGTGGGGTAGCTGCCTTGATTAGAGGTGGCTCATCACTGCACGGCTCCATGCAAGTCGGAGGATTGAGATAACCAGCAGAAACAAACGATAAGGGATAATCTTGAGTTTTTTGAGTGGTATGCATATTTTTGAACTGATATCAAATCCTCATATGTTGCAATCAATTATAAATATATGCCCAGGTTTCGCGGGGTTATTTGCTTTATTTATGGGAGCCGATGACAGGGTTTTTATGGGGCCCAGATCCGACGACAAGTTATGCAAGGATATTACAACCAGGGAAGAAATTCACAGCCAACAAAAAATGCAAAAAGAATTATGGCGTAATTGAGCCCAATGTCTGAATTTATGGGATCTTTTATTCCGAATTCCACCCGTCCACCGACTAGTATTATGTCCTAGTTTCTCCAGCTTTTTTATCTTTTTAGTCAAATTAATTAATTTGAGCCCCGAAAGTTTCAACACGCAACCCCACAACAAGAACAAAGGGGGTTATTACTGAAGAAGGAAAAAGGAACAAAAGGAACAAAAGGCAAATTTACTGGATTTAAGCTGAATAAATCCTTCGAACTCTTTACATATATATATTATTTATTACTAGAATACTCTTTGATTTCCATATATATTATATCCATCATTATATTACGATTGTTCCAATCCCGTCTTCTTCCATAACCGTTGTTAAGAAACAAGGTTTGGTCACCAGACTTTTTTTTCACGCGATATTCGCATCTGACTGCCAAAAACATCACGTTAAGCTCTAATCAAACAATAAAGACTCAACGGGAAGCGGGGTTGCCGAAACGATAACTCACTTAACCTTATTAATAATTACCTCAGCTCGATGATCCACGACTCGTGCCATATAATATGTGTAATAAGCTATTCACTCCACTTAGACTCCAACTGGAATTACTTCCGTGCATTCCTAACCCAATTGTATAAACTGCAGCTTGGCCCTTGGAAAACGTTGTCTCTGCCCAGTCGTTGAGTTTATCTGCGTCGTCAAGGTCTTCGCCATTCTTAGTAGCCACACATAAAAATTCCACATTATCATGAGATTCTGCTATCTTTTGGTATGCAAATTTGGCTGGATTCAACCTGCACAAATCTACATCTGTAATAACCACTTTATACCCTTCTTGAAACCGTGCCCTGACATGCTCTCCAGAAAATGCATCATTTACCAATGAAAGACACTGGCCAATCAATGACCGAGCTCTCTCAGGCTCCTGTACAAGCAGCTCATCAACATAAAGAATAACGGCACTTTCTGTGATTTTCAACCGTAAACTAGGCTCTCTTTCCATCCAGTTCCTCAACAGCTCTACTAACATCTCCTGCCAACTTTTAGTGTTCATTGCATTATCAAAACTCAGCCATGTATCGTCTGAGGATCCAGCATATTTCAAAAAAGCGCCGTTTTCAGCGATCATACCCAAGTTCGGCACCCGACGGTATAATCTATCCAGATCCTCTTTAGTACTTCGTGACATGACATAGACAATATTAGAAGGATCAGAAGTCAATTCAGATAAAACCAGTATTTTTCTCTGAGGAGACACAACTGGCGTTTCCACACCGCCGCGTGCCCTATGCTCTGGGCCGGACTGCGGAGGACTGTCACTCCTCTCAGTCAATTCAGCAATACTTCCATAAATAGTAGATAAAGTACCACTACTGGGACTTTTCATTAAAGATGATAGATTGGTAAAGCTGCCGGTAGTACTCGGCTTGGTACTAGAACGGCTGGCTGCTCGTCCAGCTTCTTTCTGCATACCAGCAGGTTCTGCCAGGTCCAAATCCAGTAAAAACAGACGTTTGGCATGATCATCATTTGTGCGAACTTTCTTGTAATCACTGGCAAATTGTGACATATTCAATATACGCCGCTTATTGGCATTTCTATCCTGTTGTTGCTGCCATGAATCCTCTGCTGCCTCCAATAATCCAGTCAGCCACTCAAGGCATGTATGATGAACAACATAGTCATATAAAATTGACCAACGCCTTTTTCTCTCATTAGCATCCATAGTCAAAGCCAAGTGAAAAGCTTCGGCCATCTCCTGCTTATCCCAAGGATTGACAGTCACGCACTGATCACCCAGCACAGAAGCCGAACCCGTAAACTCAGACAAAATCAATGGCCCCATTATATGGACATCATTACAGTATATGAACTCGTGACATGTCAGGTTCATACCCTCTCTCAGAGATGTCACACAAAAGGCGTTTGCTTCGCACAACAATGCAAAATATTGCTGAAAAGGTATATCCTGATGATAAAACACTACAGGCATATGCGCGGCAAGATCATGTTTCATAGAGTTGATGCGTTCAACAATAGAAGTAAGCTCCTGCTCTAGCTCAGGTTCTGCAACATTTGTCAAACAGACTTGAATTAGCACGGTATTACTTATAAATTGAGGATAATTTTTGAGAAATGTCTCATACGCCAATAACTTTTGCTTGACTCCTTTTATACTATCAAGCTTGTCTCGAGAAACGATAAGTTTTACTTTATCTTGCGGCCACTGGGATCTAATAATGCTTCTCCAGTGTTTGACCACTGGGTCCGAAAAGTAAGTTTTTAAAGCTGAAGGCTCTATTCCAATTGAGACATTAATGATTGAAATCGGTCGATCTTGAAACCAAACTCCATCCACTTCCGTATCAGCAGCTAGAATCCTGTTACAAGTTTGCAAGAAGTGCCTGCCATATTCAACAATTTGAAAGCCAATACAATTGGCTCCCAACATTCCCTCCAGCAACTGCTTCCTGGCCGGCAGGCATCTAAAAACCTCGCTTGAGGGAAAAGGAATATGCAAGAAAAATATTATGTTTGCATCATTAAGTTTGGCTCTTACCATCTGAGGCACTAGTAGTAAATGGTAGTCATTAACCCAAACAATAGAGCCTTTTTCGTAGTTGGCGACAATTCTATCAGCAACTGCTTGATTCAAGGCCTTATAATGTTCCCAAGAATGATCTTCATAGGCTTTGGACTTGGGGTTGTCAGGAACCTCATAATGCAAAGTGGGCCAAAGAATCTGCTTGCAGTAATGTGTATAATGACCATCAAATGTAGCATCCTTTACAAATGTCACATCGCTATTATAAGTAGATGACTCCAGAGTCTGAGCGATTTCTTTCTTTTTTTCATCTGAGAGCGAGTCGGTGGGCATGCCAAGGGTACCTATCCATTTAACCTGTAAATTCGCATTCGTTTCCAGAGCACGGTGCACTGTATTTCGTAGCCCACCATTGCCATTGGTCTGTAATTCAACGGACCAAGTGCTATCATTGAATGTTTGTGACGAGCTTCCGGTAAAAGAACGATGCGCTTTCATAGATGGGCTGTATAAGTTATTTCGACGGCTCAACGTCTTACGACGCGACGAAACTCGCACCGAAGTTTGCGTAGGCGGTATAACAGCTCTTCTGGGGGCAACCAGGCTTTTGTGAGGAGCTTCAGATTCGACATTTGCAGGTGGTTGCTTAATAATAGGCTTAGCAATGGTAGCAGACCCATTAGGATTAAGTTTTGAAATAGGCAACGACAAGCTGGTTTGATCGTCATCGGAGCTCAGAAACGGCTTATGACGAACTCCGCCTTTAGCGCTGGTGGCTTTTGAGGAGGGCTTGTCGTAGCCAAATAGCGGCACTTTAGCAGGTACCGTGTTTTGGTTGCTCTCAGCATTGGACTTTCCAATTTTAAGGCTGGATAATAAATCAGGAATAGGAGAAACCTCATATATATTTGAGTCATTTTTAGAATGCGTTTCAGAAGACTTTTCAGACCCAGGGCCTATTCCATTGAATTCCTTCTCGGCGGAAATTAGGCTCTTTCTTCGACGCACATCATCCGAAGCATCTGCTTCATCGAGGACAGGAAGTTCAGGGGTTCCGGGATCTTCATCGACATGAAAGTTGATCGTATAAGGAAGAAGTCTAGAGCAAGTTAGCAGGAGTTGATAGGTGGAATGTCAACTGAGACATCAATAACCAGGGCTCAATTAACGAAATAATAGCAAATACATGGAAAATAATACATAAAAACCAAATAAAGAGCCTACAGAAATGTCATACTTACAGAGATGCAACGAGCAATTTCATGCTGTTGTGGTTGGATAAACTTCAAATACCCAGATCAAATGGCAATAAGCAGAGGACGGAAAAATGCAGGACCGACGAGTTGAAGGGCATTGTTGGGGAAAAACAGTGATTGAAAATAAAGTGATTTATGAGATATTTACTATTTAATATTATGAGAATGTACATAAATAGCCATTATTTGTAAAATTAACGCTATTTTAATTCTACCAGTTGTTGTTGCTTTTCGCACTCAGCCAGCCTATACAAACGGTTGAAAGCACCACAGGATTTTTCCTGAAGTTAAACAGGGGAGCCAAGCACTGAGGAGTTCTCTGAGCTTGAGCTCTGTGAAAAGTAGTCAGGTCATGATACATAAATGTTATTAGGATAACGATATTAACATAAATGTTATTTGCCATATATTTTCATACTTGTTCTGTTGCTACTGCTTGTCGTATCTGAACCGTTGCATTGCACGCATTGTATCACTGTGATAAGTCTCTCATATGAGCATTAGAACAAAAAAAACACTGGAAAATACCGAAAAATCTCAAAATAAATGGTTTATTTTCTACTTTAATGTAACTATTATTGTCCTATATATTTATCGTTCAAATCGTTCAAATCATTCCAGGCTGTTACTCATATCTCTTCCTCCTCAAAGATCTCATTTTGTCATTTGCAGCTGATAAGTTTTTTAGCTTCGCCGTTTGGCTCATTCAAACTTCTCAGCACCTCGTTAAATCAAAACCAAAGCACCCCCAACTCTAGCTACTGAATCGCATGCCGGTTCTGTATGCAAGAGGGTATTGAACTAGAAGTATTATCTTCGGTGAAAAAAAGGTCTGATACTGTCATGAAGTTCAATCATTCACTGCAATTCAACGCGGTACCGCAATGGACCACCAAATATATTGACTATTCTGCACTTAAAAAGGTCATTTATTCACTGGAGAGAGAGAGCATTCCGACTGGCGAAGATGAATCCCAGTCTTTAGTGAGTTCTGATCCTGTTGCGGAATTCACAAAGGCTCTGGATGAAGAACTGGCAAAAATCCTCTCTTTTTATACCGAGACGGAGGCCCAACTGTACAAAGAACTCGAAGACCTTGTAGAAGATTTCCACCAGTTTGAAGAGCAGTGGAATTCAAGCGGTGGTGATGATAACGCTGACTGGATATCCCCAACAACCAGTGGCCCTACTAAAGGCGGCAATGATGGCCAAGCTAAACCGATGGATGCTCCGCCACGATGGGCTACTATATCAGGAAGTGGATCACATACTCCCCTGTCTACGTCTGGTGTAGAAACTCCTGAACGGCCCATTCCGTACCGACGCGCTTCGTCGGAAGAATCCGAACGTCGCGGCCGCAGTAGAAGTGGTTCTGCGTCTTCTATTTCATATATGCGGTCCACTAAACGTTTAGAGGACTACAAAATCACCATGAAAAGGCGCTGTGTTGGAATATACGTATCTTTATCAGAATTGAAATCTTATGTTGAGCTCAATTTCACAGGATTCAGCAAAGCACTCAAGAAATTCGATAAGATTCTTAATATGAATCTCCGTGTAAAATACCTTGATAATGTGGTACAGAAGCAATACCCATTCATGGAAAGCACTAGTGACCAGTTAAACGCACGAATCAACGAAGTTGTTCACATGTATGCATTCGTGGTTACTAACAGTGATGATCGACAAGCTGAACAGGAGCTTAAACTGCATCTGCGAGAGCACATAGTCTGGGAGAGAAACACGGTTTGGAGGGACATGATTCATATGGAGCGCAGATCTCACGGTACTGCCTTGCAGTTGCAGGAGCAGAAACTACAACTAGTTCAAGTCGGTAGATTTTCCATCCCGGCTGCTTTATTATCAACTCAATGCATAAAATTGGTTCTCATCTCTGTGGTTTTCTTTGTTCTTTTGGCATTTCCCGTTTTCGAGTCAACTGCTCAGAGTCATTGTTTGGCTGTCGTTGCGGCCGCATCTTTGCTATGGGCAACTGAAGCAATTCCACTTTTTGTCACCTCGATGCTTGTACCATTCCTAATAATATTGCTTAGGATACCGCTGGATGAAAATGGAGCCCGCATGACGGCTGAAGATGCTTCCAAGTTCATATTTTCTCAAATGTGGTCCTCAGTTATCATGATTTTACTTGGTGGCTTTACACTGGCAGCGGCTCTGAGCAAGTATCAGATTGCAAAGAATATAGCTACAGTGATTCTTTCAAGAGCTGGATCAAATCCTAGGATTATTTTGCTTACTCTGATGTTTGTGTCAACTTTTCTAAGCATGTGGATCTCCAATGTGGCATCACCTGTGTTATGCTATTCTCTAGCACAGCCTCTGCTTCGAACCCTTCCAGATGACTCTGAATTTGCCAAAGCTATTATTTTGGGTGTTGCTTTGGCCGCCAATGTCGGTGGTATGGTATCGCCGATTGCCAGTCCTCAAAATATTATAGCGTTGGAGAATATGCACCCAGAGCCTTCATGGGGTCAGTGGTTCCTGGTAGCTATACCTGTTGCTCTTGTGTCTTTGTTTCTAATATGGCTGATTCTTGTTATGTCATTTTCCTTGCAACACAAGGATGAAGAAGTTGTTCATAATGCAATAAGGCATTCTACCACAGAGCCAATGACCTTTGTTCAATGGTTTATTTCTGGAGTTACCATTCTCACCATAATTTCATGGTGCTTTTCGCATCAGCTCGAGCCAGTGGTTGGCGAAATGGGTACACTAGCTTTGATTCCGATTGTGATACTGTTTGGAACGGGACTGCTTACAGCAGCCGATTTCAACAACTTCTTATGGACTATCATTGCTTTGGCTATGGGAGGTATTGCGTTAGGTAAAGCAGTATCATCTTCCGGGCTATTGGCTACAGTTGCAGTGAATGTGGAAAGCCTCGTTCATGGTATGGGTCTGTTTGGAGTGATGTGCATTTTTGGCTTTATGATCTTGGTGATTGCCACGTTTGTATCTCATACAGTTGCAGCACTCATATGCTTGCCATTGGTTGAAAGTGTCGGCAAACAAATGGATGATCCCCACCCGATTCTTCTGGTTATGGCTTCGGCTCTGTTATGCTCGGCAGCCATGGGACTTCCGACTTCAGGGTTTCCTAATGTGACGGCCATTTGCATGACAAACGATCTTGGCCAGCCATATCTAACGGTTTGGAATTTCATCAGTCGTGGAGTGATATCTAGTATTGGGGCATATATTGTTATCATAACATTGGGGTATTTGTTGATGCTTCTTTGTGGATTCTAATATAGACATCACTCTTGTTGGATTTAATACTTTGCTGAATTTAATAGCGGATTAAATATTGATACTTAACTAGGCCTATTAGAATAGTGAAATAAAGCATTTCTAAAATTAACTTGATGGCTTTCCCCTGAAATCCACTTTTTTTTCACCCTATCTTGTTTGACACAGTGCGGCTTCGTGACGAATAGCAAAGAAATGCGGAGAAAAGCGGTTATCTTACTGCTTTGATAAATTCCGGGTTTTTTCAACTCATCTTGCATTGGCGCAACTACGCCTTTGAGTAATAATGTGCCCGCTTGTCATCTGACATGCAATCCATGACCCATAAATAATTTGTAAATGTCGGCAAAAAACCTATTTAGTTTCTTTCACTAAACAATTGTATATTCGACAATGTCATCAAGCCCATATTTTATTGGTGTTGATGTCGGAACTGGCTCTGCTCGGGCTTGTTTAATAGATAATAAAGGTGATATTATATCTCAGGCTTCTAAAAATATTTCAAAATGGGAGCCGAAGCAAGATTATTTTGTATGTATTTATGGTTTTTGATTGGCTACGTGAATATTTCATGTGCGCCAAGGTGTAGTGCTTTGTTTAGCTGCATTGCTCCGGAGTTGCTCCGAGCATGTTGAAATATTTATTAATCAATTTACTGACTTGTAGAACCAATCTTCTACTCAAATATGGGATTCTATTTGCTATTGTACTAAGAAAACCCTTGCTGATTCTAAAGTAGATCCAAAGTTGGTGAAGGGCATCGGCTTCGACGCTACTTGTTCCTTGGTGGTGCTCAGAGAAAGCAACGATGAGCCTGTGTCTGTTGGACCAGATTGGAAAAATAATGACCAGAATATTTTGCTATGGATGGATCATCGCGCTGGAAAACAGACCAAGAAAATCAATGCTACTAAGCATAATTTGCTAAGATATGTTGGTGGTCAAATGTCCTTGGAAATGGAGATTCCAAAGGCTAAATGGCTCAAGGAGAATATGCCCGGCGACTTGTTTAAGCAGTGCAAATTCTATGATTTGGCGGATTTTTTGACTCACAAGGCTACCGGAAATGAAACCAGATCATTCTGCTCCGTAGTTTGCAAGCAGGGGTATGTCCCTGTAGGTGTGGACGGCTGCCTAAAGGGCTGGTCCGAGGAGTTTTTGACCTCAATTGGCCTTGAGGAACTAGTTGAAGACAATTTCCGCCGCCTAGGAGGTGTAATTGATCAAAATGGATCTTATCTTTCTGCAGGTGAAAAAATCGACAATCTCAGTGAACAAGCGGCTTCTGAATTAGGTCTGACCACCGATGTAGCTGTAGGTTCTGGGGTCATAGATGCCTATGCTGGTTGGATTGGTACTGTTGGTGCAAAAACTGACCTTAACGCCGATGACCACCGTAAAGATGACCTTTCTATCGTGTATCACCGTCTTGCGGCTGTAGCAGGTACCTCTACTTGCCATTTGGTGATGTCTGCAGATCCTGTATTTGTTCCGGGGGTCTGGGGTCCATACCGAGATGTGCTAGTTCCAGGGAAATGGCTTGCCGAGGGTGGTCAATCTACTACAGGTGAGCTCTTAAAGTTTGTGCTTACCACACATCCTGCAAGTCCTAAGCTAGATAAGCTTGTGGAGGAGACGGGTTCCAATGCTTTTGATATTCTAAATGATCATTTAGAGAAAATTAGAAAAGAACAGGATGCTCCTTCTGTTCTCTATCTGGCCCGCCATTTCTTCTTTTATGGCGATCTATACGGAAACCGTTCTCCTATTGCCGATTCTTCAATGAGAGGCAGCATTGTTGGCCAGTCAATGGATGTAAGTCTCGACGCTTTGGCAATTGAGTATTTGGCTGCTGTGGAGTTTATCGGCCAACAGACTCGTCATATTATCGAAGCTTTGAACAAGTCTGGCCATAAGGTTTCATCTATTTATTTGAGTGGTGGGCAATGCCGAAATGCTCTCCTAGTAAAGGTTATGGCTAATGCTACTGGCATGCCAATTGTCATGCCAAAGTACATTGATGCTGCTGTAGTTCTTGGAGCAGCAATGCTTGGTGCCTTAGCTGCGTCTGGTGGTGAAGAGGACTTGTGGGATATCATGTGCAAGCTTTCTCGACCCGGTCGATTTGTTGAGCCGGATTCTTCAGATAGTTTGGACGTGAAGCTTCTTAGATCTAAGTTTGACATATTTTTAGACCAGGCTGAACGCCAGAAAATGTATCGATCAGCCGTTGATAAGGTGTTGGGTGAGGAGGACTCTTGAATGGTTATCTCAATTTGTGATCTCAGTTATTCAGCTATTTGATTCTCTTGAAGCTCTATACGAGAACAAGCATTCTTTATAGGCTATGTTCCTTCTTCTCCAGGGCTTCGTTCATTAGTAAATAATTCAGTTAATAGTAATATATATGTTTCAGACATGACCATTAGTCTGTCGTTATCTGAGAAATATGATGCAGACTGATTCTTGATTCCTGGTTTGTATCGCGCTCAACTCGGAAGAAATGATCAGTATAATCGCTCGCATGCATCTGCTGGAGGAATTGCTCATCGTGAGTGATAACTATTAGCTGAAAGTTTTGCTGAACTACTCGTGATTTAATGATATTCCTTAGGCTTGTAGCCAATGCTCCAATGTTATTTGCATCCAAACTTGTAGTCGGTTCATCCAAGGCGATCACTCCGCATCTAGTGCCAAAACATTGAGCTAATGCAAGACGGATTACGATACATGCCAATACCTTTTGACCGGCTGAGCATCTTCCTCTCATATCGAGCTCAATTCCTTGCTTCAACATACATACCCGATAATTGTACATTGCTCTTCCAGCACCACTAGACTTTTCATTATCAGCGCGAACAAATATAGTTTCGACATCTGTACCAGTATATGCTTCTGCCCATAATGTTCCGATGATTTCGTTGATACGCTCCATGTTGACCCGATGGAAAGCCATCATAGCTCTATCAACGGCTCTACTCCACCCAACCAGGTCATTATCGGTATGCTGTTGCACATCAAGTTGGCACCCTGCATCACGAAGTTGCTCGTCAATATCTTTGTATTCGCTCTGTAGTTCTGTTTGTAACCGTTGCATTTGATCCTCAATCTGTTTGATTTCACCCAATCGTCCTGAGTGAGCTGATGTCAAATCAGATAGTTTATCTTGTAGTCGACCTGATTCTTCTTCATATTTCAGCTTATCATTTTCCGCGTGTTTGCCTTCGAGCTCAGTAATGGATGACAGCAATTCCTTCTGTTGATCTTGCAGTTTTCTAAGATATAGAACGTCTTTCAAGGATCTTTCGTATCCACTGAGATCCGATAAACCCTTCTCGTCCACTCTAATTTGGTCATTGATACCCTTCAAATCATTTTCATTTTCAGCAATTATTAAGGACAACCTCTCAACTTCTTCACGGCAAGAAATCAACTGCTGTTCAATATTTTTGGAACTGTAATGCTCCACGGCTCCTGTAAGCTCTTCTAATTTGCTTGTTTTATTTTTCAGATCGGCCAGCTTATTATTAGACTCTTCCTCCCAGGTTGCGAATTTCACACGATAAGCTGTCAATTCCTCTTCAATGGAGTTATACTTCGGCAGCAATTGCTCGAGCAGATCTGTAGTTTCCTTCACCTCTTTTCGATCTTGCACAGCCTTGTCTTCCAACTGCTTTATTGAGTCTTTCATCTGTTTCATCCGTTTGAATTCTTCTTCCTTCTGCATTATCTGGAACTTTTGCTGATTGATGCGGCCTTGTATGTTATTCAGTTCCTTCTCCAGTTGACTCATTTCATCGGATTTTTTTTGCAAGTCATTTTTCAGTGACCTCAGCTCTGTGTTGATCTCAGAAATTCTTTTCTGTATTTCAGAAGGAGTAGAATTCTGCCCATCCTGA
The DNA here is from genome assembly GCA_030580475.1 of Casaregolazyma patagonica. Taxonomy (NCBI): domain Eukaryota; kingdom Fungi; phylum Ascomycota; class Dipodascomycetes; order Dipodascales; family Trichomonascaceae; genus Casaregolazyma; species Casaregolazyma patagonica. The sequence continues at coordinate 1,243,859 of JAKTSZ010000001.1, forward strand.
AGAATACTACTTCTTCTTTCCAGCTGATTCGCTAATGTCGTCACCTCATTTGCCAGTCTCGAGATCTCCGTCACAATTCGTTTTAGGCGATTGCAACTTTCCTGTCTACGTTTCGTGGATCGAAGATCTTCCTCCATTTCTTCTAATTGTTTAGATGCACTTTTCTTCTTTGCTTCTTGAGCAGTGATATTTTCCTCTGCGCCCGGAAGCCTTTTCTCGACTAACTCAAGATAACGGTTAACTTTAGGAGCTAACTTTCGGAGATCTTCCAAATCATTACGTATATCTTCGCGCTCCTTTTCTGCAGCAGCCGGATCCATAGGGAGTTTGCTGATAAACTGCTCCAAGTATGCGACAAAATTTGAGGCATCCTCACTATCTTCAAATTCACGTTGACAAAGCAGACATTTATGATCACCGGTAGCGTTGGAAGCAAATTCTATAGCTGTATGATAGTATTGATTGGTAAAGACTGCTTGCTCGACATTTTTGACGGCGACTTGTAGAGATTTTTCCATGCGTTCAACTTCAGCTTGGTAATTCGAAACACCAAAGCCTGGCATTGCTTCCTCGAGTTCTTTTTGAACACTTGAGATTTCACTTTTACTCTTAGAATACTCATCTTGCGATAAATTCAAAAGCGTGACGTATTCCGACAGCTCGTTGCTTTTGGCAGTCAGGTTACTCTGTTTTTCATCAAGCGAAGTATCAATTCCTTTCGAGACAGTGCGGAATTTCTCTTCCAGATTTGAAGCAGTGTAGTCATTTCCTATAAATGACTCAATATCTTCCTTGTTTTCCTCCAATAAGGCATTTTGCGCTAGTTTCTTCTTGTTCAGATCGGATTTAAAAACTTCCAACTGAGCATATTCTGTAGCAAGTCGTGAAGTTTTCTCTAGAAAGTTATTCTGTTCATCCAATTCTTCTTCAAGAACTCTTATGCGTTCTTTTAAATTTTCAGAGACAGATTTTTCCTTTAATTTAGCAATATCATCCGTAATATCCTCGCTTCTCTTGATGAACATGTCCAAGTCCGATTTTTCTGATTGGATCACAGCCTGATCTATATTTAATGAATCAAGATCTGTTTGAAGTTTTGTCAAATTGGTTTCGTCCTCCTTGATTGTGTTCTGTATGCTTAATTTTTTCTGTTGCAGCTGAAGCTTCTCAGAAGAGACTTCTTGCAAACGTTGAAACGTCAAATTCTCACCTTGCCGGAACTCCAATTTTTTCTTCTCGATATCAGACTGCAGGTTGGTAATCATTTGCGTTAATTGATAACGAATACCGGAAACATCGTCATTGTCGACAGACGCAGAACCGCCGGTACTTAAATCAGGCAAACTACTTCGCACTTCTGAAATAAATGCATCTTTCTTTCTCAGAGCAGATGAAGATGCCTCATTCTCAGCCTTGAGCTTACCTTCCTGCAAGTTCTGCTGTCCAAGAAGTCTACGGGTTTCTTCGAGAGTCGTCTGTTTGCTTGCGGCCTTAGACTTTAGCTCGTCGAGCGTCTTCTTCCTTCCGTCAATATCCGACCCGAAGTTATCCAGTTTAGATTGAATTCCGCTGTCAGAAAGATCAAGCAACTGCTGAGAAGCCTCATCAGATGATAAGCTTGAGACTATTTTGGAGATAGAATCTTCGTTTGTTTTTCGACTATCTCTCAAGTTCTCTAACTTATAAACGATTTCCTGGAACCTTTGGTTGGTTTCAAACAGACGTTTGGATTCTGCAGTCACCTGAGATATTTCAATTTTCAACTGATCAGCTTCTTCTTGGTAACCTTTGGCTTCGTTCTGCAGCTCAACGACTCTGAGACGCGATTTGCGGGCTCGATCTGCGTCGAGTTTCAAATGCAAAGTGGCTTGCCGCTGGAGCTTTATATCAACAGCCATATCCTTTTTCATGCTTTTGATATCGTCAATCATTTTCGAAAACTTTGTGGCTTCAAATATCTCGTCAAATCTCTTCTTCACAACAGAAGGCTCGGCCAATGGCCATAAACTGTCCTCCTGATGACAGAATATGACATAATCCAGAACGGCCCGAGATGCTCCAAGATACATTGGCATTAATGCATCGAGATCAGCGCATTTACTTCCGACGCTTTCTCTGGTATCAGTCACTCGGTCCACTACCAGCAAATTACCATCCAAAGTCTTGAACTGTGTAGCAGTTTTCTTCACTTGTACCTGCATTGATCGCGTGCATACCATTTCCTTGCCATTTACATTGACAAAAGCCAGTTTAATCTGGCCCATGACCTCACGTTCTCCATTGAGCTTAGGATCATGGATAAAAGCACCTCCTTTAGAGTTCGGCGGAAGATCACCAGTAGTAGCATACCTCAAAGATTCGATAATAGTAGTTTTGCCAGTACCATTCTGACCGACTATGACAGTCAAAGGAGTTGCAAATTGAATAGAAGTCCGGGAATCATAGGATCGAATTCCTTGGATAGATAACTATGGGGTATTAGACTAATGTAATTACAAACGAAAATACGACAAACATACTTTAAAAATGCTAGACCTAAACAATTAGTAACTAGAAGTTCATATCATTGTTTGTCTTCTTACATTAAATCGTTAAAAATGCAGGTTGTGGCGCTTTTATTGCGAATAACTCGCAGCCAAATTAGACGTGTATATAGGATGACAAAATAGGAAACATTATTCAGAATCAGAGATAATATCTCAATGCAGACACAGTAAATGCTGGGCAATATTTTTCAAAAGAGGTTTTAAAATATGAAAATGAAAAGCTTGATGAAATGAGTATTCTTCTTTTTCAAGCCGAAATCTGAGGAATTGATCCGCCGTTAGCCATACTAGTATTGAAGTTCAGCTGTACTTATCAATTATGTTTCCCGTCATCCATCATCGAACATCGTAAACGAGAAAAATCGCAACATATTTTATGATCACATGTATTTTACCTGATGATGTTACATCTACCTCTTATAATCCATATGAATTTATTGATGATCTATCGGGGTCTACGGTAGCTAGCTAATGTTAGTTAATTATTAGTTCCTTAAAAAAAGAATCCCATTGACATAAAGAAAAGTAAACAAACCCTTTCTTTAACAAAGACAATACATATACGCTGAGCCTTAATAAGGTGATCTGCACGGTTAGTTGCATGGGCCAAAATCAATACCTTCAGGTTGGTTCAAACAGTGACTGGTCAAATCTCAAAAATCCAATAAGAAAAGATATGATAAAAATATGAAAAAAAAAAGATAAATAAGCAACATAGATGAGGAATTGACCTCTTATATACGGTGGTATAGGGTACCTCGTATAGTAACTGAGAAATACAAGGTTCTCAATCCAACCAGGCTGGAAGCAATGGGCCTTAAAACATGCCAAACTCCCCTCATTGGCGACCATTCAACAAAATAAGTACAATGACAGAAGAAGATGAAATCTACGAAGATAAACGAGATGTTATAGACGCATTTGCTCGCCAATTTTTAGAGACTTATAGCGGTATCCCTGCAGACGAAGTGGACTCACATGTGCTATCAATTCGCGACAGAGCATTTCCCGTTTGTAAATATCCCTGTATTGCTCAAATTCAATTTCTGAGGTTCCGTCTAGCCGAGGGATCTTTCTGTTCTGACGTTATTGAAATGCTGAAATCAAACCGGGAAGCGAGATTTTTGGATGCCGGCTGCTGCTTTGGCCAGGAGCTTCGTTACCTTGTGAACCAAGGTGTTTCATCCTCGCAGCTTTATGGATTTGATCTAAAGCAAGATTTCATAAACTTTGGTTATGAATTGTTCCGTGACCGTGATTCACTAAAGGCCATGTTTTTCACAGGAGACATCCTAAAGCCAGACACAGAATATGAAGAGACTTCACTTTGTCGAGAACTAAAGGGAAAATTCGATATTATATTCGCCTCATCTTTATTGCATCTATGGAGGTACAACGTGCAGTTATCTGCCGCAGCTCGATTGGCTGCGATGCTCCATGATAAAGCAGGCGTAACTATCATAGGGTGCCAGTATGGATGCCATGTTCCTGTAGAGGTTCCAGGACTAGTCAAAGAGAATAAGTTGTTTTATCATAATAAGGAGTCCATGGAATCGTTATGGTGTCAAGTAGGAGATCAGACAAAGACCAGATGGTCAGTAGAGGCAGCTTTGCATGAGCACGAATGGACTGAGATGCAGAAAATAGCACCTTGGGGAGTACCAGATATGTGCCTATTGTGGTGGAAAGCAACTAGGGTTGAATGAATATGGTATTGGATTGATTTTGTTAACAGGTGACATTCAGAGACTAGCAGCTTAGATAATTAAACTACTATACTATTAAAATTGACTAAAATTAATGCGCATTAGTAGCACTTGAAAATTGCTTAGTAATTAAAATTTCATCAGCTAAAATTCGACATTTGTTCTTTGGATACCCGAAACGGTATATCTCTAATATTTCACCACGGAAAAACTTAACTTTCTACAATGTCCAAACGGATTCTATGCTTACATGGATTTTCCCAAAGCGGATCGCTTTTTGCCAAAAAAACAAGCGGACTGCGTAAATTGCTGCAAAAAGCAGGCTATGAGCCCATTTATATGGATGGCCCATTCAAATTAGACCCTTCTGATGTTGATCATGAGGTGAGCGAAGATTCACAGCGAGATGAAATGTTGGCTTGGTGGCCGCATAATCAAGCAAAACATGATTATTATAAAATAGATGATGCCATTAGTGCTGTGAGATCCTTTGCTGCTACAAATGGCCCTTTTATAGGGTTAATTGGGTTCAGTCAGGGTTCTGGGCTTGCAGCTATTCTTTCCAAGATATGGTCATCTGCAATAGATACTCAACATGTGTTGAAATTTGTTGTTCTTTATTCAGGATTCAAAGTTACACCTTCGGAATATCAGCATTATTATGAAACTGCAATCACTTTACCTTCTCTTCATATTATGGGTTCTTTAGATGCAGTTGTTGCTGAAGAAAGATCTCAAGCCTTGACTGAATGCTATGACAATCCTGCTATAATAGTACATCCAGGAGGTCATTTCGTTCCAAATTCCAAGCAACAGGTTCAACAAGTGCTAGGTTTCATTTCGCATTATACAGCAAAAGGAGAAGAGAAGGAGAGTGACAATGATGCTGCTGACATTTAGAGTAGCTTAGAGTGACAATGATGTTGCTGACACTTAGAGTAGCTTAGAGTGGATATGGAGGTTCATGACCATGTATAGGCCCATATTACGAGCATTATAAAAGAAAAAAGAAAAAAGAAAAAAGAGATAAAAAAAAAAAAAAAAAAAAATTATAAAAAAAAAAAAGAGCACATATGGAGCTATATTATAGACTTGGCTTGTTTCTCTTATGGAATTCATCATGATACACGGAACTCCATGGGTAAGCTGACAAGTTTGTATCCGTACAGTAGAAATGACGAGCAATACCTATATGAATTGATTTGTGCAAATGATTTCTTTCAGATCATTGAAACAATTGAGCATCTTAATATTCAATCAGATTAATATATACGACTGATAAAATGCCCTGGCAAGGTACATATTTTCCCAATTAGGAAATCTACATGAGTTGCCTGTGACTCTATTGTGTTCAACACACTATACAGTACACTATCATATCATTTACTTCCCTTTTTATTTCTTTCGACTAATTGATATCATAGTCTTCTATTATCTCAAGATGTCACGTAGGTGTTGATGAACTTGACTAAATGTGCTGTTTTCGGAGTTGGCTCGCGGACTTAGGACCAAAAAAGGTACAGAATAACGTTGATCAAAATTTCCAAACCACAACTACGTCATACACTTGCAATTCAACTTTTCCGTCAATAACTGCAACTTGCTCAGTTTAATCTATCTATATTTAAACGAACAATAACATGTCAGAAAAAGAGGAAATTTACGAAGACAAACGAAATGTTATAAAGCCTTACGCTCGACAATTCCTCGAAACGTATAGTGGTATTCCCGCAGATAAAGTGGATACACATGTGCTTACTCTTCGCGACGAGGCATTCGAAATTTATAAATATCCCTGCATTTCTCAGCTGCGATTTCTTGGTTTTCATTTGCTTCGGTCGGAGTTCAACTCCTATGTTCTTGAAAGGTTGAAGTCAGATCCGGAAGCCACATTTCTGGACGCTGGCTGCTGCTTTGGGCAGGAGCTTCGTTACCTCGCGAATGAAGGCATCCCATCCTCACAGCTCTATGGATTTGATCTGGAGCAAGCATTTATTGACCTCGGATATCAATTGTTCCGCGACCGTGCTTCATTCAATGCTAAATTCGTCACAGGAAATATAACAGAGCCAGATTCAGACTATCAAGAGAGTTCACTTTCTCGAGAACTAAGTGGAAAATTTGATATCATTTTTGCGTCTTCCTTTTTCCATCTATGGACGCATGATGTACAATTAGTCGCGGCAGCACGGTTGATTGCAATGCTTCAAAATAAACCTGGTGTGACTATCATAGGGCGCCAACTTGGAAGCCATGTTCCTGGTGAGTCTAGGGGACTGACAAAGGACATGAAAATGTTCCTTCATAACAAGGAGTCAATCAGTTCATTCTGGTCTCAACTGGCAGACCTGACAAAGACCAAATGGAAAGTAGAGGCTGAGACATACGAGGATGAAGCTGTAGAGCAGCAAAAGGGTGCACCTTGGGAGACCCCAGATAACTGCTTATTGTGGTGGAGAGCAACTAGAACCTCCTGATCAGGGATTGATGTAAAAATATTGTGCAAAGAAATGCTCTAAACCTGTTCCAGACCCCCCCCCTTTTAAGTTGTACAGACAGTTAGTGTGATCAATGGTAGTATCTGTAGTTTATTCCTTGCCTGGATCATACCAGATCGGGCTGGATGAACCAAAACGGACAGCCGGGCTGTTCCAGCGCATTGGAGTACCGTCAACGTGCAGTGGCGGCAGGAGTCTACGAGCCGAACCCCAGTCGGTATTTTCGATAGATTCTGCGAAATCTTCGTCCGTGAATTTGCCTATGAGAGTTTCATCACTCAAAGGTAGCACGCCAATGAGCAGACCTGCCATTCGAGCAAGAGATACATGTGCGACTACACCCTCCCCCTTTTCGCGAAATCGAATGATGCTTTCAATTGCTACAGTAGCCAGTAGATAGCCTGTGGCATGGTCTAGGGCTTGTACTGGCAAAGGCGTGGGCCGACCAGTCTTCATGCGACACATTCCTTCGTAAGCAATGCCTGAGCTCATTTGCACCAAACTGTCGTAACCACGTCTTTGCGACCAAGGGCCTGTCCATCCGTAAGCATCGAGTGATACATCTATTAATCCGGGGCGCACTTTCTGCAATACATCAGCTCCTAGTCCAAGTTTCTCAAGAGCGCCAGGACGGTAACCGTGCAAGAAGATATCTGCACCAGCGAGTAAATCCAAGAACTTTCCACGATCTTCAGAATCCCGCAGATCCAGTTGTGCACAGCGCTTTCCTAGAGTCAATTCTGGCTCAACGCTCGGCTCTTCCCAGTCAGGCGGATCAATGCGTAACACATCAGCTCCAAAACCAGCAAGAAAGCGAGTAGAGACCGGGCCTGCAATGATGCGTGTCAGATCAAGCACACGAATGCCAGCAAGCGGTCGTGCAGGATCAATTGAACGGTGCTTGGGCCATTTCGATGCTCTAGACCCACTGTGATAGGCTACAAGAGGTTCCTTGTTGACAGCCAATCCCTGAGGATGAGCTAACCAGTCGTCAATTGAACGCAGAGTCGCTGCACAGCCGTGATGCTCTACAACTGCAGTTTCCAATTCGTCGGCACGCCATTGCCGTACAGCCTTGCTAACCAGCTCGCGCTCTCCAGGAACTTGAAGCACAGCGAGAGCTGCTTCTCGGTGGTGTTTGGCATTCGTATGCAGCCGGATCCAGCCGTCAGCAGTTTCAAAATCTCCGGCTATGGGATCCCAAAGCGGAGGACTAGTCCAGCCAATTTCTTTATATGATTTGGAGAACCACAGTGATGCCAATCTTCGGTTGATTTCTACCTTTGGATAAGTACCATTTGCTGCCCCAATGAGCCGGGAAATAGCCAGTCCTGCTGCACCAACCGACGCAGCAGCCAGATCACTTGTTGCAAATGCAGATTCCAAGCTGCCCGAGCCGGTAAATGCCCATGAAGGTTTCAAGGTAGCAGTTTCGAGACAATCTCTGCTTGCAGCGTTCCAGATCTCATGCAGAAAGTAGTCGACTGGACTTTGAACCTCTTTAGCAGCCAACACTGAAGAGGTTACTAATGGCATTTACTGAGAGTCATTTAGTGAGAATGAGGTATATGGTTGAAAAGCGTCATTTTCCGGGGTAACTTTAAATGCCAACTGAGATTGTTACCCGGCCAAATTGGATACCTAAACGGATCTGGACATTAAGGATTTCCGTCATGAAATAACTGTACTGACAAGTCGTAAATATATATAATTTTTTCTAGGAGATTTTATGTGGCATATTGCTTAATAAGAAAACATCGGCAGATTTTCTATAATATTCAATTAGCGGATTTATCTCGATATGGCCTGATAAGGGCTCAGTATGCCCGTACGTAGTCAATAACTCATAGAGTCTTATAGAATCTCGTATTTCTACAATTATCTTCCATAATGTACCTTTTATATTCCATTCTCCAAAATATCCTAATTTCTTAATGTTTTCCCCCTATTAATTCCTCCTTAAAATCAGTCATCTCCCATAACATATATCCGCTGAAACTTTTGAAAAACATCACTCTGCATCATCATTGCATCAACACTGTGACTCAATAGCGATTTCACCACCACTATATATACCACCCCATTGTCAGAAGACTTTTTATGTTACGGAGTCTCTGTAAGGGATTAATTGCTAAAAAAAATCACCGACACCTGCTGTGGAATCGCAACTTTAGTTATACAAATATGGATCTAGAGAAAGCCAAACTTCCCCAATGGTATCCTCCTACTAGTAACGGCCAGCCGTCGAAGTTAAAGCTATATAATACGTTAACACGTACCAAAACCGAGTTTGTTCCTTTAGATGGGAATCGTGTTACCTGGTACTCTTGCGGTCCTACCGTTTATGACGATAGCCATATGGGACATGCACGAAATTACCTCTCTATAGACATAAACCGGCGAATTATGTCGGATTATTTCGGATATGATATCATGTTCGTTCAGAATGTCACCAATATTGACGATAAGATCATTGTGGGTGCCAGACAGAAGTATTTGTTCGAAGTGTTCAGCCAGGAAGCTGCTCAGCATGGACCTCATGCCACTAAGGAGATTGCTCAGCGAGTCAATCAGGATGCTTCTGCCTTTGCTCGAAGTAAATTTTCTGTTTCTATCGACAAGGGTGTAGCTGGCTTTAAAGAGTGGGCATCTCAAGTGTCTGCTGAGGATCAAGCCAAAGACCCCAAGTTCAAGCTTCATGTCAACTCTATAACCAACGCCTTGAGTGCGGTCGAGGACTATGAAACTTTGCCGTTGAAGGAGTTTCTGGAAAAATCCAAGTCTGTTCTTATGGCCTCGCTTGACAAAGAAAGAGGTGCTACTGTCACTGACCACAAGATATTCAATGATCTGGCATCATACTGGGAAAACGAATTTAATGCTGATATGAGCGCTCTCAACGTTCGTCCACCAAGTGTGACTACTAGAGTATCGGAATATGTTCCTGAAATTGTTGAATTTATAGACACCATTATTCGTCGTGGGTTTGCCTATCCTAGCTCTGATGGAAGTGTATATTTCGACACTCTCAAGTTCGAACAGGATTCCAACCATACATATGCCAAACTGCAGCCTTGGAATAAAGGTCAGCAGAGCTTAATAGATGAAGGTGAAGGCTCGTTATCTCTAGACTTACTAGGGAAAAAGTCGGCCAATGATTTTGCTTTATGGAAGGCTTCAAAAGCAGGAGAACCGGCTTGGGACTCGCCCTGGGGCAAAGGACGACCTGGTTGGCATATCGAATGCTCTGTAATGGCAACTGATATACTTGGCAACCAGATTGATATTCACAGTGGAGGTATTGACCTTGCATTTCCACACCATGACAATGAATTGGCCCAATCTGAAGCCTATAGTGGAGAGAAACAGTGGATCAACTATTTTCTGCATAGTGGCCATCTTCATATCGAGGGCCAAAAGATGAGCAAAAGCTTAAAGAATTTTATCACTATTAAAGAATCACTAAAAAAGTACAGTGCTCGTCAATTGAGATTAGCTTTTGCTATGCAACCTTGGAACACATCGTTTGACTTCAAACCAGCTTTGTCCGAAGTAAAGTCTTTTGAGTCGTCGCTGAATAACTTTTTTAGTGCTGTTAAGGGGTTAATTAGAGAAGAAACGTCTAGCGGAGATTCTGGCAAAGTTGTAATAAAAAAGCCGGGCAAGCCTGAGCTTGAAGTTTACAAACATTTGGCATCTACTCAACGAGCAGTTCATGAAGCTTTTGCGGACAATTTGTCAGTGCCTTCTGCTATTTCTGCAATAAGTGACTTGGTTCAACAGGCCAACGCGTATATAATTGCTGCAAAGGCTGAAGTGAAAACTGAGCCGTTGGCGGAGGTTGTTCGATGGATAACCAAGATTCTTAACATTTTGGGATTTAAAACTAATTCAAATGGACTTGGATGGGAAGTTTCTGCTTCTAGTACGAGTTCAGGTGGCAAGGAAGACATCGCCTTTCCCTATGTGCGCGTACTGTCAGATTTCCGGGATGATGTTCGAGAAAAGGCCATTGCCAAGGCCCCTTACAACGAGTTTTTGGCAGCTACAGATCATATTCGGGATTTTGAACTTTTGGAACTTGGAGTTTCTCTTGATGATCGTGGTGACGAAAGAGGAGCTCTAGTGAAGTTTATTGACGCGGAAGAGCAGCAAAAGCTTCTTGAACAGCGCAAGGAAGCCGAGTTAAAAGCCCAAGAAAAGGAAGCCAAGCGAGCCGAACAAGCGAAATTGGAAGAGCAGAGGCGACAGGAGAAATTAGAGAAAGCCAAGATATCGCCACAAGATATGTTTAAAAACACACCGGAAGAGTATAGTGCGTTTGACGATAATGGCCTGCCTACACATACCAAAGAAGGAGAACCAATTTCTAAGAGTTTAGCCAAGAAGCTTGCCAAACTTCATTTGACTCAGTCCAAGCTGCATGAAGAATATCTTAAATCGCCTAAATAAGTTTTTTTCACAAGAATTTGGTGGTTGTGTATATTTTTGTAACTGTATTAATTAAACCCAAGTTAAGCTCAAGTCTTAGCTCAACCCTTTAAGTTAACAACCACAGGCTTATCCAGTACACTTTATACTACCATTTATAGATATATGATGCTCAAAAGATCAAAGCACTTGAAAAGCCAAGCAAAAATGCTCAAGGTTCCAGCAAACTTAATTTGACCCGGTAAAAAACATGCCAATCGCTGCGCCGAACCGGTCCATTTGCGCAATAGACATTCTATTTATACAATATGCTCATTGAACCATTTTTAACCCACATTTGTCTCGGCTTTTCTGCATATTTTCATCAGTTGTCTCAGGTTGCCCATGAGGCTCACGCACGGCTGATCCGAAACATTTTGTTTACCATTTAGTGCAGCACCACCCACCCCCTTTTTTAAGAAAAATCTCTCACTCGCTGACTTACAGCAACAAGAAGCTGTTTAACGGTAGTTGATATTCGAACCTACAGGTGGGTATTATATAATAAGGCGAATTTGGCTTATATAGAGTCACGTTACTGACGTTTTTCAAGGGTTGGTTGTCCACTGCTTGTCTGGATTCTACCCGGCCTTTTGTACTTTTACAGGATCGACTGGCATATTTTAGCAAATTATCTCTTTTTCCTCGAGAAAAGTTCTTTGCTAAAAAGTCCCAGGGTTTATTTTCTCTGTTTTCTTGTCTTTTCCCTCGATTCCTGCTTGTTGGTTTCAAGATTATAGGCCGTGCCAAGAGGTGAAAACCCTTGAAAAATCAAGCAATGAAGCTGAATTCCGCGTCAATTCCCTGTTTGCTCTACTTAGCATTGATATCTTTATTTACAGCATCTTATGCTTTGACATCTCCTCAATCTATTAGCATTCCATCCATCGATACCTCTGCTCTAGGCAGTATAGGTTTGGTGGGCCACTTTGACTCAATACAAAAATACACCTATGAGGGCCAACAGGACACTTTGAGTCAACCTAGCATACTTGATAGCATTGTATTTCAGACATCTTCGAACGAAATCGTGCCATTGAATGACACTGATGGTTTTGTTACTGCTGCTTGTAGTCTGGGCTCCCAGATATACTTTGCCGGAAATTTCACTAAAGTTGGAACCAGGCAATTTTCTTCTGGCCTGGCTATTTTGAATGCTACCTCTGGTGATCTTAGTGAACCTAATAATAGCTCTATTTCACCAAACGGCACCCAGATAAATGCTCTCTACTGTGATAGCACTGCTGGTTTTGTCTACTTTGGTGGCAGCTTTTCTTTTCAGAATGGCACTGGTGTGGCTGTCTATAGCACGTCAAACTCTTCTTGGATGTCGCCTGGGTTTGGTGGATTTGATACAAACGCTGTGGTAACTTCTATCACTCCGTTTGCTGGCAACATCCTTTTTGGAGGCACCTTTTCAGGCCTAGCCAATTCATCAATAACCTCGTCTTTTTCAAATTCGTCCAACGTTACTCTTATCGATTATACTGAACAGCCTTTGTCATTTGGTGCTGCTTCAATCGTTACTGAAAATACAGACCCATCTTCGGACCCCTCTTCAATCGCTTGCCCTGGTTCAGGTTCCGGCTGGCAACTTAATCCTGGACAGCTTGGAACGTGGACAGCATCTTGGCCATACTCATTTGTGCCAACGACACTCCGCCTGTACAACTTACAGAATAGCAATAACGGTGTCAAGGATTTTCGCTTTACGGCTTTCCCCTTAAATGGCATCCTAAATCTGACATATGTCGACCCATCTACTGGCGAACAAATATCTTGCTCAAATGGTTGCCCTCTTCCACAGTCTTCTACAAAGGAATATACGGATTTTCAGTTTGTGAATCCCGTCGATATGGATAGCTTCCAGATATACGTTATGGACTTCTACGGTTCTGCTGGTGGACTTTCCGGGGTAGAAATCATTCAATCTAATTTGAATGTCTATGCCGACGATGCCTATAATCAGGGAGCTTCTTGCCAGAAACTGACGTTTCAATCATCTTCAGAATTGCAAGGTAGTGGATGGACTAACGTTACAGTTGCTGGAGACAGTTATGAGACAGTTACGATCAACTCAGAATCGGATTTATCAAATTACGAAGTTACACTGAGGCCTGGTGTTCCCAGCAATGGAAACTTTTCACTGCACTTGTTTACGCCTGGCTGTGTTAACGACGGAACATGTCAATCTAGAGGAGGAGTCAACGTAACTGTTTACCCATCTTCTGATAGCTCAGACGCGATTAGCACTGTAATATATCAGACCAATGATAACACCAAGTATGATGCAATTTACAATGGTAGCGTCAACTTGGAGAGCGGTTTTACTCCTTATGTAACTCTGCAGCCTGCTTCTGGTCAGAATGTTCCTTTCACGTTTGTGGCTGATCGATTGCAATATATCTTTACAGGTGGAGCAACGAATAGCACTAATTCTTCTTCTGATATTAGCATTAATGGCTTGTTTGATTACAGTTTGAAAAATTTTACTGAATATGATTCTAACTCCTCCTTTATTCCTGTTGGAAATGCATCAGTGCTGGACGGGTATGACCTCAACACGGGAGCAAATGTTTACGGGACTGTCTTGTTGAATTCAAGCGATGTCGCCATTGCTGGAAATTTTGAATCATCTGCTGGCTCAAATCTTGTCATTGCTTCAGGCGACTCGTTATTTTCTCTTAGTGGTAACGGCACAAACGGGCCTGTGAGGTATATTGCGTCGTCTGGAGACGTTTTTGCTGTCGCTGGCTCATTCAATAGCTCTAACAACGGCAATATGTCTCTTAAAGGTTTTGGAGTCTACGATAGCTCTTCATCAGCTTGGGTAGCTGTCGGCTCTGGTGTTGGTGGTGGTGCGGTTAGCAATATTGTGCCTTATAAATTTAATGGCACGACCGATTCATTTGCTCTGACTGGCAATTTCACATCTGTAAATGGAAGCGATGTTTCAGGATTTGCTCTTTGGTTGATAAAAGAGAGAAGATGGCTACAGTGGTCGAGCTTTTCGTCTATCTCAATAAATGGCCACTTATCTTCAGGGATTTCTATTAACGGGTCTAACATATATTTTGGAAGCATTCAAAATGATGGATCTAAAGCTTCAGGCGCGGTTTCCTTGAATTCTCAGTTTGATCTCAATACGATGCCATTATCATTTGTGCCGTCAAATGGCACTAGTTCAAACAGCACTTCCAAGTTGAGCAAAAGAGCTACAATATCGACTAGTGATGCTGACACCATTTATTGTGGTGCTTTTGCTAACTCTAGTGTATCTATTCTTGGTGGGAGGTTTACTGCTCAATCTCCTAATTCATCTGAGCAAATTCACAACATAGCCTTTGTCAATCAGGACTCTGGAAGCTCCAGTGGTCTTGGCTCCTCTTTGTTTGATGGCAACAGTGATAATACTGTATATTCACTTCTTGTGAACGGTAATAACCTGTTTGCAGGTGGTAGCTTTACTGCTCGAATCAATGGCTCACAGCAGAATGGCTTATTCTTCTATGATTTGGAAAATGACGGCTTCTCCTCGACTCAACCTCCTGGTATATCTGGTGGTGAAGCTGTTGTAACTAGTCTGAATATGCGACCTGATACGCAACAGCTCGTTGTGATGGGATCTTTCGACTCGGCCGGAAGTCTTGGCTGTGAGTCATTTTGCATATATGATTTGGATGCCAGCCGATGGAACAGTCCGCCAAGTGGTCTTTCAGGACTGATAGCTGATGCTACTTTTATTAGCAATGACATCATTCTATTTGCGGGAGATTTACAATTAAACAGCACATCGGGTGTTTATTTTGCTACTTATAATTTTGGAAATTCTTCCTTCAATGGATACAGTAAAATGTCAGATGGTCTCCCTGGTCCTGTGAACTCATTTGTTTTGAATGGCAATGGACTTGATTCGGTTTTTGCAAGTGGTACCGATCTTCAGAATAATAGCACTTATGTTGCATACTGGAATATGACGCACTGGATTCGAGTTGATTCAGTATTCGAGTCCAATACTGCAGTGACGGGCTTGACCTTGCTTGCTCTGAATTCAAACCATAAGTCCAATAGCATTCTTCCTGATGATCAGCTTCTTTTGATCACTGGCAACATATATTTGAAAAATTTCGGGAACACGACGGCTGTAATGTTTGACGGCCAGAATTGGCAACCTCTTTTATTGGCATCTAGTAACTCAGGTCCCGCATATGTGAACTCATTCTTCTCACAAAGCACCCAGAAGTTTAACACCTTGGTCACGAAAAAATATATGAAGAAGGGATACGTCGTTTTGATATGTTTGGCTATCGCGATTGGTCTTACCTTTTTATTTGTTCTCCTTGGTCTTATCGCTACGTATATCCGACGTAGACGACAAGGATATATGCCTGCTCCGAGGGTTTCCGAATCAGAAATGACGGAGACAGTTCCTCCTTCTACGTTGATTAGGGAACTTGATCATGGACGTACCACGTAACGACACATGTGCTATGTTTTTTTGTTGCATTGAATGAGAAGCCATATATGGCGAGAAAATTATCTTTGGTTTAATATTAAATGTTATGTATTTGTATGATAGATTTTAATGATATTTAAAAATTGAAATCGAATTAAATAAGCCTTGCTGTTTCAAGATGTCTTTTGTCGTTTAGTTGACGAATCCTCGTCCTGATTGTCGTCCTCTTCAGTCGAAAATATCTTCTGCTGAGCACGGAAAGCTTTGAAACGTGGATCTTTAGAAGCTCGCTCAGCATATGTGAGAAGTTTTTCTCGAGCATCTTCTGATTTGCGCTCACTGAAAGAGACGTTTTCTTCAAGGTGTTTGGCATCTGGAACTCCCCATACTGCTGGACTAGGCTTTTCAGGTCTCATTTCAGGTTCGTCAAGACCCCTTTTTTGACGCTCTCGTTTTATTTTCTGAGATTGCCATGCAGCTTCTTGAGCTTTTTCTCGAGCCATGATTACCTCGTTAAGACCCTGGAGGCTAATGTTGGCAGTCGAGCTATCATCAACGTGTCGTGTTCTTGGTGCCTTTTCAACAATTAGTTTCGCACCTTTAGAAGATTTATCTCGTGAGAACAAAATGTGAACCTCGCCATTCGCAAGGCCAATAAATATTT
Source organism: Casaregolazyma patagonica (assembly GCA_030580475.1). Classification (NCBI taxonomy): domain Eukaryota; kingdom Fungi; phylum Ascomycota; class Dipodascomycetes; order Dipodascales; family Trichomonascaceae; genus Casaregolazyma; species Casaregolazyma patagonica. The sequence goes on from JAKTSZ010000001.1 coordinate 1,260,199, forward strand.
GGTTTAGTTTGTGGTGCCAAAACACTTGGCTGACATTTGTGGAAAATTCCACCTTTTGTACAGTAACTAGGTCCGACTGATCCAAAATCTCGAGATTATTATCATTGCCAGTAACAATGAATTTGTCGGCATAATCGTGAGGAGATGCTACTATTGATAGTTCTTCACTTTCATTTTTGAATCCGTCTCTTGCTAGAAGTGGTTTGCTCGGCTGTCTAAGATCCCACAATTTAACAGTATCGTCTGTACCACCTCCACGAGATACTATCATGTTCTCGCTAAGAGGCAGAATAGAGCTAGTATGAGACATAGGGCTATGGGCTCCAATGATTTCCTTGGCTGGCCTAAGTAGCTGTCTGGTATCATACACTTTCAAAGCACCATCAGTGCTTGCAGCTGCAAGCAATTTAGCAGACAGCCAGCTTACAGCTGTTGCACAAGTTTTGAGGCCCTGACCCTTGAGTGAATTGCGTAGTACAATGACGGATTTTTGCGATTTGAAAGAAGATGAATCCCATATTCTCACAGTAGAATCAGAACCAGCAGTAGCGAAATCACTAGAAGATGGACACCATTGGCCTTGAAAGATTTCTCCAACATGACCCTTCGTATTGCGCATATCCATAAGGTACATATCACCACCAGCGTATTGGCCGAGTTCTTTTCCATCGCGAGAATACAGTTTAGCTCGGGAATATCTGGGAATAACTAGGATATTGTTTCCAGCAGAAGCACCAGAAAACACAGCCTGATGCACTTGATGCGACTCCAAAGGCTCTATTGAACGGAAGGGAGATTTTGTCATAGGATCCATGCCGGCAAAGTCCCACAGCTTGACAGTTTGATCATAAGAAGCCGTGACAAGACGAGAACCACTTGAATCGGCAGATATTCCAGATATCTGTTTTTCATGAGAAGCCAAAGTCAGTTCATGAGTGATTGGAAGTTCGTCGGACTGGTCGAGATCTGAATCACTGTCGTCAGAATCACTGTCGTTGGAATGGCTCTGATCAGCATGGGTTATATGAGAGATTCTCTCGACATTCTTGTAACTCCTGTCGATATTGAAATCCAGGGAATTCGACTGTTTTCCAAACTCAATAGGTACATCCGATGGTATTTGATTGTTCATTGGAAGTACCGGGTAAGGAAGTTGTGTGCAGTGAGTGAATGCAGAGAAAATTAAGGTGAACAATCAATGAAAGCACATAGAGCATCATACTTTTCAATAAAGGCTATAATATATTGATATATTGATGGATGAAATCCAAATATATCATCAATACACCAACATATCATAAACAAGTCTCAATTACGGTTTTTCAGTCACCTTCTACCCCAAGCTAATTTAAGGTTGTTGGTGTATCACCACAGTATAACTAACACCACAGTATAACTAACTATACTGACATGATCTACTCGCAACATGCTCGCAAGGGCCGTGAGAATCAAGGTATGTGCAACAATAGTACAAATATTCCAATGAGTATACTGGCAATTCTAACGTGACGTGATCAGCTTATAATAAAGACAATGGTGCACGTTTAGTGGCTGGCTGCATTGTTATGGACCACAGGAAGACCCACGTTCTCATGGTAGGATCTTCGTCTCCTCATACAGCTTGGGTCTTTCCAAAAGGTGGCATAGAAAAAGACGAGGAGCAGGATTATAAGCTAGCAGCAGCAAGAGAAGCTTGGGAAGAGGCTGGAGCTAAAGGCTTGGTGGGGGAGTACCTAGGCTTGATTCCCCATGACAAGAAGAATAGATACCCAATTAAGAGCGAATTTCACTTTTATGAAATGGTTCTCGACAAGTTAGAAGACGTTTATCCCGAGTCTGCTATTAGGAGAAGGCGGTGGGCCGATTATGAAGATGCTAAGAAAAGTCTCATTAAGGCCGAGAGGTACGAACTGCTCGAGGCTTTAGACCGAAGTAGCATTATCAAAGATGCACAAGCAAAAAATAGCTGAAAAAATTTGTAGCTAAGGAGTACAAGCTTAAAGAGTACATAACTCTGTAGATTATATTTTTAAAGGTGCTTTTGGTTAGAGAAAATACTTAGCGGTGTTATACGGTCGTTACTAACGACGACCCTGCCCAAGCATGGCCAACGATCCCATGAGATCCTGCAATGGGTTAGTGTTTCTTTGAGGGGCTAGTCCGAAATAAATCTGGCCCAATTTCGACAAAGGCTCATCAAGAGCTTTTATATCAGAGAAGGATGCTTTTTTCTCCATAAGTTTGCGAAACAAGGTGGCCGACTTGTATTGGCAACAGAGTGTCAATGTTTGTAAGAAATTGATTAGCGGAAAGTCTTCATAGACAGTCACTTTAGGAAACTGGGCCTCTTGTACAACAGTGGAACGTTTTTGAGGCGGGGTCGACTCGAATTGCGACAGAAATCGATGCAAAAACGCTCTACAGCCTTTAATGTTCTTCATCTCTAGGTAGCCAATGACTCCACGAGCACAATATATTCCGGCATTACTAGGATCCGAATCTTCACGATACCATTCAAACAGGAAATCCGCAAGTACCACAGGACTATCTTTTATTCCTAGAATGAGATGTTTCTCGGCTTCGTAGGCCTCATTGGCTTTGACAAATATGCATCCAAGTATATGGTGCAATTCCGGGTCTCCGAACTCGACATTGCCGAATTTGATAGTCCATCCAATGACTTCTGAGCCAAGTGTCTTTAAAGAAGGATCTGTAGGATCAAACTTGGCCAATACTCCGGCTATTTTTGCCCTCGAGGATCCATCCACGGGTGTCTGAGCCAATTCCAGCGTCGATATATAATATGATAGAAGATCGCTAGCAGATCCACTTTGACCAGCATCCAATAGCTGAACTATGGAAGGATATAATAAGTTTAAAGCACTATTGTAATCACGGGATCTGATATATCGAGTGACAATAGTACGAACAGCCTGATGAGCTTCATAATAGTTGCCGTCGGCAATTCTGTAAAAAAACGTTAGTATATCAAACTGAGTCTACGTTGGAAACTATATAACGATAGTTCACGCACTTTTGTTTAGTTCTTTCAATGGTTTTATCAAGCCTATTCATTGTGGTTGAAGTCATCACTTGATGGTTGCAACGGTGTTGGGATTTATGCTGTATCAAGTGCCAAATGCCGAGGATCAAGCCAACAAAAATTGTCGGTCAATAATAATAGTCTATACGTATTCAACTGATTACTTGTTCAAATTCTCTTTTTCAGCTTCCTGATTGGTCTGTTGTGCAAGTTTCTGTAGTAGTTCTGCTCGAAGATCCTCTACTTCAGCAGCCAAACTCCTCACATCATTGTCAACATTATCAAAATCTGGAAGAGGTACGCCCAATGTGGTGTTTTCTCCTAATTCAATGTTAAGTTTTCGTAACGTAGCAGCTTGACCCAATAAAATATCTTTGGCAGACTGTTTTTCCGGTTCGCTAGGATACCATTGTTGAAGTAACTTAAGCACCGATCGTTTAGGAGGGCCATAAAATAGCACTGTAAGCACAATTATAAGGACATGCACATAGAAATAAACTGTTTTCCACACTTTGAATGACGGGCCTGCATTTAGCAACAAAAACGGTTGTGCAGTGTATCCGAAAGCCAGCTGAGTTACTATCCAACAAACCACATCATAAGCAGGTTTATATCGATTAGGCGTGACTCGATCCGATTCTAGAAATATAGGACGCACATGCCGCCTGAATGATTTGCCAAGGTTCTGTAAGAAAGAGCCCGTTACAAACGTCAGGTAGTAGCCAGATCGAGTTCCATGCCAGACTGCCGAGGTGATAAAGGTCGCCAGAGACGATATGAGACCAGGCTTCTTGCCCTTTGGGGTAACTCGCAAATAAATATAATTTCTAAGCCATTGATTCGTGTTTATATTCCAGCATCCGATAAATGTATACGAGTTTTGAGCAGTTTCAATCTTCACTGGATCAATATTCCGTAGTCTATCCCATCGCACCTTCTTGGTCTTAGGATCCTTGCCGTTGAATCCAAGCCCGCTTAAAATGCAGGCGCCTTCTGAAATACTCCAGGCTCCATAATACTTGAGACGAGCGACAAGTCCAACCGCATATAAGTATAATGCTCTATATACAAAGGAGGTGGAATTTGCAAATGCTGGAGTCTCCTGATACTCGACTTGGACATATTTGCTAGTAAAAACCCACAAACCAATCCATGCAATTCCCTCAATGCACTTAATACTTGCAGGAATAAAGGAATGAGGGATTTTATGCTTTTTCTTTGGCGTATAATCATTGAACATTGACATGTTGACCCAGCTTTCAAACTCGGCGTAATCACAGCTTGGACCAGTCATAACACTGGGGAAGAACAGTGCATAACTCAAAAAGTAAAGCAATGACGGATGTGATTTTAAAGCCCGTTCCTGCTGAAAAGCACTGAGCTGTGATGGCTTGAGGGTGCCATCATAAACGTTCCATCCAAAAGCACTGAGCTTCATGACCAGCACCATCTGAGCTCCAGTAATATCAATGATATTCGGATCAAAGTCCGGCTTCAACTGCGCTCGCATATGATTCAATAGCAGGAAACTCATTTGAAACATGAAATTGAACCATGGCATGAATGGGTTTCTTCTATATCGATATGTGCCATAATAGGTGATCAAACTACTAGAAACCAGCACTGATAATCCATACCAAAGATTGAATATGCCCACCAGATAAAACACAGAGACGCTAATATTAGATATAATCACAAACAAGCGTTCAAACTACTTACGCTATGACAAACAGCTGGCGAAGATGCACGTGTTTATCCGGCAACCGTTTGGTTATTCCACATAGAGGATATGAAAGAATCAAGCATAAGGCCACTCTAATAAGATCAGGAGTTACAGCTAAAGAGTCTGCCAGAGATTGGATGAAGCCTTCTAAAGAAACGGCCATTTTTGGCAGACGTGCTGCGTTTTTAGAGGTTGGAGTGGTGTTGAATGTAGCTAACAAACCAGTAAAGTTTTTGGCATTGTACATCAATGGAGCGAGATTTGGAGTATTTTCAGCTGGCTGTAGAAGAAGCCCGTCAAAGTATGTAAATGATTGGTTTTAAGAATTTTAGTATTAGATTATTAAGCTATTATTGATATTATTTATTATTATTTAGCTTTTTTCACCCTATCATCTAATAATCTCTTATCTACTCTTATCTAACTTATTTCAAGGTTTCGCCCAAGGCGGTATCCCTATCGGGGCTGTATTAGTATCGAAAGATGGCACTGTTTTAGGTAGAGGACATAATCAAAGAATCCAAAAACATTCAGCCATTCTTCATGGTGAAATGTCGGCGTTAGAACATGCCGGCCGTCTGCCGGGATCAGCCTATAAAGGATCTACCATGTATACGACTCTAAGTCCCTGTGACATGTGCACCGGAGCTTGTGTCATGTATGGGGTTGACCGAGTGGTTCTGGGGGAAAACCGCACCTTTAAAGGAGGTGAAACATACTTGGAATCTCGAGGAATTACTGTGGTTAATTTGGACGATGACGAATGCCGACAACTAATGACGAAATTCATAAAAGAACATCCCGAACAATGGAATGAAGATATAGGAAAATGATCCGTGTATATTATCAGTGTATATTATATGATTTGTATAGCAGAAATATTATCCGGTTCTTCTCGTCACATGGCTCATTCACCGGGCTCACGCGTTACCTTTCTAGAAAAGTCTCAAAAATCGGATTGGGCCCAAAACCGAAATCCGGGGGAGATTATTCTTTCCTTTAAAACAACTCATTAAAAAGCGTCTTTATATTTATAAGAAAACCTGTACTCTCGGAAAGTCGGATAGTTCGACAATAATCTTTGAGTACTCATTTTATTTATTAGACTTTACTCATAAGCTGTTGAAACAAGTTTGCTTTCACTTGTTTTTATCCGCAACCCACAAACTGCAATCAGAGTGGTAAACCTCAAATCACACTTGTATTAATATATATTTAGTCTGATATTCTGGCAACAGACTTATCATAAGTTGACCGGAATAATCCGCATTATTTATCATGAGCAATGGGGAATTCAACCAAAATGACTCTACACAACCGCAAGTGTACTTTATGAATTATTCTTTCAACATTCCTAGTACAACATCTACTGCTTATCAAGATATGGTTAGACGTCAGGAGAGCAATACTAATAACAACAACAACAATATCAACAGTGGCCAGCCTGGTGCTGAGCGAAATGGCGATTTTGCTTCGTATCCTGGTATGAGGTCTTCGAGACCGGGTGCTGGTCTGTCGCCGTTTTCGGCCTTCATTAATCTATATTCAAACTCATCCAATGGTCCAAGTGCCGACAACACTCCTCCTGAAGGTACTGGAACTCCTACTAATGGAGAAGGACCTAATGGAAATAATGCATTTTGGTATCGTGTTGGAGAAAACTCATTCTTCTTCCGGGCTCCCGTCTCGTTTGAGGGGTTTCCGGCGGCCTCAAAAAAGATGAAGGCCTCGGTCCGTGGCATGAATATGCTCAAGCCTGTTGACTTGTCAACTTTACCGGATCATGAGCGTACTTGTCCTATATGCTATGAAGCCTATGAACCAAATGCGCCTATGCCTGTTGTGGAATCGGAACCTGCAGTTGAGGTAGCCGCCGGCTCTCCTGAGTCCGACCCACCCGAAAGTTTTCCGGATGTTGGCGAAGAAGACCCTCCTGAATCTGTACCTGAAGATTTTGATGGTCATTGCATGCTGGATGATTTGCCTGAGCATAGCCCTGTGGCAATGCCTTGCTCTCATGTGTTTGGGGCTCAGTGCATCAAAGAATGGCTCTCAAGTTCAAACAGCTGTCCTTTGTGCCGTGAGACTGTCGATAGTCAGGATGCTCCACAGAGACCAGATGGTGCTATGAATGGCAATCAAATTTTGCATTTGTTGGTCAATCTTTTCCCTAACTACTTCCCATCATATGAACAGAACCGTGATAATGGTGTGAGTGCGAGTGACACGTCCTCCACTACGGATGCATCAATGTCGGTTTCTGATAGCCCACCTCCGAGTGAAGGGTTTCCGTCTCAGGAATATGAAATTAATCTTCATACTTTTACTGTTGGAGAAGAGGGTGGAAACTGGTCTCAGGGTGACACATCTTCAACAGCGTCAAGACACAACTCGATTGATGACCCCACTAGTGATCCGGCAATAAGTGTTCCGACATCCGAATCTTCTAATATATCAGCTACTGAAGATGCTACTGCTGGTTCAGGCGTGTCTTCTCGAAATACATCTCTTGGTGGTTGGAGACGGCATCGTCATCACCCATATTCAAGGCAAGCATCCGAAACCAGTACTTTGAACGAGGAGGATATTGTATCATGTGCTTGCGAGTCTATGGGCTGTTGTGTCAATGACGACAGCGGATCAGATCGAAGGTCGTTGGTTCGTCTTGCATGTGGCCATGGCTATCATGAGCCGTGCCTAAGAATGTGTGCAAGTGCACACGGCGATAGTCCTGCAATTCCAGATACCCGAGACTTAGAAAGTGGACAGACATTTGATTTTTGGTGTATGAGATGCAGACGTTATCGAAATGTTGCTGCATAAATGTTCATTATGATTTGAACACTTTGGTGATATCCTGGCTTACAAGGATAACAAAAAGAAATAACTTTTATCATCATAGATGTTTTCATTTGAGAAACTACATTATTTTGCATTGTATAGAATGTTTTGAGAATATTTCCATCAATACGTGAGTATTGTATGTATAAATTTTAGTACATTCGATTATTGTTTCATCATAACTTGTCAACTATGACGTATTTCAAACATCTATCCAGCAATCAGACTATGATAATAAAGGGTAACAGCTATGTTTGCATGTGGTAATGTGCATGTGATGATAAGCATCCATAATATTGACGGCCCAAATAGGGAAGCCAGAAACTCCATAAGACATAACAGCAAGTACACAAATAGAAAATAAATGCATGAGCTGTCCCTTTTTTTACACTTCACACATATACAAGAGTCTGTGCGAGATAAATTGATCAATTCGAGACGCAGTGAACTGCGTCAAATGAGAAAAGCTCTTGAGGATAATCTGCACGGAAGAGCACTATGGTCAGCAACAACCTTCAACCTCGTAATCCCCGTCCACCACGTCGATCTCGCCCCTCTGTGAACCTTCAGACTAATGCCGACAATGGAAGCTCAGATGTGACCATTGCAAGACAGAATTTTGCTAACACTGACATTGAGAAACTGGTTCATGAGCTCCAATCCGATGATGAAGGGCCTAGCGATGACACAGAGCTAGACAGCTTTTCTGATCCTGATCACCAATATCAGCAGAGCCATGTGTCTGAGTCATATTTGAAGACCGATATTATCCGTGGGCTAACAGCAAATGAAGCTATGCTAAGGATCAAGAAGTTTGGTCTGAATCAGATGAAGGAAGAGAAGGAAAATCTGTGGCTCAAGCTTCTAAGCTATTTTGTGGGACCCGTCCAGTTTGTCATGGAAGGTGCAGCTATTCTTGCTGCTGGTCTCCAGGATTGGGTAGACTTTGGTGTTATTTGTGGACTGTTAGTCCTCAATGCTGCTGTGGGGTTTTATCAAGAGTATCAAGCAGGCTCGACAGTCAATGAACTCAAGAAATCCTTGGCATTGAAAGCAGTTGTAGTGCGCGATGGCCATGCGCTAGAAATTGATTCTTCTGAAGTTGTCCCCGGCGATATATTGAAGGTTGAGGAAGGTTCAGTATTGTCGGCAGATGGAAAGATATTAGTGCCTAATACAACAGTTCAAGTCGACCAATCCTCAGTAACTGGAGAGTCATTAGCCACTGGAAAGAATACAGGGGATACGCTTTATGCATCATCCACAGTAAAGAGAGGCGAAGCTTTGATAATTGTCACTGCCACAGGTGACAAAACCTATGTTGGAAGAGCAGCAGCATTGGTCAATAAAGCATCATGCGATGATGGCCATTTCACAGAAGTATTGAATGGTATTGGTATTGTCTTGTTGGCGCTGGTGGTATTAACTCTGCTTGCCGTAATGGTTGCCGGCTTCTATCGATCTGCCAATATTGTCAAGATACTTCAGTACTTTTTGTCTATTACCATTGTCGGTGTTCCAGTAGGTCTTCCAGTAGTGGTTACGACTACTATAGCAGTAGGAGCATCTCATTTAGCTAAGAAAAAAGCCATTGTTCAAAAGCTAAGTGCAATTGAGTGTTTGGCAGGAGTTGAAATTCTTTGCTCAGACAAGACAGGTACACTGACTAAGAACAAGCTATCATTGGGCCAGCCATATGCAATTGGCGATCATAGCGTGGAAGATATGATGCTTACAGCAAGTCTTGCAGCCTCTAGAAAGAGGAAGGGCCTGGATGCGATAGACCGTGCAATAATGAAATCACTCAAAGACTATGAGCATGCTAGACTCTCGTTGTCACAATACAGAGTTATTGAATTCCGCCCTTTTGATCCTGTAAGCAAGATGGTTACTGCGATAGTGGATTCGCCTGATGGCACACGAACTAGATGCGTGAAGGGCGCACCGTTGTTTGTATTGAACATGGTCACGGAAGAGAGCCATCTGCCACAGGAACTGTTCCAAGAGTATCAGGCCAAGGTGGAAGAATTTGCGAATCGTGGATTCCGATCACTTGGGGTAGCTCGACGAGAAGAGCCATTTGGTGACTGGCAGCTCATGGGCATTATCCCGTGCCTGGATCCGCCAAGGTATGATTCACTGGAGACGGTCAAAGAAGCTCAAAGACTAGGACTCCAGATTAAGATCCTCACAGGTGATGCCGTAGGAATTGCTCGAGAAACAGCGCGTCAGCTTGGATTGGGCACCAATATATATGATGCAGAAAGATTATCCAGCAGCAGCTCGTTGATGGGCAGCTTTGTCCAAGACGCAGATGGTTTTGCCGAAGTGTTTCCTCAACACAAGTACAATGTGGTGGATGCGCTGCAAAAACAGGGATATTTAGTAGCCATGACAGGCGACGGTGTAAATGATGCACCATCACTCAAGAAGGCCGACACTGGAATAGCAGTCGAAGGGTCCAGTGATGCAGCTCGATCAGCAGCCGACATAGTGTTTCTGGCCCCGGGACTTGGAGCCATAATTGATGCGCTCAAGACAAGTCGACAGATATTTCACCGAATGTACTCATATGTGGTATACCGAATTGCATTATCGATCCACTTGGAGATATTTCTGGGCCTATGGATAATAATCCTTGATCAATCGCTGAACCTTGATCTGCTTGTATTTATTGCCATTTTTGCCGATATCGCCACCTTGACCATAGCATATGACAATGCTCCATATGCTGCAAAGCCTGTAAAATGGAACACGCCCAAGTTGTGGGGAATGAGTGTCATTCTCGGTATAATTCTGGCTATAGGAACATGGATCACGTTGACAACGACGCTTGTTAAAGGCCGAGGAATAGTGCAAAATTTTGGCCAACGAGATTCGATTTTGTTTCTTCAGATAGCACTTTCAGAGAATTGGCTTATATTTATTACCAGAGCCAATGGTCCGTTTTGGTCATCAATGCCGTCATGGGAATTGATATTGGCTGTTGCTATTGTAGACATTGTTGCCACTTTGTTCTGTCTGTTTGGCTGGTTTACTCATGGCCCAACTTCTATAGTCACCATTGTTCGAGTGTGGATGTTGTCGATTGGAATCTTTTGTCTATGTGGAGGAGTATGGTACTTTTTGTATGACTGTGAGCCTTTTGATCGACTAATGAATGGACGTCCTAAAAGGCGATTTGATGAAACAGAGTCAATATCAGTCTAAAAGGTATCGATTCTAAAGGGAATGTGGAGGGGTTTTCTGGGTGAATATATCTATGAAAGTCAAAGTTGATGAGTAGCTTTAAGATTGTCAAGAAGGTAGCATTAATGATGATGAAAGATGCTCCATTAACTAACTATGGCACATAAACTAAGGCACTGAATCGCTGAATAATACCGATATCTTGAATACATTATAGTATGTATAAAGGAATATAGTCATACTAAATATACAAATACAATACAATACAATATATTAAAGCGCAAATATAAATATATATATAAAATGTCCAAATTGTGCCTATCTCTTTTAGCTACTTCCCTGCATACTTCTGCGGCTTCTTCTTATCCTTTTAAGCTCCAAATACCAGCATGGTAAGCATTCCAGGATATTATTACGACGCCGAGCGCAGTCGGTACTTCCGGGTTATTAATACCGGCCAAGCTACTGCAACTGGCATGTCTGGTTATAGCTTGTCAGCAGTATCGGAAGCAAGACGTCAGGAGGTCATAGCTAGTCGCAATAGGGCAGCTCATGATGAGCCAACATCACATTCTAATGCCAAACTGAAGAAATTCCGTGAGAAGAGCAAGCGGAATGCTGGTTATAGACTCAAAAGAGAACTTGGGGTGGCTAGGCCTCAGGATGCAGCAGCTCTTCATGCGACGGAGATGAGAAACTGGGGTACATGGAGAATACCAGACATTGGGCGCATCTACAGCATGGCATGGGACGATGTAAACCAGCAGTTGATATTAGGACCTGAGCATAATGGAATAGTCATAAGTCTGCCTGGAGAGGTTTTGGCTAGATCTGCTCATTCGCAAGATCGTCGAAGAGTAGTGGCAGATATCGGACCAAGCGGTGGTGGGGGTGAAGTGCCTGTACCTAGAGATAATTATTTTCTGAAAACTTTGAATCCATATATGTTTCCTTCTACAGTCACTTCAGTGTCTATATCACAAGGTTGGCTGGTATCTACTGGGTTTCAAAAGAAAACTATGGGGTCGATTAAAGCTAGTCGCCTAGATCGGAGTTTGGACGACCATGAGTTTTACGGTCAGACCCGACATTTACAATATGCGCCAAATCACAAGCAACATGTACTTTGTTCTAGTATAATTGCCTTTTCGGAACTGGATGTGAAGATTGCAGTTGGTGGCACTGAAGGGGCTATCCTCATAGAGCCTAATAAGACAGGGCATTTCCAGAATCGCTATAAAGCACACTCAGACATTCAGGCTATATCTTTGCTTCCTAGTAGGAAAGGGTTTGTTTGTGGGTGCAGAAATGGAGAAGTTTATCTCTACGATACTCGTTATCAGATCCGTGCTTCTCAAATGTTGGCACGTCCTGAGTCGCAATGCACAGTACAAAATACTATCACACATATCAAGCCTATTGCAGATACACACTACTTGCTCATCAGTGGGTTAGGCAGTAGTCTTGGGTTGTATGATTCAAGATTCTTTAAGCAAGGCGAAGAGAACCACCGGTACATCACCAAGCCCGTTTTGGACTACTCAGAATATTCTAACGCATATACAATAAACCATGGGTGCGATGTAGTTGATGGGCCTTTTGGCCCTTTGATAGCCGTTGGTGGAGACAATTGCTTGAACTTTTACAATGTACATAACAGCGAGCCTATTGTCAAACACACTTTAGGTCCAGGCTTTAATTGGCTTACAGGGAAAAACGAAATGAAGACGATCGATGCATTGAACTGGACACAAGATGGGGGGCTTTTTATGATCACTGATGGAACTCATATTGAATATCTTTCGACTAGACCATTAGTACCGAACTATCGGGCTTGATTACACATTTTACTATTGCATAAACAATTTGCACATTATTGATAAGGGTTTTTTTATCGATAAAGGGTTATTAGAAGGGATTTAAACTTGTTGTATGGTTTTAGAAATTTCGATTTTAGCGATTGCATGAGAATACACAAATCTTGAATTGATTCTGTTCTACCTTGTCATCCTATAGCAACAAATGAGTTGATTCTTGATATTTCAAGTAATGATTCCCAGGGCACAAAAAGCAATTGAGCTCAGCCCTCTTCAAGTTGCTGATGGCTGTGTCAGAACATGGAACCATTCCCTAGAATAGAAATTCGGTCAAAGATGAAACAGGCGGTGCGCCTTGGGGGGATGACAGGTACTACACGTTAGAAAGCATGAATAGATGATAAATGAAAAGACATTTTATAAGCATAAATTATATCTTCTAGTAAGCTACGTTGATTCCACTATCATTAAATTGGTTTCTATATCCCCTATAAGTTAGTTTACCGGTCGGCTGAACAAATATCATTGTGTGGATTATATTTCCCGAATGATCACCGTTGTTATAGCTGGAAAAGAAATAACCAAACAATGACACAGTCGAACATTTCATTCAATAAGGGAGACAAAAACATCAAGCTTGGCATAAGAGACAGCTTATAACATCAAACTGGGCTAATATGTAAGCGTCAAAATTGTAACTACAATGTACAATGCATACTATCTAGAACAGGAGCATTTGAATAGAGTAATAATAATTAAGCATCTAAAAATAAAAAATATAGAGGCCAACGCAAAATAGGAGGCGGAGGCATTTTGATTGATAAAAAAAAAACAAAAGAATAAATTAAAATAGACAACCGGCCCGCGTAATTCACCAATCGTATGTAGTGGATTGATTAAATCATGTCGGACGCGCTTTCCCAGGAAAGGGGTGAATCCATTTGATAATATAGCCACGGAGGATTTGACCATTTTGCCTCATTGGGAAATTAAATGGATGCCAACGAGCATAAATAAGCAAGTACACAACCAACCAATACTAAAAGTAATTTGATCAAACAAGAAGGAGCAAGTCGGTTTGATAGTTGCGGTTTCCTGAGGTGCATATATTTGTTACAATTTAGGCAGTTGTAATCTTTTAAATATAGCTCATCATTGGCCAAAACCTATCCCGTTCTTTACCCTGGCCAGAAACGGCTCAAGCATCTGAGAGTTCCCAAATAACGCCCAAACAGGACAGGAACAGACAAAGACCGCCAAAGATCTAAGTAATTTAACTTCAAATTAGATGTCAAATTGCCTGTCCTAGTACTTTATGGGTTACCCACCTTGCGATCTATAGTCTTAATTATTTCATTTATATATATATTGCCACTTTTTGCTCTTAGTTTGTACTTTTATCAGCCTGCTTACAATCTCCATAATTTTTTTTTTGCCTCCCCCCCCCCCCTGCCTGCCTGTCGGTTTTGTTTCTTGCAAAGCCGCTGCCCTAGCACTTGTTGCGGCCACCAAAAATTTCGATTAGCCCTAAACTCCAACAAAATAGTTGTGCACCACACACACACACACAGCACAAACCCTAACTGTAGTTTTTTGTGAGGAGACAGCCGGGACAGGCCATCGTTGCTTCTTGTTGGCTTTTGTCGTAACTTGATTGTTTATTATTTGATTGAGATATTTGGTAATAATTTGCTGGATTTTTTTGACTGACTATTAATAAAGTCGATAACAAGAGGAAGCAAGATTACTTAGTGACAATATCTGTACGTTTTGTCCGGCTCTTGCAGGTAGTCGGCTCCTAACAGTGTTAGTTGGTTGAATTATAGTTGCACGACAATTATCTCGAGGAAGCAAGTGATTATAAAGGCTTTAAATGCAATCTGATAGTGAGAATAATATAAAGAAATATCAAGCTGTCAGCATGGAGTATCATACTACGGTAAGTGTCGAATGATTATAATGCCTCTTGTTGCTTGTTGCAATCTTGGCGAACCCCTTCTTTTGCTTGGTTTTTATGTCAAACCTTTGGTTCGATAGGACTTTGCAAGTCTTTGGATACTTCTTGTGGCTTTTTTTATGCCATTTATTGTCGGTTCCTGATATTGCATTGGCCCCCCCTTGTTCTGAGCATGCCTGACTTTTGGTGGTGCATTGTCAATTGATGATTGCGTGCAATGTCCGAACAAAATCCTACAAGATGTTCAAGTTTGAAGATAGTTTGCATTTATTATCCATGATAATACTCTAAAAGGGTGCTGCTCTGGATAATATATTACTATTTACTTGCATTTTGCTGTGACTTGTTTTGGTGTATGGCATAGCTTTATGATAGTCCATTGGGGTTGGAATATTATTTCTTACCATTCAATTGATGACCTTTGAGCACGAAAAGTTTTTGTGTTTTATTTGGTCTTGTGTCTAATTGAATTGGAAGTAATATTCCAAATTAAGAACCATCTTTATCGCCTGGGGGTTTGCTCAATTGGCTGCTGTCTGTTTTATGGTTTTATGCCTGCTAACTTAGCTAGTTGGATAGTTATATGTTCGCTCGAGACAATATCAAGTCAAATGGCGACGAATATTTTGCAACACCTATGACAATCCATAGTACTAATGGTATACCTCGTGGTGGTCCTACTCATCGAAGACAGTACTCTTCGTTTGGAAGTAGCGACTTGAGCAATGCCTCTGAGCCTGTTACTCCACCCGAGAAGTATTCGCCAGGATATTTAAATGCTCCACATCAGCACAATTCTCAGGGACATTTTGCCGCCATGTCTGGTGTTGGAGCAAATTACTATCATGGTACTGTTAGTAACAGTTCGCCATTGCATTTTAAATACCCGCATGCGCATTCTCTTAGCACCGATTTCGCCGTCAACGAATTTCTTCCCGGCGTGATTGGTGGTTCTGTTGCATCTTCTGGACCAACTCCGACTTCTGAAGCTCCTTCACCGGCTTTGTTCCGGACCAGTTCTTCGGATGACTATAATTATAATAGGCAATCCAAGGATGATAGGACTTTGGCTCTAGATATGGCCAAGCTCAAGCTGGCTACCAGTAATGGTTCTGCTATTGTTAATGAGTCGAGTGGTGCTCGTAGATATGGTGAGACTACTCCTCCTCTCGGCAGTGCCGTTATTGATGGCGGTGAAGGCACCTTTTTACACGCTGATACTACCGATGACAAGTTTCCTATTCTAATTCGGCGTGAAAGCAGCATCTCACAAACTGCTAGACCTTCCTTTGGTTCTACGGGTGCTGCTGATGCTGCCCTAGATCCTTCGCCTTTGGTTGATGTAAATTACTCCGTTCCTTCTAAAGTGGTTGGTTCGTCTCGTAATGGTGGTTCCCTTCAGTCTGGATCCACCCCTCCCGGCTCTTCACCTTACCATACATACGGTGTAGCCCCGGGAAATGATGACTCTGGCAGTCACAGCACTTTTAATAGAGCATCAGCT
This sequence comes from Casaregolazyma patagonica, assembly GCA_030580475.1. Lineage (NCBI taxonomy): Eukaryota > Fungi > Ascomycota > Dipodascomycetes > Dipodascales > Trichomonascaceae > Casaregolazyma > Casaregolazyma patagonica. Next base: position 1,276,273 of record JAKTSZ010000001.1, read on the forward strand.
GGCCATTCAACCAAGCTTTCAACTTCTAGTTCTGCTGGCTCTGATGTGATCACAGCTCCGATTGGAGTCTCTACAGCTACAGGAGCTTCTGCCATTGGGGTGACTAGCAATGTTCCTCAGAACCAATATCATTATAACAATTCTTTAAGGCATTCTGCCAGTCATAAAAATGTCCGTCGAAACAAGCGTGGATCCAGTGGAGGTTCATCATCTAGTGCAAATGATGACGTAGTCGGTCATCACAAGGGCGCTAGTGAGGGTAATGTTTCTTTGGAATCAATGGCAAACGAGATTTATCCTCTTTGTAAAGACCAGCATGGTTGCAGGTTTTTGCAGAAGAAGCTGGAGGAGAACAATCCAAGCTACTGTTCTATTATATTCCAGGAGACTTTGCCACATGTTGTTGAACTTATGACTGATCCATTTGGTAACTATCTTTGCCAGAAGCTATTTGAGTATTCTAGCAGGGATGAGAGGACTGAATTGGTTAGAAGTGCTGCTCCTCAATTGGTCAAGGTTGCTTTGAATCAGCATGGTACGCGTGCTCTACAAAAGATGATAGAGTATGTCGATGCTCCTGAACAGGTTAACTTGATTGTGGGTGCTTTATCTTCGAATGTTGTCAAACTCATCAAAGATTTGAATGGCAATCACGTTGTTCAAAAATGCCTGAACCGACTTGGGCCTGACGGTTCTCAGTTTATTGTTGATGCCGTTTGCAACCATTGTGTGGAAGTTGGCACTCATCGTCATGGATGCTGTGTATTGCAAAGATGTATTGACTATGCATCCCCCCCACAGAGGAAGCAGCTGGTTGGTGTTATTATTCAGAATGCCTTTGTACTTGTGCAGGACCCGTTTGGAAACTATGTGACTCAGTATGTTCTGGACTTGAATGAATTAGAGCATAGTAACCAATTGATGAGCCGATTTTTAGGCTCGGTATGCATGCTGAGCATGCAGAAGTTCAGTTCAAATGTTATTGAGAAATGTCTACGAATTGCACCGCCTACATTGTCGGGAGCCATGATTGGAGAAATTGTCGAGAGTCCATTTCTTGATAGGTTATTGCGAGACTCTTATGCAAACTATGTGATTCAGACGGCTTTGGACTATGCTGATGTATCTACTCGTCAGACGTTGATTGACAACATTCGGCCTATTATGCCCTCTATTCGTTCTACCCCTTATGGTAGACGTATACAAACCAAGATCTCTGCTGCTGGTGACGATAACACTGTGCGTGCTTATTGAGCTAGTTTGCTAGTCACGAACCGGCATTTATTACATGACTACTGTTTTTTATTTTTTTTTATTTGTGTGCACACTGGTTGGTAAGAGATGAACAAAAGCATCTATTCATTCTTTCATTTATGTTGATTTCGTTGGCCATTATTATTAGTTATTTTTTATTATTAGATATTATATTCATAGGTTTGTTTATATAGCCATAGACAAGCTTCAGCTTATAAATTTATTGTTTGCAAAGGCGTTGATCAATTAATTTGCCGTTTTGAGATTGCTGCGATGAAATAATTATTTTCGGTGGTTGGTGGACACATGGCTTATTTGCCCAAAGTGGAAAGGAGCTGCGTTTTAGCGCGTGTTGACTTGCATGAACGCGTTTGGAAAGGTCCAATAAAGTCCGAAACATTTCAACTGAGTCAACGGTATGTCTATAAATAATTCCATTAAATAGTTGTACAAATTCCAATGGTTTAATAAACAAGTGTTTGCACGGTATTTTGCCTTTGTCATCGCGATCTTCTCGTGATCTTCTCTTGCAGATCCACCCCCTGATTTGGTATACAAGGCATTTTCACCATTTTTTCAGACGCTTGCTCTTTTCAGGCGGTGGCTTTCTGCAACACAAATTTAGATAACCGAATATTCAGTGTTGGTCATTTGCTCATTGTTTTAACCTTTGACATATTGTGTCTTTGTTTAAATTTGCCATATAATTAAAGCCAATCTTGGCCGCGTTTTTCTGCTTTCTAAACATAGCCATGGCAACTGTGGATACAACAAAGTCGCATTCGCGATCCAATTCCTTATCAAGAAGCATTAAAAGAGGTCTTCGACGTCCTCTAAGCATTATATCTTCGGCTAGCAACTCGAATTTACGGGACATTTTAACTCCAGAGTCACAGAAGCAACCTAGCCATGGCATAGATAACGAAGTTTCCCCTCCGGCCCGGCCGACCCCCTCAGCACGTAGCCGTGAAAGCAGCTGGAAAAGGAGAAGCATGTCTGTTATAGAGCTTCGTGGACTTGCCAATTCTGGGCTTTCACGCTCCGATAAGCATAAACATGAACCTAGTCGAGATGATATATCGCATAGTAACACTGTACACAATAGCAGGCGTTCTTCTTCTATGGGCAGCGATTTTGTCAAATCTCCTCCTATGCCAAAATTAGTGACTCCTACGGTCAAACATTCTACAATGAGCTCTCTGCCTTATAATGTTGCAGCTAAGAGACAATCGATGCGTCTGTTGCCAATGTATGAAGAGGAGACTGATGATGACGATGAATACGAACAACGAACTGAATTAGACCCATTTATTGCACCACTTGTGTCAATTTCATCTGACGATCAAAGCTTCAGCTTGGCATCTCATCGTAATGGTGGCAGTGTCTCTTCTTATCGTGGTAGCATCGATAGTATAACTGAGATGCAGCCAGTATCTTCATCCAGATTATCAGGACCTCTAAGTAACTCGTATTCGAGTTATATGCGGAAATCTGTGGGGAGATCGTCAATTGACAGTCTGCTCGCATCTCCTGCTTTTCGAGGCGTTTATATCCAGGACAATGGCTTGCCTACATCTCCAGGCAGTTTCCAGTCACCGGTGCCTTCTAGGATTTCTTCTGGATCCTCATATTTCATGTCCGATAGCACCTTTGATATTTATGAAGAGGATTTCAATCCTTTTGTCGACGATGATATGCTGGTTAAACCTACAGCTCCAAGGTCAGACTTTGGATTAACTTTTGATTTTTGACTACGAAACATGACATGAACTGATGAATCAACTATATATTAAGTATGTCAATTTCCCTATGATACCTGAATCTATGTTTTTTATGTTCATCTAATCACTTCTTCTCAGCAGCTTGCTTGATGGCAACTTCCATAGCCTTCTTGTCGCCGCCATCTTCTCCAAAGACATCATATCCCCATTCAATTGGATCATTGTATCGTACACCCTTATCTAACTTGGTCAATTTCTCAACTGCACTGTCGGACAACTTGATGACTTTCAAGTTGTCAACAATTCGAGAGGGTGTGACACTCTTAGGAATGCAGACAAAGCCCTTCTGCAGAGAAAAGTTGATCAACAGGTTTCCAACAGGGATATTCTCATCTTTGGCAATCTCAAGCACCTTGGGGTCATCGATGACTCGAGGTTGTCCATAAGCATTGTTACCCAAGGGAGAGTAAGCTGTGGGGATTATATTGTGCTCCTGGTGGAACTTGTGTAATTCAGGCTGCAACAAATAAGGATGAGCCTCAATTTGATTTACAGCAGGCTTGATCTTAGCAAAAGATAACACCTCCTTGATGTTATCAATGGTGAAGTTGGAGATTCCGATACTTCGAACCTTGCCAGATTCAACCAGCTTCTCCATAGCCTGCCAAGTTTCCTTCAAAGGAACGTCACCGTGGATGACGACTTTAGTCTTAGGATCTCTGGGGAAATATTCAGGACCAGTAGTCTTGAAGCTCACGGGCCAGTGGATCAAGTACAGATCAAGGTAGTCGGTCTGCAACTCCTTGAGAGTCTTCTCCAGGGCCTTTGGCACGGCTTCAGCACTTCGGCATGAGTTCCAGAGCTTGGAAGTCAAGAAGATCTCCTTTCTTGGTACTCCAGAAGCCTTGATACCATTGCCGACTTCCTCTTCGTTTTGGTAGATAGCGGCACCATCAATGTGTCGATAACCGTTTTCCAAAGCAACCTTGACGGCATTTTCAACCTCCTTTGGCTTGGATTGCCAGGTTCCAAGTCCTAGAGCTGGAATCTCGTATCCGCTGTTGAGTTTGATAGTTGGAACTGTAGGGCTCATTGTATAAGTATATCACAATCTAGTTTGTATTGGTAGTTGTAAGAAGTATAAATAATTGCTACTTCGTTTAATATATATAAGGCAACAATTTGGCCAGCCCCCACGACATTTCCCCACGTTGGTGAAACTTGTGTGGTAGTCGGTATTATATTAGAAATGTGAGGCTTTTAAGCAAGATTGGACCTGGAACATAAATATAATGCCGCGTAGATAATAAGAGGCATTTTATCCTGAAATATACTTGAAAATCCACTGAAATCCATGTTCTTTTCCCTTGTTTTTGTCGGCTCTTTGATTTCTTGCTTTATTGCTTTCCGGAAAAACCTAGCCCATCAAGGGTCTTCTTGACTATTATACGACTCAAATAGGTATGCCGAAAACTATCGAAAAGATCCGAAACAATAGCAAAACGTCATTAGGGCCACATTAAGACGCAATTGAACGTATTGGTAAATTTGGCCTCTGTATAATTTCACTTCAGTGTCATTGTTCTTGGCAATATTATTGTTTCCTTTTTTTTGGTAGTTTCTTTGTTGTCTCAATTAATTTCTACGGCTACTGCTCTTCAACGGTTATACCATGGGTCAATAAAACTATGATTTCATGCTAATCATCGACAATTTTAGACAAGATCGACAATTTCAGACAATCTCCATAAAGGCATATTTTGACTGGATTTGCTAAATAAAAATATCAAATAAAAGTATCTGTTAAACTTTCTATTGAGAAATTGATGGCTTTATATGACGTAGCTGTTGAGCAGAATTCCGATTACATAATTATTGTTTATAACTAAAAAAACAAGTAAATCGAATATTTAATCGAATAATATATATGCTACATAAATTAATAGATAATACAAGTCATAAATATGACTAAACACTCCGAATTTTCAACTCTCCTTTAGTGCTTTAGAATTCATCGATTCATTTGTCACGTCTAGTGGTGATATACTAGCTGATACCGGTTTGGGCATATGCAAAGGCTCAATATCACCTTGGTTCTGGCCCTGCAAACTAGGGCTAACCGGCTTTAACTCAGGCGAGTTAGGAATCGTACGATTCCCCGGAGGATAAATATGAGACATGGATGAAGATCGGACGCTTCTTCGATAGTGTGAAATGCGATTGTGGTAAGCAGTGTGGATATGCGGAGAAGAACCTGGGGAAATCAGGCTACCCCTCGAGTTGCTGAAACTTCCTGCTCTGCTAGCAACCACAGGTGATGAATGACCCGAAGATTGCACAAAACTATCATCACCTGCACCCGGGTTTGTTGCAAAAGAAAGTGATAATAAAGATATGTTTGAGGTTGATGGTAATAACTTGGTGCTACTAGACCCCCGACTACCACCACCAGAACCAACGCCGCCTACCGAAGCCGTATGCTTTGGGGATAATATTCTCAACTCCCGAGGAGAATGAGGAAGTAATACCGGCGATGACAAGCCTGCCGGTTGCTGAGCCGGGCTTAACGGGGAAGCCACCGGAGAGACCGGGGATTCCATGAGAAATATGTTGGCTGATGCAAGTTCCGAGAAATCAAATCCTTAAACAATTTCTTATAATTTGAACTTGCAAACTAGTGAAAAAAGTATTTCCAAGTTTAATGCTACGTGGTTTAATGCTAAAAAAAAAAATTTAAATGTAGTCGCTTAGAGCAGAAAAATAACCCCAACGGTGGCTGCACGTGACGTACCCCAAACTAATCTTTCCTATTATGGTGGTTCTTCTACAGAGTCGTATCGTAATTAACTAATGCCATGCCTGCTTCTCTATTGGCCCATATTATCCATGGCGGAGTAGACTGCAATAGCTCATTATATGACTGTATCTCATATGGTGCCAGGCGAGATATATCCGACCATTTGCATGTAATGGTTGCCGGTAACTCACTGGTGAATCCTTCACCATCTGTCCATTCGCTTGCCCATTCCAATTTGATGTTAAAAGGCTCCAACCAGTCCAATTTCCGAAGCTCCAGTTGTGTAGTATCCTTAGCCTCGAGACTTGCTTTACCATTAACGCTAATTTTGCGAAGTGGTGAAGCCCTATAACTAGAAGTATCAAATTTAATGTCACATAGTCTGCACCATTTGGCATTGATGACCAAATTGGCTTCATTGCGTCCAAGCTGATTTGATAATGCGGTACTTCCATTATGCGAGACTTTAAACCAAGGCACAAACGGATCCGACGTACTGTTCCAAGTATACTGGCATAATGATACATTACCGTTGGGAAATCCCTCTGCCGGTGCACAAACTACTTCTGTGCCAGCTGATTTAACACTGGGCAGATCCTCTAACGCTGGCTTGAGATATTGGTTTGCTGCTACGCCCTGGGTATAAACAATAGACGTGTCCGGGCTACTGGCATTATAGCTCTGGACAAATTTGGCTTTATAAGGGCTGCTTTCAGAAAATGGAAACGATTGGCTTGTTTGTAAAGCCATCCAAACAGCTGTGATAGTTACGGCAGTTATAGCTGAGATAGATAGCCGGTGTACAAAAGGTAGCACCAATGATCCAAGCAGTACCGCATAAAGCCCTATTCCAGCATATATCCATGTAAGAAGCTGTGATGTGTCTAATACTGACATATGTACCGCATCCAATACCGTATAATACTGGTAATATGTGAGGTAGACCGTACCAGTTAATGACATGAACTGAATTAGCCAGTCATAACTCTGACCGCAGGATATACTTTCCTCCGTCTCCTTAGAAAGAGATTTATTCAGAACGACTGCTGCTTCTTCATCTTCTTCATCTTCTTGCGTATGTAGACCTGAAGGACCTGCTTCGCTCTGAGAATTTTCCTGAATCAATGGAGTATTCTCGTCAGGCTCTTCAGTATATTGGACGACCAAAGCTTTTCTACTATCCTTTGCACGTTTTCCAAAAATGGCCCATCCAATCAACCCTAGGAAAATAGCCACAAGTATCCTGGCATAACCATCAGTAGCAAGGTAAAAGCCTGCTGTGCCGGTAGTATACAAAATATAGGTTGAGGCCGCTAAAAGCACCCACCATAGTCCATGAAGAACAAGCAAAACAGATAATTTCTGATCAGCAACAGGAGAAACTCTGTCAGCGAGTCCCAAAATAAGAGCACCAATAAGTATAAATACAGCTAGCATGACAAGTAACGGAGACACAAAGTCCGACACAATGAGGTACGGATTATAATATCTGTAAAACTGGCATACACCACTCACAGCAGCGATAGACAAGCACACTGCAACATAAGACCGTCCTGAAGCAGGATTATCCCATCTGCCAGTCCTTTTAAGAGCAGCACATAATGCATAGATTAACACAGGTCCGACAAGTAACAAAGCGACATTGACAAGAATCCAGATAGACAAAGGTAGTACGACAAAGTACTTGCCTAGCAAGTCAAAAAACACGCAGTTTTCCAGCTCTCCGCTACGCGTGGTTGAGTCGAAATCTTCGCTCTGAGCAAAAGACATAGCTACATCCACAGCATTGATAAACATATGGGTCACAGAGGATTTGGAGATGCTTCTGAATGAATCTCGATGAGTATGATACCATGATCTAGGTTTGAAAAACGCGATATCAATACCCCTCATTCCAAACTTGCTGTAGATGTCGAAGTCCGTATAGCTCTTTACAACATCACTTTGCATTCCTTGCTGAATCATGGAATCGGCACTTGGAGACCGGGCCCGACGATAGTGTTTGGCGACTTCATAGTCGGTGGTTTGCAACAAAATGGCTTTTCCACCCGCACCAGCACCTTCCAAATTCAAGAAAACTTCAATATCTTTAGCCCATGGATGATATGTAAAAGCTACAGCACCCATAAGACCGAATTCCTCGTTGTTGTTGAAGTTGAAGATAATGTCTCTAGCAAGATAGGTCTGATTCCGCACAAAAGTTCGCAATAAGCCTAACATTGTAGCAATTCCAATACCATCATCCGTAGCACCCATTCCAGTGGGAACACTGTCATAATGAGCAGAAATAAGAATAGCAGGCAAAGACGAGGAAGGTTTGGTTGCGGGGACGCGTACCAGAATGTTATTACTCTCAAAGTAATTAGCCAAGCCATTACTTTGATACATGACTATTGTAGGATCAATGTCGACTAAGACGGATTTTGAGTCTCCAACCACGTTTGTTATGGTATCAATTAGATAATCGTGGATTTGATCGTTAGCATAACTATTATAGGGATGATAACTATCAGCAATGTTCTGAACATCAGTCCAGCACAAATCTAGAATATCATGCTCATCAGTTCTAATTTGGTCCAATACAAACGGAGGCTCTAAACTGGATTCGATCTTAGTTACAGTGTAGATAACCGACACATAAGTTAGGGTGACTAGTAGAGTCAGTGGAGCACAATTAAAGCCGAAAACAGCATGGAACAGGCCACTGAACACGGAAAATACCAAAGATCTCCGCCCAGTTGGTGATTCTACTTTGTTCCGGACAATCTCGGGCATAACGGACTCTATAGCTTCTTCCAGGCGGCCGATCCTACGTTTGTTGAAGATATTGAGTAGCCGTGCAAAGAGAATCACCAACATGAGTCTAGATGGAAAGTTAGATAGAAAGGGGGGAAATCTAGATAATGAGGTGCATAATTATGGGCGTCCATAATTATTATTTTACTTTGAGGAATACATGCAGAAAATATTACAATATAACAGAAATGAGACAATTATCTTTGAAACCGTACGTTAAAGCCTTACGTTCAAGCTTATCAATGATGGTACGGCTGGCCCCGTTTGGTTTTGGCTCTTTGATTTTTTCAGCTGCTTTCTAATCTTTATTTTCCATCCTTCAACTTGGGCTGAAAAATGTCAACCAATTACTCCTATGATGAACAAGAGAACCAAGATGAATATATTGATCAAGGCCAGGTGCAGCAAGAGGTCGAAGTAGAAGGGGATGAGCCTATGTCCGACGACGACGATGAGCCTGATCAGGAGGTTATAGATCTGTCTAACAACTCTTCCACATACTTTGACGGTCACGAAGATGCGGTTTTCCTCGTCTCTGGCAGTAAAAAATCCCCCTTTATTGTTTCTGGTGGTGGTGATAATTCTGCACATATATGGTCTGCGGCAGAAACTCCTGCATCTCCTGTTGCAGCTTTGACTGGATTCACTGAGTCGGTCATTGCTGGAGGCTTCACTCATGACGAGAGTTACTTGGTTCTAGGTGATATGACCGGGCAAGTGCGTATATGGAGGTCATTGGAAAAGGGCAAAAGATGGGATTTTTATACCAGTGTACAGGAGGTCGAGGAAGTTGTATCTATAGTCTTCCATCCAAAGCAGAACATCTTTGCAGTCACCGCTTCTGATGGATCAGTCTGGTGTTATGCATTAGAACCGTCTTTGGAAGTAATTTCAGTACTCTATTCTCATTCTCTTCCAACCAATTTCGGTCTATTTGTCGATGTCGATAACATGGACGTATTGACTCTCATCACCGGTAGCGATGATGGTACTATAATATGCTGGAATGTATATACATCTAGTGCTATTTATAAAATTGAGCCTGAAAAAACATCGATTTTGGGCGGATCTCAGCACCCTTGGATATCAATAGTTGGTTCGCCAAGTGGAAATTCAGTGGCAGTTGGATCATCAGATGGCATAATAGCAATTTTGAAGGTTGATAACGGGCAACTTTTGACTGCTCTTGATACCGGAAAAGAAGATCAGGAACTTGCTGATAAGTCGTTAGAAACACTTTCATGGTCAAATGCTACAAATATAGTTGCTGCTGGAAATACCGGAGGCGATATCTTTTTGTATGAGGTTGGCACATGGAAGCTTCGAAAAGCACTCAAATTAAAGGATGCTGTAACCAAATTAGAGTTTATTCCTAACACACATTTTCTTATCTCTTCTGGGCATGATGGTTCAGTTAATAAATGGGATGTGAGAAGTGGACAATCGGTGTGGAGTGGCCAAGGCCATTCAACGGGGGTCTTGACCTTCACCTTGCAAGAAAATGGATCGAGGGTAATAACTGGAGATAATGATGGTGTATGCCTTGTTTTTGATGTGTAATGCATGGCAAGATCGTTAATCATGGCATGATGGAAGAATATTAATAAGAACTGATAGAAGGTGCTCCTATCAAAGCCGTGTAAATAAGAACAGTGTCATTTATAGGCAATAAAGAATTCAACCATAGGTTTTTCCCCTAATTAGTGGCCCGTAATTTATCATCAACTATCTTTTTGATCTGAGCATTCATACTAGTTTCCACCTGACTAGCCAATAAAGAACTGATTTGCTTCTCAACCAATTTGCCCATTAAATCCACCTCAACATTGACTTCATCGCACAAAACTTCCTTGGCTGCAATGATGACTTTTTCTTGAGTATATGCAATTAGCATGACACTGAATTGATTCTTAGCATCATCCACATCCGTTATAGTCAAAGACGTCCCATCAAGAGCAATGAACCCTTTTTCCACAATGTATTTCATATATTGCGGATCTCTGAGCTGAAAAGTGATTGTAAGTGCATTGTCATCAGGAGTCTTCTCCACAATCTCTGCTACAGTATCTACATGACCCTGAACGAAATGGCCTCCAAATCGAATATGCCCAGCAACAGCCCGCTCGCAATTCACCTTGGAACCTTGTCGCAAACTCCCCAAATTGCTTCGTCGTAACGTCTCAGGTGCTATGCCTACTTTGAACTTTTTATCGTTGAATTCCGTCACCGTTAAGCATACTCCATTGATGGCAATACTATCACCGAGATGACAATCAGACAATACTTCAGGAGCTTCGACAGTCAAACTGGTACCATTTCCACCCGAGTCCGTTGTATCCAACGTTTGATATTCTTTAACTTCACCAATAGCTTCTACTATTCCGGTGAACATGTTTTTGTTGAAGCTAATGACTTATGCTGCTGACAGTTAATGCAGTTAATATGATTAGTTAAGCTTTGATTTGCAAATTCTTCCAGATTTCAAGATCATCAATATTACAAGCAATGACCGAAATAAAGTTTGCTCCATTGAAAAATGACCTGATATTGCGGGCTGCTAAAGGTAAGAGACGTCATGATATCGTATGATTCTTTAGTTTCTAATTCAAAGGTGAACATGTTGAACGGCCTCCGGTATGGATCATGGTAGGTAGAAAATACAGCAAAATATGGATTTAAATATAGGAATTCCTGTCTAATTATCTTCAGCGACAAGCAGGGCGTTATTTACCCGAATATCATAAAGTAAAAGGCAATAGCGACTTCTTTGAAATCTGTCGAGATGCCGACAAAGCCTCTGAAATCACCATTCAACCAATTGATCACTACGATGGACTCATTGATGCTGCTATCATATTCAGTGATATTTTGGTGATTCCTCAAGCTATGGGAATGACTGTTGAAATGGTCGACAAGGTTGGACCGTCGTTTCCTAATCCTTTGAGAAATCCTCAGGATCTGTCAAGATTGACAAAATCCCCAGACGTCACCAAGGAATTGGCCTGGGCATTCAAAGCAATCACTTTGACACGACAGAAACTCAACGGCCGTGTCCCTTTGCTGGGATTCTGTGGTGCTCCATGGACATTGATGGTGTATATGATTGAAGGTGGTGGTTCCAGACTATATAGATTCGTCAAGGAGTGGATTTATAAGTATCCTGAGGCATCGCATGACTTGCTTCAACAAATTACCAACGTGGCTATTGATTTCCTGGCCCATCAAGTTCTGGCCGGTAGTCAGATGCTTCAAGTGTTTGAATCGTGGGCTGGAGAATTGGGCCCCCAAGAGTTCCGAGAATTCTCTCTTCCTTATCTAAAACAAATCGCTGCAAAACTGCCTGCAAAGTTGAAAGAACTCGGTTGTGAACCTGTTCCAATCACAGTATTTGCAAAGGGCGCCTGGTATGCTCTAGAAGAGCTGGCTGATTCTGGTTACAATACCATATCGCTGGATTGGCTTCACGATCCCAAGGATGCTCGAAGCAGAGTTGGTGATTCAGTGACTTTACAGGGAAATATCGACCCAGGTGCCATGTATGGATCGAAGGAGACAATTACAAAGAAAGTGGAATATATGCTCAAGGGATTTGGCAAACAACGATATATAATCAACTTTGGCCATGGAACTCAGCCGTTTATGGATCCTGATAATATCGAATTCTTCTTGAAAGAATGCCATCGAATAGGCAAGCAACTTGCATAGAAAAGGATGGTACCTCGACTATGTATATATAGTATCATTATGCATTATAATCTAAGACAAGACCAGCTTAATTTCCCAAGCAAATGTTTCTAGCAATTTTAACCTGTTCAGTGAATTCCCTCAACGCTCTTTGTTCATATCTGCCAAACAAGAATCCCATTAATCCATCCAATACGCCAGAGGCAACAATAATACCAGAAGCTAAGATGCAAATGAAACTCACATAAGTTCTTCCAGCTGCTGCTGCCCACCAACATCCAGCCATTAGCCCAGTCCAAACACCCATAGATGCATAAAAGTGGAGTAGTCGAAAGAACTTCTGAGAGCGGCATGTTGGCTCATATTGATGAATCAAATCGAGCACTTCATCCAAAAGAGCAACTTGAGCTTTCATATTGCTCTCGTGTTCAGTAGCGGCCGCCATTATACCATTAGCTTGAAAAGTGGCGTCTTCCAAATATGGCGGCACATCTGACAATAGACTTGTTCTGCGTTCCTTGCGCAGAAATTTCAAATCTGCCTCAATAGCAAAATGATCCGAATATGAGCCTACTCCGGGTATGGTTTCAATGAATGACACTCTAGCATCGGCAACATAGGCCTTAGTTTTGTCGTACAGAACGTAATCGAGTCTTTTTGCATCTCCTGGCTTCTTTCGCTGTCTCCAGGTATTAAGCAAAGAATCACAAGTCACGCCAGCCTTATTTACTTGCTCCAATGGAGGCATCTCAGCGATTTTATCATTATCCAGTTGTCCATGACCATGCATTTCATCCCAACTATCGGCCATTGGAGCACGAGTAGTCATGAGTCGATACGCCAAGGAAGTAGGAACGGAATTCATATCACCAACAATAATGGGCAAATATCCACCCATTGAAGAAGTGTGAGCAATTCTAGCCATAGCCCATGCCTGACTGGTTCGGTGACAATCATACGAAGCATCGCCAAGCCCATACGGAGCATGAAAGTGGGCATTGAGCATGTCTATGATCTGGCCGCTAGGATGTCGTATAAGAGTGGAAGACACGCTCTTGCCAACAAACCAATCGCCGCGGAAAAAAGCACTGGGTCGTCCATTAAGAGGAAAAGGAAAAAGCCAAGTTTCTTCAATTGGCCATCGAGAGTAAACAGCTAAACCTGGGCCACTAATCATACCAGAGAAGTAGAGTCGAGAGTATTTGAGCTCTTTCTTGACACTCTGCTCTATGAGATGAAAATCATCCTCGACCCATATCTCCTGTAACGCTATAATATCATATTTGTGGCCATTTTGATTGAGCCTAGAGGCTATAGCTTCAAGCCGTTGTTTTCTATTGACCGACACATACTTTAAACCCCTAAAAATAAACCTCGTTAGTTATGCTCGGTGCCTATATATATTAATAAATTCTACGTGTAAACAATACTTACCAACAATTAAAAGATAATATTCTAATGTCATCACTAGACGCCAATGTAGACGTTTCAGACGGCATTGTTGATGGTTGGTCTGATGCTCGGTTAGCAAAGGCCTTTTCCCACGCCAAGCGATTCTTTAGGTTTGCTCATGGAATGGGTGGAGAGAAATCGAGAGTAACTTGATATTAAAGAGATGAGTGATTTACATGATGATGATTTTAAATACTGCATTAGATTTGTAGCAAGTAATTAAGCGTTGGTTTTATCTATATTCGGCAAAGCTGTACTATCATTAAGCGCCTGCTCGTATAATCCTTGCTCAACAACAACCATCATTTGCACAATAAAAACCCAATATTGGTTTTTAATAAAGGGATATCATTCTTTAATCAATTTCAATAACATCGGAACTAAAATTATAATTGGATTTTTTGCTTGGATCATATTTCTTCCATGTCGCTTTCAAATGTCTCATCACGTGTGGCTTCGCTGCATTGTGGTTTATAGACTCTTAGTATCCGTACTTAAGATAATCGTACACCACTAGGAATTATTAGAGCGGGATTGACTAAATCCTACTGTCAGAAAGCAGTCTCATAAGCTACTTCTATTGCTCGAAACAAAACTATTGAGCAATATTCAGATCAATCATCAGTTTATCAGTCCTGGTTGATTACCTAATCGAGAAAACAACCCGCATCGCACAGCTTTGTCCATTTCACTTATCCGATCTGCCTTCAGTAGTCAGCTATGCAGCTTCATTAACAGGCTACTATTGAATATACGTGTGAAAAGATGCTAAAATTACCTACTGAAGTGATTGAGCTCATAGCCCTGAGCTTAAATGAGCCAAAAGACCTTCTCAGCTTGGCCTGCACGTGCTCTGCTGCTAGTACAATCGTTTATCACAGTGATAGAATATGGGAGCAACAGCTATTGGTTCATCTTAATATATGGGCATCTGATGTGAATGAAAAGGTATTGCAAAAAGCTGTTGACGCTGCTCAAAGTCAGTCAACGGCATCGTCACTTTATCTTCTGTTTCGGCGGCTATATCCTCACAAATGGGCAAAGCCGGCCGTCTGGATAGGTGATAGGCATCAGTTTGGGTGCTTTATGATTACTACATTTAATTATGATCATGGATTTTTCGAAGCTAGGGAGTGTGTTTGTGATAAAGAGCTTTCTGACGAGAGCGATTCTACATATCGTCTCTTTTCCGCTAACGATATGATTGAAATACATCCTTACAACCCGCGAATTAATATACAGCCTCCTCTAATGGTCATTGACCCTGATTTGGTTGATTATTCACGGCCAGAGACTCTTCAAAAGCTGAACCATCACCCTCTAGCTAACGTAGACCCTTCTCGTCTACTCGTAACTATAGGTTTAATGCGAGTCCAGCCTCTATTGAAAGAGCGTTTGCATATATCTATGTCTGTATGGCCTCCTTTTAGTCTGCCGGCCGAGAATCGAACTAGAAATACATCTGCCACTGGCTATAGGGGTCAAACAGCACCTCGAGACCCATGTGATGACATCATAAGGATACGGACAACCGTCAATCCACGGCAATTTTCTAACGAGGCTCTTGGGATTGAAGGAACCGTGAGTGGGGCTCAAGTGCCCGCTGGGTTTCCTCTTTCGCTAGCCTCGTCATTTTTGCCAATCGCGACCAGCATGAAATTGGAGACGTTTTTCCGATTAGATAATCACTTAGTCAACACTAACCAATCAAAAAACGCTCGATTTGATGGGTTATGGGTTGCGGATATTGGAGGATCATCGCTGGGCGAAGCGCTATTACTTATTCAGCCCAACGATAACAGTTTGAATGCCATTAAGATTACAGCTGATGTACGAGTTCCACGCGGAGAATTTGAATTTGTTGTGGATAATTTAAATCAACTTATTCCGGTATCATACCCAGAATGGCCAGAAGCCCCAGTGGTCAAGTGTCTTTGGCAGACTTCTAAATTGGGGTTTTTGGAAAGGAGGTTTGTAGCCTCGGAACTAATCATCATTTCTGACAACACATTGGCCCACTACCGACCGGAAGATGATAGCCTCGTATATTTGCGGCGGGTGGAGCATGACCAACGTCGGAGTTTGCTAGAAGTGTTAAAGTGCGGGAAATAATGACAGAAACCCGTTGCCAAGACTTTCATATTCTATCTTAAATGGTCTTGGCTTTTTTGTTGGGCACGGATCCGGCAACCAAAATGTTGCGGCGGAGTAGAAAAAGAAAAGCACTTTTCGATTGCTCCGCACACCGCAATAAAGGCCTACCCACCACTTTTTGATAAGACAGCGTTGAATCGCAAGCGCATAGGTATATTCTTTTCAGAATGTAATTTTTAATCACTGTGGCCATATGCCAACAGTTTATTTTGCATAATGCATGTTTGTTTTTGTCAGAAGTCGGTTATCTATTTTTCCTCTCAAATGTGGTACAACACATATGCAGATTATAGGGAAAGGACATTATCACCCATGATCATTATGGTATTGGCTATATTCGACTAC
Organism: Casaregolazyma patagonica; assembly: GCA_030580475.1. Taxonomy (NCBI): domain Eukaryota; kingdom Fungi; phylum Ascomycota; class Dipodascomycetes; order Dipodascales; family Trichomonascaceae; genus Casaregolazyma; species Casaregolazyma patagonica. Next base: position 1,292,476 of record JAKTSZ010000001.1, read on the forward strand.
ATGATAGGCAATATAGTGCAGATATTATTCGCCTGAAGCCTCAGAAAGCTGGGTGGATATGCCGCAGTCGACCAGTGACGTCGATGACATGTTATTTTCACCGCCCGTTGTTGGGTATGGCAATTGCGAAAAAGCCAAGATTTTTGGGGACGCATGGAAGATCAGGATGAAATTACATCCAAGATAGCTATTATAGAATAAAAGACTTAAATAAGACGTCAATAAGATTCTTCTAGCTAATTACAACTGTACTTTTAAGTCTATAATTTTGCCCCTCTTCTCAATTTGTTATAGGACGTTGTTTATGCCCAAAAATAGCCCGCCTTGTTTCTTTTTTCCCACAACCACAAAATATTGCTTTTTTTGATTTATTTTGGCGTTGCAATCACGGCCTTCCGATAGCTTCTTATAAAACGTGGACCACCTCTCCCCCTCACCGAAAATTTCTCCTCTGCATTACATTTCCAAGTGGACTTTAATACCTTTATGGGCTGGAATCGATCCAACTAAATTGCTGGTTGATTCTGAGATAAAGTCAGTTTTTATATTGAGGCAGAACTTCTCTCCACATCAGGCTGTCCGCCAAGGTCGGATATAGTTAGAGCCGGGCTCTTGAATGAATTTCATACCATAATCAAAGCTGTCTATTTTTTGATATATTATTAACAAAAATGGTATTTATTGACGGCGCAAAGTACGCGTGCGAGCGTTGTATTCGTGGACATCGGGTAACTTCTTGTAGGCATACCGACCAACCATTGATCAAAATCAAGCCAAAGGGTCGTCCCTCTACGCAATGTAGTCACTGTCGTAGGGTTCGAAAGAAGAAGCATTTTCATACCAAGTGCTCCTGTGGAGCCGGCAGCTCCAAGAATATGAAATTCCATGATGGCGACTGTGCTTGCAGCGTGGACAATAGCAAATGTACCTGCACCAGATCCAGAGTCAAGGATTCTCCGCCCGTCATGTTAAATCTCAACTCTGAAAATCAACATGGTGATCATAACCTTGTTGGCAAGACGCGAAGTGGCAGTCCTGGCATCTTGTATGTCCAAGATAACTGGTCGCCTGATCAGGAAGGCTTCGTTGCCCCGATCAGTTTCAACGTCACCGAGTCAATGTCTTCTGCTAGTAGCTCTCTTTCTTCTGTGATGGACGAAACTTCTCCAGTTTCGTCTAGTGGTGGGCAGTTCGATGTTTCCTTGGAGACTGCCACCTCTACCTTTGTCCCCTTCAACATGCTCTCTGGTAACAATGTCAATGACCAAAGAAAGAACACTTCCGATATGACCATGAAAGTAGTGGACAAAGATTCGAAGACACCTTCTCCTTATATGCATGACCAAAATTTTGGTTCCCTATCATACTCATCATCATCTTATTACGACTCCCTCTCTCACACCACTGATGATCAATCAACTTGGCAATCGGTAAATCCTCGAATCAACTTTAGTCAGCTGGAGCCTTGGGCCATGTCATAGGTGAGATGTTGTAAGTTATTAAGCGAACTCCTTGGATATGCATGTGGCCGAATGTTCATGGAACTCTTTTATATGTATTTAGATATATGCACTGAAATATATATTATTTTGATCTTTTTGAAGCAAATTTCCCTCCGGTATCAGCAGTCTTATTTTTACCTTTGAGCGGGCTATTACGAGTTAGTGCCTCTTGCAGCAAATTTTGCTTTAAAAGTCTGTCTTGTTCCCATGGAGTCAAAGGCGTATCGGAGGAATTTCCGCTATTCTTATCCTGCTTCATAGGAGTACGTAGCATAGCACGTGGAAGTCCAGATAAGCTTGAAGGCGATGTTTTTGAACGTGATGCTTTTGAAGGTGACGCCTTTGAGGGTGACGCCTTTGAAGATGGCGCATCCGGAGGAGACAACTTCGATTTAGCACCGCGTGGAGACGCCCTCAATCTAGCACTGTGCGGAGATCGGAGACTAGGAGATGGTGTAGAGTAGAAACGATCAGCACGAACTGGAGATTGTTCAGTATCAGAAGAGAAACTAGCAGATCGAGCATGGGAATTCTCATCTTTCAAATAAAGAGCAATTCGTTCATCCTGAATAGTGTATAATGATTGCTGGTCATTTGCCTGGAGAGCAGATAGCCTTACGAGATATTCAAGTAACGAAAGACTTCCTTCAGCTTGTTGCAAAGATAATGAGTCGAATTTATCAGTGAGCTCGTGCAGATCGATCTCTTCGTCTATCTCCTCACTCCCACTTTCTTTTTCTTCCTCATTCGTTTCATCGCTTCCGGTATCACTTTCATCAGACTCCGACTCCTCTGGGACTTGATAGGTCTCAAAAGCTAACCATTCCACATGATCGTCAACTTGTTTGTAAAACTCCTCTAATGAGGGCTTATGTTCATCAATAACATCTTTACCACCTTCGGTGGTGACAGCCTTTTTCAATAAATTATCATACTCCTGGTTGATTTTTAGCACTAGAACAGGGCTGTTACTATCTTTGATTTCTAAGAGGCGGCCAGATGCAGAAAAGAAGAGTCGACTCACGGCAGTAACATCGATTTCACGGGAACGAGGAATATCGTCGTCATTATGATATCTATCGTCATCGAACATTTCATCCAGTTTGAGATGATAAGTGTAGAGTTTTGAATCCGGTAGACGAACACGTAATAAACGAGCACGGCACTTGACGTAGTCTTCCTTCCATGCAATTGAAGCACCACCGCCGAACGATTGAGTTGTATGAGCTGTAGCATAATATACAGAATATATGGTGACTTGGAAATCAGGGCCCACTTGGAGATATATTGGGTTGTTTTTGTTATTGTTTTTCATGAGAGTCTCCATGGACGTATCAGCCAAATTCAAATGCCTGGCAGCTTGAAGAAATCTGCCTGGCGAAACAGGTTCAGGCAAGCCAGAAGATAAATTAGCACCCGAGGTGGTCAATGCAAGATTAATCAGAGGAATAGCTTCCTCAATTCGTGAAAGTAGATCAGATGTGTAGGCGTGGACACTCTTGATAGCAGTACTGACGCTCTTTTCATTTTGAATATGCTCCAACTTGTCATGAAATAAGTCGATATCATTCTTCAATTCCCTCGTAAGTCTCAAAGTAGACGTTAGCGAGCTGTTTCCTCTAGCAGCAATCAATTCGATCAAATCAATGGCTGGCGTAATGATTTGGATCTTCGTTTGAATGCGATCTTTGATCCGTTCGAAATCCCGTCGTTCTTTCTCAGGTAGCTGTGACACAAACCTTGAAAATGTCCCTATAGCATAAGCACCGGCGATATTTATGCCAGAGCGTAATGCAAAGGACACAGCCTGGTTTCCAGCTCGAGATAACAGATCTTCCATGGATGCAGTGATAGATATAAGATCAATAATTAAATAAACCGAGCTAACTAAATAAGCCGAAGTTTTTCAGTAGACAATGATCAAACAATCAGTATCACGGTGTAATATTACCGTGCAATATCACCGGTGTTGTTGCTATATCCTGTTGTTCTCGTTGAATCTTGTTGATGCTTCCATCAAACATATCGGCCATCTCCTTCTGTTTTTCCCCTTCATAATTTTTTGTCTTGCATTGGGAACAAAAAAAGGCCAACCAGTTAAATTTTTTTCGTCACCTTCCAAGTTACCGGTAGATATGTCGAATCAAGACGATAAAGTTACGCAGGATTTGGATAACTTGGCCTTGAATCAGCAGGATCAGAAACAACAGAAACAGCCCAGTCGATTCCAGTTCAACCCCAGTCAAGCTTTTGCACCTAGTCAGGCATTTACACCGAGCCAGGCATTTACACCGAACCAGGCTTATAGTCAATACGGACAGCCTCAGCAATATTCTTACGGCCAGTACGGAGTATATCAAGGATCTGGGGGATCTGATAATAGCTATAATAGAAACAGCGGTCGAGGTGGTTATCAAAACAACTCGTATAACAACTACAACTATAATCAACCGAGTGAGCCTGAACCTCAAGAAAAAACTCTTACTTTAGAAGAATTCGCTAAGCAGAAGAAGGCTTCTAGTTCATCTGCTGCAACTCGTGTGAGAAAACCTGCTCAGAAACCCATTGTTGTAAAGACTCAGGATGATTCAACAAAATCCGATAGTGAAGCCACCAAACCAAAGGATGATGCCAAGTCTGAGGCGAAAACAACTGAAGTTCCCTCAAAGACTAAGGCTGACAGTGAAACTTCAAAAGGCACTGAAAGCCCCAAACCGCAAACTGCTACTAAAGCAGAGCAGAAACAAGATGGTCAGTCAAAGGCTACAGAAACTCAGTCTGCTGCTAAAAAATCTCAGTCTGAGCCAGCAGTAACTAACGCCGACGCTATTGCCAAACAACAGGAAACGGAATTGGATAAGGAGATTCTTTCTGATATGTTTGGTGCTGAAGCCGGCATAAAGGAGCATATGTCTATTATATTTATGGGGCATGTTGATGCTGGTAAGAGTACTATGGGAGGAAACATATTGTATCTTACTGGAGCTGTTGATAAGAGAACTGTGGAAAAGTATGAGAAGGAGGCCAAGGATGCTGGTCGTCAAGGTTGGTATTTGTCTTGGGTTATGGACACCAACAAAGAAGAGCGTGCTGAAGGTAAGACTGTCGAGGTTGGCCGGGCTTTCTTTGAAACCGACAAAAGACGTTACACCATTCTAGATGCTCCCGGTCATAAGATGTATGTGCCTTCGATGATTGGCGGAGCCTCTCAAGCTGATGTTGGAATTCTTGTCATTTCTGCCAGAAAAGGTGAATATGAGACTGGTTTTGAAAAGGGCGGTCAAACTCGAGAGCATGCCATTTTGGCTAAGACTCAAGGAGTCAACCGACTGGTGGTGGTTGTGAATAAAATGGACGATCCTACAGTTCAATGGGCTCAGGACCGATATGACGAATGTATTTCTAAGTTGCAGGTGTTCCTTAAAGGAATTGGCTACAATCCAAAGACTGATATTGTATTCATGCCTGTTTCTGGCTACACTGGTTCTGGTTTGAAAGATCGTGTTTCTAAGGCAGATGCTCCATGGTACGACGGCCCTTCGTTGCTGGAATACCTTGATTCTATCAAGCTTGAAGACAGAAAAATTGGTGCAGCTTTCATGCTTCCAGTATCTTCTAAGAGTAAGGATCTTGGTACAGTTGTTGAAGGCAAGATTGAGTCAGGATCAGTCAAGAAAAGTGATTCTCTTCTTTTGATGCCGGTAGGTACTAAGGTGGAGGTTTCTGCAGTCTATAATGAATCCGAGGCAGAAGTTCCAGGTGCAATTGTTGGTGAACAAGTCAAGCTCAAGCTCAAGGGAGTTGAAGAAGAGGATATTTCCACTGGATTTGTATTGACATCGATCCAAAGGCCTGTTCATACAGCATCGCGGTTCGAAGCTCAAGTGGCCATTGTGGAATACAAGTCTATTTTGACAACAGGCTTCTCATGTGTGATGCATGTTCATACTGCAGTTGAAGAGGTGACATTTACTCAGCTTCTTCATAAGCTTGAGAAGGGCACAAATCGAAAGTCCAAGAAGCCTCCAGCATTTGCCAAACGAGGCATGAAGATCATTGCAGTTCTTGAGGCCAGTCGACCGGTTTGTATTGAATCGTTTGACGAATATCCACAGTTGGGTCGATTCACGCTCCGAGATCAAGGCACAACGGTTGCAATTGGTCGAGTCACCAAGATATTATCCTAAGTAGTAGATATAAAAATAGGAATAGTAACCGGTATGAATATCTAGTATGATATCTAATATGAATATGTTCACACATACTCCTAATCATCATAGTTCTCCATCCTCCAGCTCCTCATCACTTACTATCTCTTCTATATCACTCTCCACATCTTCAACTTCTATATTTCTCCTTTTTCTGCAATTCTCATAACTCGTACCCTCCTCATAATTCTTATACCCTTGGGTCCCTAACAAATCCTTTAGATACTCTTCAATCATTATACCAAAAGCCAGAAGAGCCGTTTCGTCCATGCAATCAAAGCTTTTAGACGACCCGTGAGATGCAAAATATTCAGCTACATAAACATTAATAGCCTTTAAAAGGTCCTTGAAACATTAGAACATGTCATTTTACTCAAGTTATTCTACTACTCACGCTATTTGGTAAAGCTGGATGATCCACCACAGGAACTCCATTCGGTATGAGCTCCTCAGCCCAAGGTTTTCTCAACAAAACATCGTCTGGTCCTAAAGGAGTTCTAGTAGGACCAGTGGCATTGCTATCATCCTGTGGTGGACGTTTCCATTCGTATCCAGCTACAAAATTGTAGAGTCTTTTGTCACGGATGGGCATATTGGAAGAAGCAAAGATGAAATTTACAGCAAAAAATTTAATTAAAAGACTTGTATTGTCCAGCCAAAAACGACATTATAAAATTTGTATATGAAGAATAATAGTATATCTACAAAACAATACACTTCTTTCGGGAAACTCGGTGAGGACGTCGGTCCTTGGTGGCCAAAGCAGCTCTAGTAGCAGCTTCAAACACTTCACGAACACCATCCTGAGTTTTAGCAGAGCATTCACAATATTGAATAGCACCTATCTTATCAGCAATAGCAGCACCTTCTTCAGGAGTGACAGGACGCTGAGAAGTTCGAGACAACTCTTCTATCTTCTTAGAATCATTTCGCAAATCCTTCTTAAGGCCAACCAAAATAATTGGAATGCCCTGGCAGAAGTGCAATACTTCGGAAATCCATTTTTCCTGGACGTTATCCAAAGAGTCTGGAGAGTCAATAGCAAAGCAAATCAAAATAACATCCGAGTCAGGATATGAAAGTGGTCGTAATCGGTCATAATCCTCCTGGCCGGCCGTATCCCACAATGCCAATTCCACCTTTCTTTGATCTACCACCACATCTGAAACGTAGTTATCGAAGACAGTTGGAACATAAACTTCAGGAAATGCTCCCTTAGAGAAAACAATCAGCAAACACGTCTTACCGCAAGCACCATCACCCACGATGACAAGCTTTCGACGAAATTCAGCCTGCTGTGGAACCATTTTTAATTAGTCAAATGCGAAAAAAAAGGTTCTGTCGATAGCTAGAGCTCGAGAAAATTACCAAGGATATGTATAGAAAGGCAAGAGGTTTTTAAAAGGAATCCGCACAATTAACTCCGGTATTCACAAAAATTCAATATTCCTCCGTGAAAACACAATTGATTTATCACGGTAGTAATAGTACTTTGTTAGATAGTCCGAAGATCAAAGCCAGTTCGGTTTCCGATCCACAAAAAAAGTGAGTGAAAAAGCTTGATGGCAACTAATACGTGAAATTGCCCACGTTACCACAAACAAACTAAAGGTCAGTATATTTTAAAAGTCTAACAGTCATTACAGATGACGATAGCAGAAAAAAACACGTATAATGCAGTGATGAAGTGCGAGTGATGAAGTATGCAGTATAATATTCAGCCACATTGTGCAAAGATAATAATCTCTTAGGGCAAGGGAAGCAAGCGGGATCCGGGCGTTCATTTGAACAAACAGTATCAAAACGGCAATTCGCCATTAATAAGCCATCAATTATTTTTCAGATACTGTTCATAGCCAAGAAATACCATATCTAAAGCCCGATGTTAATGTGATACAACGATTAAGATGATACCACAACAACCCCAGTCACCACAACAGGCAATGTAAACAACCCAAGAACACTGTTCACTGTTCCATCCATCATAAAATGATTATCTAGGCATACAGAATAAGGCCATACCATTTACATGCCGCCTTGCCCAACAACGATGCGCGTGAAGTTTTGTTTGCGACATGAAACAACTCAACCAATCCAGGGGCCCAGTACCACAAGCACAACCAAACACAAGCACTAGCACACAAGACTAATCAACGGCACAAAACATAACGAAAAGCCCGAGGAAGATATATGTAGAATCACCGGTATCGTATCAGGTTGGAGGTTCTGAGCCCCGTACAGCATTGCAAGGCTCATTTTGTTGCAAACAGCAAGGCAAAAACGTCATACCGCCAACAACTTTGGTGTAAATGCCCCTTTACGGCGACCTCAGTCGAGCAGTCATACATTCGTACTTATCCATCACGCTATATCCGGTTTTCCCTCGTCATACCATATTATATTGCATGGTTTGCTTTCGATATACTTACCTTCGATAAGAATTTCTTGTTATGTGTTAGTAAAGAAAACACTTTTTCGTGACTGGGACATATAAAGCAGTGTGGGAAAAGTAGCCGATTGTAAGCAAAACAAACAGCAGGGGCCAAGAGAAAGTGGGAGAATATATAAAGGGAAGGTTATGGAAAGCAATGGATTTAATATAAAATGATTATACGATAAGTTTCAAACGGCCGATTTTCCCCATTTATGTCTAAACTCCGAATCCCCGTTATCGCTCTCTGTTTGTGTAATTATAGATACGACCCAAGAGAAGCACCATATTTCAAGCGGCCACCCCTTTTTTTTATTCGCTCAGGAGATGGTGCATTTTTACGCGTAAGTTGGTTAGCAAGGTATAATTTGATCGAATGATGGATTTTATAAAGAGTTTAGTTTTCTGTGTTTTTTTCTTTAGAGTTTTCCGTCTGGTTATTGTAATATTAACTATGGCACAGTCACCATAGTCACACTAATTATAACCATACACCGCCCACTGGAATTATCCCATGTATTTTTATCCGATAGTATCATAAACTTTTACTAATTCACCATTATATTATAATATGCCTTTATATCAATTATAGTTTCTCTATAAATTTCGATTCCCCATGTCCATAGTCTGCATGTTGTAACGCCTGCAGTTTATGCCTCTGGATAACCAAATCTGTCCAAGTTCGAATTTTACCGGTGCAATGAACCAAAGCTACTTGTAACGTCTGCACCCAGTGATCCTTTTCTTCTACACTGTCTGCATAGAAACTAAGTTTCATTCCGTCTCGGAAAGTCAGCCGGAATGCTCGTTCTGCATAGATGCATGGATCATCGTCATCGCCCACCTGGTTCATTTCCACTGCTCGTACAACATTGCCCATTTTGAAATTCGCTCTCAGCTGATGTTTCTCTTCTGTATGGCCATTGAAGTTGCCTCCTTCTAGCGTGAACCATCTTCTTCTCCAATAGTGGCAATCCCCTCCAATCTGACTCAAGTATCCTTCCATATATGGAGCTCTGAACTCATATGCCTTTTGTAGCTCATTCACACATTCTCTCATACTTCTAGGACTGCTATCATCATTTGGCACTCGGGGAATATACATCATGGTCACTCTTAGATTGCCAATGCTATAGGGTGGCTTCTGAGTAAGTTGCATGCCGGTGATGACTCCACTGCTATCATCACGCTTGGCCACCTTATGTGAAGTCCATTCATTATAGCATGGCAACAAGAAACTTTGAGCCTTTCCATATATGTGGTCCTCTAACGCTGCTTCATCAATATAAACACGAGCGAATTCTCCATTGTTGCCAATGTAGTGTTTCCAGACATCGACGGTTTTTCTCGAGGGTTTTTCGGGCAGTTCCTCTGATTTGACTGGAATCATCGGTTCCTTTATCATGCTTTCAGCTGCCTTCTTCTTCTTCGGACTACCAAATATACTGAAGCGTTTCTTCTTTGGCGACGTTGAATCTGATCGCTGCTTTGTCGGCGATGGAGGCGGATACTTCATTTGCATAGCCTTTACTGCGTCATAATTACTAGGCTCATCCTTAGGTATTGGTGTCATTTGTCCAGATAATGTCAGAATCAGATCCAGTTTATCCCCGACCAAAAGTTCGAATTCTTGACTAATGGCAGTAGGCTTGAGATCATCTCCAAACTTGATTGGATACGTGCGAACTGCTTGAACCCCGTTATCCAGACTTAATACGAAATGCGGATCTCTTTGGTAATCCATTGGCAGCTTCAGGTTCTCTAGGGCATCGATGCGCAGAAACAGTCTTCCACGATCATTTGGATCAACGAGATCTTCTAAAGACGGAGAGTTTGTAATACCAGGAGACCCAGAATCAGTATACACAGAGTCGGCTGCATCAATGTCAGACATTTCCTGTTTGTTTGAATCTCTGTGAATAATGACTGTTGTTGCGTGTGTGCCTGCAGACCCGCTTTCAACACTAGACTCTTGACTATCGGACTTTTGTTCTTCTTGTGACACAATAGTGTGTTGCTCTGGCTCCTGTGGTTCTTCAGCTTGAGTAGCCTTAGGTGTGAATGAGATTGCGTCAAGCATATGTGTAGAAAGATTCAACTGGCTGGAATTATCGAATTCTGTGAGTCGACTCATGGCTGGCTTGGGCATTTTTCGGCGATATTCAGAAAATAATGGGGTCTGCGACGGTCCCACTTTGGCAGGCTGTTGAGAGGAGATGGTGTTACTTCTTTGCAGTCCAGTAGAAGTAGCCAATTCCTCGAAGTCGTCCATAAGTGAAGAGCCCAGATTGTGGTCGTCTAGATTGATATCAAGCTTGAGCTCATTAAATGTATCTTTGTTTGTATTTGGCTTTAGTTGAACAGGAAGTTCATCCACAGGTTCTTGTTTTGACTTGGCTTGGAGATCACTGGTTGGCTTAGCTTGGATATCAAGATCACTGACCGATCCACGATATTTGTTAGGCTTGTCTTCTGAGTATACCATGTTATTTTCTTTTTCTGTCTGTTGAGAACCCATAGAATTAAGAGCCTCATTAATTTGATCATCGAGGTCCTGTTGAACAGAAGTGTCTATCTTATTCAATTTCATATCCCGCTGAAATTGGTCGATCTGAGACTGTTCTAAAACAAGGGAAGAAGACTGTTGGTTCTTCTTCTCCTTTTGAATTCTCATAGATGGAGGTAATTGGTCATCCTCATCATTCTCTTGTCGATTGTTCATCAGACTATGAATCAACAGATCAGTAGATGATCTTGGAACAAAGTCAAAATCGGCATCAGTACTGTAATTCTTGTGTTTTCTCGGTACCATGAAATCAGTGCCATCCGAATTACGGATGTTCAGCGGGTTGTGGCGGAGATTGTAGGTACTATCTACACTATTAGTACGGTTGGTAATAGTCATGATAGATGCGTTTTCCACTAATCAACAAACAGAATTAAAAGGAATTTGCAGTCTATTGCACTTAAAGTCCAGTTGATATTAACAAGAAATAGTACAACAAAGACAAATGGCTCATTTGTATTTACCTGCATATTTCGCATAGAGTGTTGTTTACCAATTACTCAATTAGGCAACCGCCTCAACTGGCTCTTCGACAAATATTTCTTAGCCAAACAAACCGATAACAAGGTTTTTACAAGGTTTTATTATTTATTTCGGTTAAACATAACTTGAAACTGCACAGATTGAAGAGTCCACTAGTATCATACAAGGCAGTGTTTGATCCAAGCTATTTTTATCAAACAAGTCACGGGATACGAGGCTGTGCGGCATCTTGCTTGTGGAATCAGTACCTGAAATCCTTCAAACCACCAAAATAACCATCATGGAAGGCAGTTTGTACGGTACTTTGATTGTGATTTTTGGCAAGGCTGTAAGTAGAAATAAAAATGCTTCGAGTAGTATGGTAAGATAGATGGCTAACTGAATGCAGAGAAATCTGCCTAATAGAAGAACTCTGGGTAAACAGAACCCATACTGTGTTGCTCGAGTCGGTAACGAAGCCCAACGATGTCCTTCCGATATCAGAGGAGGTCAGACTCCTTTGTGGGATCATGAGGTCCGATTTCAGGTCATGGATGTGTTGGAACATGGAAAACTCAAGCTGAGTGTGCTGGATGAGAATGAGAAGAAGGTCGAGCTTATTGGAGACACTATTATAGATCTGGAGCCAGCTTTTAAAGCGAAACCAAAAGTGGGTTTTGACCAGTGGCATGAGCTCACTTATAGGGGTAAATATGCCGGCGAAGTATATATGGAGTTGACGTTTTATCCTGCAAAACCTGCTCTACCTCCAAAGAAAAGAAAGAGCAAAACTGCCTCAACCAAGACAGCTAGCATCAGATCACGGCAATCTATGCCTCTCATGAAACGTCCTTTGCCTTACCCAGACGAATTTGGAAACATGTCTGATCTCAGTGCTGCATTGCCTCAACTTAATGGTTCTGATCAGTACTCCTATAGTCCGTCATCTTCAGTATCTAGTATGTCATCTTCGGTCACAAGTAACATGAGCATGAGAAGCTCCGGCAGCAAAGGGTTACGTTCTTCTGTTGCTTCGAACAACTCGTCAAAGGTACTCAGAAAACCAGTCAGCACAAACAATGTTCCACCACTAAGGCATTCATTGGATCTCGACAACGACGACGGTGATTTTCAAATTCCATTCTCTGCCAACGACTACGAATCTGCGCAAGCGACTGTCAGGCCCAAGAGAAAGAGTCTTCCATCTCGGCCTGATGGTATCAAGCTTGATGAAATAATCAGTGCACATAATTATCACCCTGAGCCCGTGCTTAATCTGCATCTACCGCCTCTGCCCACCGAAATCGATCCTGGACTCAGTGGTTATCAAGGATCTGGTCAATGGGATATCTCAAAACAACTTAATGATGGATATTCAGACAGCGTATACAACAAAGCTGTGGACCATCGACTGCCACGATTGCCGCCAAAGATCCCCAATGGTCTAAGCGAGGGAGAGTATTTAGCAGTGGATCCTCCAGTAGAACCTCATCCGTATTTTTACAGACACAGAAATTGAGTTATAGCCATTTGATCAAGCAAATTGTCATTTCATGCACAATAACCAGCAGCTTGTTAGTCCTGTTAATAAACTTTTTTCATTTTTTATATGCATCTCTTCCATTTAATACGCAGCTTCTGCTCCTTCATCGTCATCTCCTGCTCCAAATTCTTCTCCATCATCAAAGTATCTTTCTGCATTGTAGTCGTCATCTTCGTCTTCTTCGAATTGGTCATCGTTCTCGGACTCTCCATCTTCGTCCTCATTTTCTTCGCCATCTAGCCGTTCATTATTTTCAGTCTTCTTCTGCAAGGATTCCGTGTCCATGTCATTTAGTTTATTGATCATACTCTCATAATTCGGTCTGCTCGATGGCACAACTGTAGGGGGTCCAGTTTTCCTCCTTTTACCGTTTTTTATGCCAAGCACAGAATGCAATTCCAAAGGAAGAATGTCTGATGCATAGCTCAAGTCCTGTATGCTCGCAGCTTCTCGCTTTTTAATATATCTATCGGTATATCTCTTTATGCCATCATCTAGTATTCCAGCGTCCTTTGCCCCATTTCCCAGACTAGTGCCGGTAAATAACGGGCTATTCTTAATTTCATCTTTAAGAACCAAAAAGTTCAATGCATTTTCACATTCTATTTGGCTGGCAGGTGTCCGAATCGGTGTGATCATTGAAGGATATAGTGAAGTCTGAGAGAATTCAAAATCCCTTTCTACTCCTATAGATTTTAACTGCATAGCAGAAATGCCTCCTCTCGGTCCTCTACGGCCGCCTTGAAATGACATTTTATGAGCAGATAAGAATATCAGATGCAAGTGGAGAATTCTTTTGCTAAGCAGGTTGAAAAATGTCAGTCGTATAAAAAATTCATGTACGGCTGTAACGGAAAATCAAGGGCCGAAGGAATGCTGAATAATAGCAGAATCAGATGAATATAAAAGGAATAAACATTGCTATATTTTACTGATTATGAGGCTTGAGAGCTGCTCGGATTTAAAAAAAACTGATTGTATTAAATGTCTTGTATATTTACATAAACGTCCTATGCCAAATATCCCTCTCTTCCTAGCCCATCAAATCTGACACGTCTTCGTCTGACGGCATGTCTCCATGAACATCGTTAGAGCCTCGGTTTCGGATCTTCTTGGTCTTGTTTTTCAATGCTGAACTTTTTGCCCCTCCGGCTTGAACTGTATCCTTTTCATCCTTGTCTTTAGCATCTTCCGGGGCCTTACCGAGAGCTTCATCAAATTGACGGATCTGGGATTTCTCGGCAAGTTTAATAAATAGCGGCCGAATCGACAGATATGCCAATACAATGATTACTAGACGTAGATAATGTTTTGGTTCGTATTCGCTTAAAGTTTCGGGAAATCCAAACAGTGGCATTTTTGAATGATAGGTTTGTTAGTGAGTGTTTTTCCCACAGAAGTTATGGCAGCTAGGAGAGAGATTATAACGAGAGGGTAATTCGGGCATGGAACGGGGATTTTTTGAGGTTAAACATATTAATTCTCATCAAGTGATATTTAGTATTTAACGATATGAGTATTAATGGTTTTTAACGTCTAGTTTTGCTATGTTTTACGTCAATTGGCTATTTGACAGGTGATCACGTGATGCTCTTCTATTTTACCAGCTAGCTTCACCTTAATAACATCAACATCAAATAATTCTAATATCGCTTTGAGTTCATCTGAATGAGTTTATCCTATATATAGTCATATCTGCGTTTCCTGGAAATCTTTCATTCCAGGATCTTTTTACACCTGCTTTTATGGATGAATCACAAGTGCTAATTGATGGCCTTTCGGATGAGTTTCCATCCATCGATACCGCAGTAATAGCTGCTTTGGTTCATGATAGTCCTGATAGGGAATACGTCACTTCTGTGTTGCAAACTCTGGTCAACGAAGGAAATATTGGTGTCGAGGAAGAAGAATCAATAGGAACAGACATTACAGACGAATCTTCCAATACGGAACTTACCGAGGAACAGCAAGCTATTTTGGAAAAGTACGGCCAGGATGTGCTTTATCTTTATAGCTGTTTTCCTGATCGTGCGGCCTGGGTTCTGAGTTCAAAGCTTAAGGAATGCAGTGGAGACGTTGACAGAGCCATTGATATCTTACTCAATGAGGATTTTGTCGATAAACTTCCAAGCGAAATTAAAGAAGAATCGTCTCTGTCTAGGAATGTGAAAGCCAAAAGAAAGGAGTGGAGAAAGCATGATAAAAATATATCTATTTTGGCCAAAGCTCTAGGCTGTTCTGAGGAAGAAGCAACCAGACTGTACGAAGAGTACGACTATGACGTTCAGAAAGCTCTACGAAACAAAAAGTTTTTCTCGTTTGATGCTGTGCGGTATGAGAGTGCTGTCAATTCTCAGGAATCTTTAGCTCTCGATGGCCCTAAATCATCTAATAGTAAATCTCAGACATATAGACCAGCAGGAATTCTTATTGATAAATCGCGGTCTGACGAACTCTACAAGAAGGCACAGGAGATGGCTTTCAGGTCAAAATCAAATCATTTGTTACGGGGTGCAGCTCACTATTATGCGACCGAAGCAGCTGCAGATCGCGACTGGCACTTTGAGAGTCTAATTGAGCAGCAAACCACTTTATACACTGTTGATTACCATAATATACCAACTGACCATGCAGTGAAGTCATGTCAGAAACTTCTGAAACAGAAGAAGCTCGAAGGAAGGTCCCCGTTTACTATAATAACAGGGTCCGGTCAACACAGTACAGGAAACATCCCTAAAACGAAGAATGCAATCCGAAAACTTCTACAACAACTCCCTTATAAATACGAGGAGACTTCTGCATCATTTATTGTTTCTCTATAAATATATCTGTAAATTTAAGTGAAAATCGCATAACTATTATTCATTGTTAAACCTCTTATTCTCAAGGTTTTGCTTCACAACTCCACCACTATGTCCAGTCGGCAGCACCAGTTTGTCGACTATGGCCAAGTAGGAACGAAAGGGCGGTAGGTTCTGGTATATATAATTGATTCTGAATTGTATTTGAATTACGAGCTAATTTAAGTCGCGCTGGTGTCGAAGTACGGCCGAACTTAAAACGCGACGAGTTTGGCATGGAGGATATGGATGGATATTTTGACGATTTCGATGTTACGCATAAGCATTCTAATAGGCAAAAGTCACCTTCCAGAAACATTAAGAGTCGTTCAAAATATTTGCCTTCTGTGGAACCTACTGGGAATCCTGTGAGGCCCGCTCGGAGCCCTATTGGTATGGATCAGAGCCCGATACGGACTTCGACCCCTATTCCGACGAGAAAATCAAGCAAATCGCAGCCAAAGCCTGATAAGCTACGACCGAAGAAGAGGCCTCATTATGATGGAGTTGTACAGCCGAAAAGCGGCTATCATGTGAGGAAAATACGGGATGAGATGCTTGACGTTCCTGAAGAGCCTTATCAGGATTTACCTACAAATCACCACTACAATGATATACCTAAAAGAGAGGTTTACAATGATATTCCGAAAAAGAGGGCTTATGATAATCTACCGGAAAAAGACTATTATTATGAAGACAATCAACGGTATGTCACAAACAAGTCGAGCAAGCCTCATTACAATAAACAAGATCCGCTGAACTCTCGTGAAATTCCTGCGTCAGATCGGCAAAACATGGACTTAGGTTATCGTGATATTCGCAGGTTCGACAATCCTGGTGAAAATATCATGCCAATTGACCCGAGACTAGCTAGTGCTGAACCACCTAAAAATTACAAAGATAGTCGCCAGCACGCAGGACCAGCTGCTTCTATGGAAACAAATCACGTCAAAATAAAACCATTTCTTACGCCCGATCGCGGTCGTGGCCGGAAAAGACGCCATTCTTATTCGACAGAATCATCATCGCCGGCACAATTCCCTGATAGCCCCACTTATAATCATGATATATCTGAGGACGATGACTATAAACCAAAGAAAAAGGTCAACAAGACAAGGCAAAAACTTTTCGTCAAGCCTGAGCCGGAACCTGAGCCAGTGCTAGATGATTTAGCTGATGAACTACGGGCTCCAAAGAAGTTACGTCCACTAGCTTATTGGAAAAACGACCACATCGAACTTCCTTTGCCTGCTAATCAGCACAAAGATGAGTATTCTCCGGAAAATGATCTTGTTACGGCTACAGAACAAAATCGGGGATCTGAAGTATCGAATGAAGCACCAGCTGTCAAAAGGAGAATCAAGAAAAAGAAACCCGCGTCTTACTTGAGAGATCCCATGGATGATAGTATACTTTCCATAATAGAGAAAGTTGAGACTAAAATAGAGCCTAAAGTGGAGCCTGAAGTGGAACCCAAAGAAGAAGACGATGGCCCAATTATCCAAGGTGCTCTCAAGTCATTCTTGGATACTCGTGTAGCCGATTATCCTACAAGTTGGCGTGGAGTCATGCGTCGAGTAGCTTGGGCTGCTAATGCATCAGAATCGATGCGACCTACAGATGCTGACTACGAGATAACACGATTATTTAGCGTGGACAGTGAGTTCCTCTCGTCAGGTATACTCAAGCTTGATGCTGACGGGTGGAAGCCACAGGCATCGACAAATGAGAGCACGTACGCTTTTTACTTAATATCAGGAGCATTAGAAGTCGAGTTGGCAGAAGCCTCGTTCCGAATCACGGCAGGAGCAGCATTCGAGGTTCCTCGAGGAAATATGTACTCACTTCGAAATCTTTCTGACAAAGAGCCGGCCGTCATGTTTTATGCTCAAGGGACAGGTATCACAAGAGGCGGATAGTATGCATGAAATTCACTAGTTTTCTAAAACTATAGTTCATCTTCATCGTCGTCCAAATAATTGTCTTCTTGGAAATCACCAATTTCCACCTGTTCAGGAGACACAAAAGAGCCGTGATTTGGCAATGCATCAAAATACTTGGTGCCCTTAATAGAGCCGTCATTCTTTCCAACGGGCTCGTCGAAACTTATGCCAACCCAGAGCCGATTTGCAGCCATTTTGACAGGGATTTCAGGCACTTGACCAACGAACTGAACGGTTCCCAGACGGCCATTCGACGAGCATCTCTTTCCTACGGCTATTCCCTTGGAGTCAACATGCATTCTTGACGTGTTTTCTATCTCGGCCTCGGCCTTCTTGACGTCCGTATTGAATCTTCCTAGATTGTTTGCCTTTTTCCATGCCAGAACCGAGTTGTCGAGCTGCTCGTACTGCTGTTTGGGCATCTCGTACTTCTCCACGTCGTCAACATTATGCAAAATCAAACGCTCAGAAACAGGCTGCAGACTTTTGACATGTATTTGGCCATTTCTAGAAAGGTGGAAACTATCGAGACTGGAGGAATCGTCCTCAGGTATTATGGGATCAGTGGCAGCTGGTGAAGTATATATAAGCAACTGTTGATATTCAGGCGGAATCCCTGTTATTAGCTCGAGCCGTTGTTTTAGGTATGAGATTTTCCATTGAGGATTTACACGGCGTTCCGACGATATTTGATCCGAAGTCACTTGGATCAAGATATCGGCACTCATATGTTATGGTTTGGCAATGGGAGAAGATAACTTTTTGACCAGACAAAGTTTTATCATGTCCGAAGGCAGAAATGTAAGTAGAGATTGGATTATTCACGTTGGTTTTAAGGATCTATATTTTGATTCGGATCAAATGATTGGGGGGTTGATTGCTAATTAATTATAGGAACAAGGGCCTCGACGAGGTGAGCGAGGAGGTCATCGAGGAGGAAACAGAAGGGATGACAACCGTGAAGGGCAACGTGAAAAGAAGGAAATATACAGAGGAGAAGCTCGACCGAAGAAAGAGGCGATTCTGGATCTTGCAAAGTATCAGGATAAACCGGTGATTGTCAAGTTTTCAGGAGGCCGTGAAGTAACAGGTATACTTGGAGGATATGATCAATTAATGAATTTGGTATTGAATGAATCGAAAGAACGACTACGAGATCCCGATGATGAGAATGTTCTTCTTGATGAAACTAGAGATTTAGGAACAGTGGTTGTTCGTGGACCGTTGTTGCAGAGTATAGCACCTGCGGAAGGAGCACAAGTGATAGCCAATCCGTTTATACAACAGGAGGAATGAGAAATGTTTTGTTAATATAAATGTCTATATAAATAAAATATTAATATAAAATATTTATCTATATTACATATATATAATGTATAGTCGTCTATTATATTCGACATGAGCAGCCCAGTTACCCGGCCTCACCCCATAAAACTTTTGCCTTCTCCACCCACTTCTCCTTCTCACTTTGCCTTGAAGGATCCAAATATTCATATAACATCAATGGCCGATCAGGAGACTGAAGACGACGTACAAACGATTCGTAGATCTTCAAGATCTAATAAGGGTCGGCATTCGAAATTAGAAGCGCAACAGCTTAAAGCTGTGGCATCTATTCGCTCAGATAAGTCAGATATTACCCAAGATGAAGGCTCAACAAAGTGCATTTGTGGGGCAACTGACGTCGAAGAAGGCGATGAACGCTCCATGTGTGAATGTGAAAGGTGTCTGACTTGGCAACATGTTCAATGCATGTTTGGCAAAGATGACGCCGATGTTGTTCCTGATGGATATTTATGCCATGACTGTCGAGATGCTAAAAAGCCCCAATCAGTAGATTCTTTTGTAAACCACCAAAAAGCTCATCATCTTAACGCACGTACTACAACGAGTGATTCCGTAGATGATTCCGCGGCCAAAAGAGGTCAGCTCACTGCCAAACGAATTGCCGATATAAATGACAAGGTCCGACAGTCCGTTGCAACTGCCTTGAAAAAGACTTTGACTACTAGCGCTGTCCCTGAGGCTTTAGCTGCGAATGAACTGCAGATTCCTGAAGGCTCAAGTGCCGATGAATTTGCCGAGAAACTGAGCATTAGTATTGAAGATGCGTTGTATGCTGAGCATGCCAATAAGCCCACCAAAAAGCCCAAAAAGAAGGACTTACCCACGGATGTTGGTCATATATATAGGGACAAGTTCAGATCCTTGTCTTTCAATCTACGTGATGAGAAGAATCCTGGTTTACGTTTAAGAATAGTCAAGGGTGAATTGACTCCGCATCAAATTGCTACTTTAACAAGTGAGGAAATGCTCAACCCGGAATTCCAGAAGTTGGCTGAGTCAGTGCGAAAGGAATCTATTCGTGAATCGGTACTTAAGGTTGAGGATGGTCCTCGAATTAGGAAAACCCACAAGGGCGATGAAATCGTGGAGGTTCAGAAGGATGTCGACTATAATGAAGCCAAGCCTTCCCGCGCTGGCGAAAATAACGAATCCTCAAACTCAAACAAGCATGATTCCAGTGACAAGGAAGAGGATTCTGACGAATCGTCGAGGAAAAAGTCCAGACTCAGCATGGATTCTCCTAGTCCAGGACCCGCCAGTATTCGACAACAATCTGTCAATTATGATCAGCATAATCGTCCTTTGTACGATGTGGCTACGTTTTCTCCAGCTGTATCGCCTAATAATAGCGATGATGAAACTGGTACAGGCATGATATCAGATGATGATTACGAATTGGATGATGTTTTGAATGGAGATGATGATGAGAAGAAAGATGACAAAGAGGTGCAACATGACAGGTCTTTGTCTAGTGAAAAACAAACTCCTCCAAAAGAAGATATTGGTATTTGGGTGGGTAGTGTATCTATGGCGGGTATTGCACAATTCCCAGGATCTGCATTTCATCTCAAGGGTGCTGAGAATTTCAATCCATATGAATCATGGAGTCAAGTCATGGATCTTAGTGCCCCTATTGTTATTGACGGCCGTCTGGACGAAGCAAAGGCTGGTGGTTATCTTTATGCAGTCAAGTCTACCAAAGCTATTGTTTCGGCAATTCTGAAATCAGATGAGCAAGTTGAGAATCAACCTTCATTCAACAAGATATTTGAATACTATCACAGCCGCAAGAAGATTGGGGTCATTAAGAACCGAAATAAGAAGGTCAAAGATGCATATTTAATAACTTTGGGCAGCACTGACCCTGTTCCTGCATATTTGGATCTGGATCAAGGCGCTGAGGAAACTGTGTCTAGTCTGCAGTCTCAAGGAAAGAACCTCATCATTTGCGTCTTTGTAGCTATGCCTTTTGAGGGACGTCCTTCACCGCATCCTTCAATAACATCTGCACCAGTTATTGAATCGGCGGCACCTGAACCTATGTTAGCTCAAGCACCAGCAGCAGCACCACCGCCGTTGGTGCAGAATACATCATTTGGAGTACTTAATGGTGGCCCTGGTGCATCAGCAGGACCAGCATCTGGATCTTACTTTGGGTTATCAGCAAGAGATTTCGACGTGCTAAAAGGTGTTTTGGCCAGAAACCCCGATGTTGCTAGTAATCCACAATTACCAAGCAATCCTCAGATGTTACTGGATCTTCTACAAAAGACACGGGGGGGTCGATAAGGGAAAGGAAAACTGTATAATAAAAAGCTGGATTTATTTATGCTGCTCATGAATGATGTACGTAATATATTTATCGACTAATTTTGGTCACATTTACAGCTAGCTACATGTCTCCAGTCCATTTTTCTTTTGGCCATATTTTGCTTCTGTTTTAGGCCAAATCCTGTTTTAGATCTATTAAATTTCTTTATTGAGTTGAAATGTTACTTTTGTTTTAATCGACGGGGTTTCGTGATCAAAGTTACGCATGCCGAATCCCCTGATTATAGCCGAACTTCTGTTGTTAGGGCATACATTTTAAACCTTATCTGGGGTAACTTTGAATGAGAAATAAAAATATCCGGCTTACCGGATTCATTAGTGGATTGACCAGGGAAGCCACGTTTTACCCCTTGTTTTACATTTTTGCTCCTTTGAGATGCGAGCCCATTTGTTAGATCTAGGCTTTTTTGCATTGTTTGCTGCAGCACACCAATCCAACATATTGAAAATGTAAAGTTTGTCAAAATAGTGTTTCATTTTTATAGCTAAACTAAATACAATTCCATTTCTTTTTTTCCCTTTGTAATCTTGCATTCAATCGGGTTTCACCTAGTTTGATTCTCGTCTATCTTTCTACTCCACACACATCCCGGTGGTAACTGGCATTTTTTTTAATTGGCGTTGTCAAATCCCACCTAAATTCTTTACGTCTGTCTGCCAGGGCTTACCCATAACTTTTGGACATCTAACGACTTTATCATTGCAATTTATATTCTAGGCATTTCTACAACTTATGTGCAATAGTGTAGCTTTTTTGAACCGTGTTTGAACTATTTCAAGTCTGGATATCTTGCATTTTTTGGTAAGTATACTTGATGGTTTCCATGTTATCTTGTATTTCGATATAGTTGCATTCTTGGTGTCAATGGATACTGGCTTTTACAATTTTATTCTTTATTATGGAATATTATTGCTATATTGTTTGGTATACACGTACTTTTGGTGCTTTTCTATGCGTAATCGGACTATACGGAGGTCTAAAGTTAAAGCGGTTTTCCGCCTCATACAATTTCTTCCTTTTTTATCAAATGTTATATTTTATGGGAGGCTTTTTTCCCCCAATTGAAATTCTTTTCAGTAAATGAAACGGATTGTCGGTCTAATTTATGGTGTTCTTTTTATAAAACTACGCCATAACTTATGGGGTCCCCCGAAGCTAAAATTAACATGATCAAAAAGCGGGCCTACAAACCAAAAAAACTTTTGGCCGGGACTAGGGAAGATTATCGTTGACTTTATGATATTGTGGCTTGACTGTCTACAAATTACATTCCTCCCTATTTAGATGGTCCGATTGCTCATTTTTGACTGCCAATGTTTCAGTACGTGGGCAACGTACTGAGAATCAACTATTCGAGTTACATAAATAGCACTCCATGGGATTAATATTGACTAACTTTGATAGAGATACGTGACAAATCAGTTGGCATATAGTCCTAGTCTACGTTTGCAGATCATATGCTTGGTATGTTTGAGTGCAGTGACTTCAACTAAACCACCTCTTTACTAATTCTCTAGGAATACATCAAAAACCACAAGTTATGTCAGGCCAGAAGCTTGAAGATCCTATAGTATTCAAGCAGAATATCGGTTCTGATGCCAAAGCTAGTCAAAAGAACCCCTTCACTTTGCATGAAGAGAGTCTAGGATCCCGTAAAACTGCCGGTAACATGTCACCAGGCACAAACTACAGCAATAGCAATAGCATTGTTAGTAGTGTCGATGGTGGAAATATCGTGAATGACGATAGTAGTGGTGGCCGAACTGATGATGAAATGGACTACAGTGATCCTGGCCCCAAACAGCATTATCCACGGGCAAGGCATACTTCAAACGACACTACACACGCCATTACAAACGACACTACTAATGACGACAGATATTATCATGACGGTACTCACCAACAGCATTATACAACTTCTGATGAAACATATGGTAGTGGTTCTGCTCCATCCGATGCTTACGATTCGAATCACATTAGTGAGGCTGAAGCAAAGTATCCTTGGTTATCTGTGCCGCCAAATACCGAAAAGACTACGGGTCAGAATGCATTAAAGATCGATACTGTTACTACTTCGCCTGAGAATTCCCCTGTTGAGAGTAATTTCTCCATGGTTGATCAGTATCTGGCCATGCAGAGGGAATCTGAACAGCAACGCTCCGGTGCATTAGGTGATATCCAAGAGAAAAGTTCCTCTCCATCATCTGTTCGAACATCTTCGGCCTCTAATAGGTCTTCTCGAAGCAGAGCCGCTAGTCGTGCTGATCAGAGTGAGGTTGTGTCGACTGCTGACAATCGCAATTCCAAAGCCAGCACTGGAAGGTCTTCTATGCCGAAAACTCCAGTTCTATCTCAATCTCAACGGGATATGTTCTCAACTCCAATGAGTGCTACTTCTCCTAACAATCTCAGGAGAACGGCTACTGATTCGCCAAACACTTCAAAACCTCGTAGCCGTAGGGGTACATTGAATGGTTCAGCCAAATCTGTGAAGGGGGTTTTTTCAAACCTTGTTCAATCCTTCAAAGGTAGCGGTAATGACAAAAGCGATGAAGGGGAAGCAGCCAGAGAAAGCGATAGCTCTGCTAAATCATCTAGTCTGAAGATTTCTTCTCCATATGATGCAAAGCATGTGACGCATGTGGGTTATGATCTAAGTACTGGTGTCTTTACTGGTATTCCGAAAGAATGGGAGAAGATCATTTCTGAATCGGGTTTGTCAAAGTCTGATGTTGAAGAGCACCCTCAGGCTGTCATCGATGTGATGAAATTTTACCAACGAAATAACTCAAAATCTGGAATCTTCAAGAAATTTGAGAAAGCAAAGGTTCCTGAATCTGTTATCAGTCCTTTCCCTAGAAACGAGAGTGATGGGGATTACTTATCTTCAAGCGGAGAAGAAGCACCCCCTGTGCCTAAGCCCTACTCTGACACTCATTTTGTTCCTTCACGGCCCGCTCCTCGTCCTCCTCAATCAGGCAATGCTACTGCCGTATCTACGACGAGTAGCAATAAGACTACTATAGCCCGGGGGAAGAGTTCCAAGGGACCTGTTAAGAATTTCACTGTCAGGCATCCTTCATCTGAAACCAGCCGGTCTGATGCTGGTGCGAAGAGTCCACCTTTATCGTTGTCACCAGGGAAACAGGAGTCTCGTTCTCCGCCCCCTAGGCCACCACCAGCTCCTCCGCTTGGTGTTCCTTCTGTTCATGCTTCTGTGAATAAAAGTGAGCAACCGCAGGGCTCGTATCCTCCAAGGCATCCTAACCATCAATATGCCCCGCCACCGCATGTTCCTCAACAGGCTAGCTTGGCGCTTTTGAAACAAGCAGGTTCGAAGCCTCTGACACAGCAGCAAATGCAACAGCAGTTCCAAGAGCAGCAGGCGCATGAACAGCGGTTGAAAAAGAAGCAGGTTGAAGATTATTTGGCTCGTCAGCAGCGCGAAGAGCAGCACAAGAAGAAAGAGAAGCCTCAGCCTCAGCCTTCTGATCCTGCTGCGTCTAGTGAACCTATATCAGTCTCTGCTGCTACTGCTGCACCTGTTGCTTCGGCTGCTGCTACTGCTACTGCTACAGTGCAGGCGACAGCCACTCAGCCAAAACTTGACAAATTACAAACGCAACAGGAGGAATTACGTCAGTTGCAGAAAGCACTTGGAGCTCGTAAACAGCATGGGCCTGTCGATGCCGCCGCAGTGACCAAGAGAAGAGAGTCGAAACGAAGAAGAGATGGCGATGTGGTTCGTAAATTGCAAGCCATTTGTACCGAGGGAGATCCTACTCGTGTTTATCGAAACCTGGTCAAGATTGGGCAAGGAGCTAGCGGGGGAGTGTTTATGGCATATCAATATGGTAGTAATCAGTGTGTGGCTATCAAGCAGATGAATTTAGAGCAACAGATTAGCAAGGAGCTGATTATTAACGAGATCATTGTCATGAAATCAAGCAAGCACAAGAATATAGTCAATTACATTGACAGTTATCTGTATAGTGGAGCTCTATGGGTGGTTATGGAATATATGGAAGGTGGATGTTTGACAGACATTGTATCATATAGCCTGATGAGCGAGGGACAAATGGGAGCTGTATGTCGGGAGACGTTGTTAGGATTACAGCATTTGCATGCCAATGGAGTCATTCATCGTGATATTAAAAGCGATAATGTGTTGCTATCGCCAAAGGGAGATATCAAGCTGACAGATTTTGGCTATTGTGCCCAATTGACTGAGCATAACGCGAAGCGAACAACAATGGTCGGAACACCGTATTGGATGGCGCCCGAAGTGGTGCATAGAAACGAGTATGGGCCTAAAATTGATGTATGGAGTTTGGGAATTATGGTTGTTGAAATGATTGAGGGCGAGCCTCCGTATATGGCAGAAAGCCCAGTTAGAGCCCTTTATCTTATTGTGACCAATGGGACACCTCAATTGAAAAAGCCGGAAAATCTATCTCCGACTTTTACCGATTTTTTGGCGCAGTCACTTGAGGTGGATGTGGAAAAGCGGGCAGATGCCGAGGAGCTACTACGTCACCCCTTTATTGTTAAAGCAGACAGCTGTAGATCATTAGCCCCATTGGTTAAAGCATCTCGAATGATGCAAGCCAATGAGAATGCCCAAAAATAACGAGATTTAACGAATGTGGCAATATATGATATATCAAATATGATGGTTTTTATTTTTATTTTTTATAACTCTTATCAATGATGGAATATATCCCTCAAAATAACGGCTTTTGGCAATTGAGTGCCACAAAAAATTATCACTTGACCGTTTTTAATTTTTTGGTGTGGTGGGGTGGTTTAGGCCGCAGCCCGCGTGTTACGTAACTAATGTTATCTGCATAAAACCTGAGTATAAAAAGCAGTGTTTAGACGGCGGCATTTTGAATCCAACACCTGAAAATAAACCCTCAAATCTAATAACAAAATGAGTGAAGAAGAATACGGTTTGAGCAACAGCTCATATTCTAAAAAGAAGCTAAGCCATGAACATTCTCCTGAGATGAACATTGCAGTACAACCTGTTAGGAAGGAAGATCTTCAGCCTTCTTATGCTCATGAAGAACGAACCCCCCCTACAGGCACATATGGGAATTTTATCAACAGCCTTGGTGGGTTTGTAGGCTGCCTGGGAACAATTCCATGCTGTATTTGCTGTCCTAATCCTTATAAGAGTGTTCAGCAAGGCCAAGTGGGTTTGGTGACGAGATTTGGCGAGTTCTATAAGTCTGTTGATCCTGGTTTGGTCAAGATTAACCCCTTGAGCGAGAAACTGCACTTTGTCGAAGTCCGAATCCAGGTGATGGAAATCCCTCAGCAGGTGTGTATGACCAAAGATAATGTCAATATCAAATTGTCTTCGGTCATTTACTACCACATTGTGTCTCCTCATAAGGCTAAGTTTGGTCTTTCTGATGTTGGCCAAGCCTTGATGGACCGAACACAAACCACTCTACGACATGTCGTTGGTGCAAGGGTTTTGCAGGAGATTGTTGAACGTCGTGAAGAAGTCGCTGAGTCTATCAAGGAAATCATTGATGAGACTGCCAATTCGTGGGGTGTTACTGTGGAGAGTATTCTTATCAAGGATATTATAATGAGCCAAGACTTGCAAGATTCTTTGGCTTTGGCTGCTACATCGAGGCGAGCAGGTGAATCCAAGATCATTACTGCTAGAGCCGAGGTTGAATCTGCCAAACTCATGAGAAAGGCTGCTGATATTCTGGCCAGTAAGGCTGCTATGCAGATTCGATATTTGGAGGCTATGCAAGCAGTTGCGCGAACAGCCAACACCAAGGTTTTGTTTATGCCTGGTCAAGGTACTATTGAGAACTTAGCAGCTGATTCGCTTGGTGCTAGTACTTCTGCTCCACCTCCTGAGGAGCCATTGGTTGATTCGACTCGTCTGACTGAAAACGCAGCTTATTTGGAAGCAAATCTTCCTCAGTAAGTTTCTAGTTGATTAATTATCCTTGCTGCTGTGTACCTATTGGATTCTATATCCTAAATAGGTTTTGATTTTGGCCCCCTTCGTTTTAATGTTGGGCCTGTTGTTACCGGTATATCTCGTTAACGTTTTTTATTATGTGGAATTAATATAACTGAATATGGAATATGAAAGTGATATAATGTAAATTTAATTTAATTTATACGAATGCATTTACATCATAATGTTTATATGTTACTTTTCTACTCGTATTATTTCGTGTTGCATTCGCTCTATGCTTCATACTCTCTTCGTACTCTCTTCGTAAGGCTGTAACGAAACAAACACTCTGAAAATTTCTCAGCCGAACCAAACCTTCAACATCCCACAATAGCATGCTAAGAAGCGTATTTCGGACATTACCTCGAAGTCACCGAAGTTCAAGTGCATTTCAAAGGGCCGTAAACCCTATTAGACCTCTCCGGTCAGCATATTCGTCGTCGACAGACTCCAATAGCATAGTCAAAGAAACCGATGAGAACCTGGATTCAGTGGATCTTTCACCACAAGTCGAAGAAGCACTCAATGAGGAGTTTTCAAGATTCATTAAAGATTTCGCCATTGATTACGACTTCCTAGAGGAGAAATTGAATCTGTTACAGGATTCTGCATTTCGAGAATCGGATCTCAAAAAGATACTGGATAGCTCTGATCAAGCTGAACAACTGGGTAGCGATGGCAACATAAAGGGACAAAAGACACAATATTCAAATGTCGTCATCTCCGAGTCTGATCGGGCATATAGTCGTCAGGAGCTGTTTCTAAGACGGCTTTTCCATGCCAAATCGGCCGCTGCTGGCTCCTTTATCCAGGATACATATCGGCCATTTGAGAATCTGCACCATCAAAAAAGCATCAGAGAAACTACTCTGGCCACATTATTAGCAGCAGGTGCGCATTTGGGGCATGCAACTTCGCTGTTTCGGCAAAATAACCAACCGTTTGTGTATGGCATTCGAGATGGTATTCATATCATAGACCTTAACCAGACTCTAGTTTACCTGCGTCGAGCTGCTAATGTCGTTGAAGGCATTGCCAGTAAAGGAGGAGTCATTTTGTTTGTGGGGACTTTGGATGGCCAGGAAAAGACGGTTCAAATGGCTGCTGAACGCGCAAACGCTTATTATGTACACAGTAGGTGGATCCCCGGTACACTTACGAATGCCAGTCAGATTTCCGGTACTTGGCCACGAATCGAAGTCAATATGGCCGATGAGCCAACGGGCAGAGAACTCTCTCCGGAACTTAAAAGATCAATTGTAAAGCCAGATGTTGTCATCATTCTGAACCCTGTGGAGAATCGAAACTTGATCAACGAATGCCGTCTGGCTCGAGTCCCGACAATTGGCATTATTGATACAAATTCAGAACCGTCCTTGGTGACTTATCCTATTCCTGCCAATGATGACTCTATCAGAACTGCAGATCTCATTGCCGGAGTGCTTTCGAGAGCTGCTCAGCAGGGTCGTGAAGAGCGTCGGGATGCCTTTAAAAAGGATACATCTCAACCTACGACATGAGATGCCATTTTATTTACAGATGACTATCTTATTATGTAAATACGCCGTAATTATATCATTAATCAAAGAAGGATTATTTGTTCTTTTTATCTTCTTCTTCATCAGATTCTTCGTCCTCAGATCGCTCATCTTTATGAACATGCTCAAATACCAATCGATAAAGTATGCGGAATATCAAAAACAACCAGTATAAATTCACTAGCTGAAGAGCCGACACGAGTCCAAAGGTGATATATTGAGATATCCAGCACTTGTACTGCTCGGTTTCCCAGTTGAGGGTGAAGTCGCCAACGGTTCGAAACTCAGTAAGAATCGACCATAAAAATCTCAGATTCTGATAATGTCTAAGATAAATCCATACAATCATGAATAGAACAAAAAAGGGCCCTATTATCACAGAGTCAAGATAGCTGAGTGTCTTGGAGGAGGCCAAGAAGAAATCAGAAATATCCATAGTGATATATACAGCCAAACCGATTTTTGTGAAATGGAATCGATAAGATAAAAATATCAAGGCAATGGTGACCACATGATGAAAAAGTAACTCTGCAAAGTCTTTTCGATGTTTTTCCACTAGAACCGAAACCACGCTTTGTTGTGCCCAGAAAGCCGATTGAAGAAGATAAAAGCACTTGAATAGAGAGTCATTAGTTTTGTGCGGGAAGCCCTCATAAAACGATCGGGTGTTGAAATACCAGACAGGCCCATTATACATGATATAGAGGCCCAGGGAGCCGCTCAAACCATAGTAAATGATGCAATAAGTTTGTTCCATAAACCGATGTATTCGGCCCTTTTTGGTGAACCCAGCCTTAATAGCCAGAGGTTTCAGAAATATAGCCATACAAAATTCTCTGAAAAAGGTGAAAAATATCATATAGAACATGACAAAGCAGAAATCCTTTTTTCCTTTTCCATATTGATCAGTTCCTGGGACTCTATAGCTGATGCAGACAAACGGGTACATAAAACTATCTTCGCTAAACCCGGTAGCTGCTAGCCAACTCACGCCAGCTACAAAAACAACCAGCGGATTAACCCATGTGTTCTTGAATGTGAATTCTCGATATAACAGCCAAGCGCGATGCAATCCGGATGCTGGTTCGCTTCCAGGAACACTTCGCCGTCTTCCGTCTCGGAGCGTCTCTTGCTCTCCGCTCAAAGCTCTCTGACGATTTATACTGGCCAAATTAGCTTTGGAGCCAGATCTAGTAGAAAGACTAGGTCCCGAAGTATCGCCAAGCTCGATATTGCCTATGGCTGATTGTCTTCTAGATCTAGACATGATGTCGGAGAAGCAGGGGGAAAAAACAAACTAATTATACGAAACAATGGCACGAGATTTAGAAACTAGTTGGATAAGTGTATGTAAACCAGGCTTATCCTTTGAAATAATGTGTTTGTTTTCAGCCAATTCTAGTGGGCAACAATTCCCGACAATTGGTGTTGCTGCGTTAGTTTTGAATGAAAAATTGCACTCGGAGCAAAAGTATTTGGTTGGAATGTGGAAAAAGGAGGTTGGAGGAATTGGGGGTTCAAGGATGAAAAATCAATAAAAAGAAGTGACAAGGGAAAAAAGTCAAACTTTAGGATCGTATAGTGATGAAATAGTGGATTAATTAGGTATAAAATGCCTCAATGGTTGTTAATCTGATGATGATGGTTGATAAGGTTACGAGCAAAATCCCCCAACGATATGAGATAAGTAGTTGAAGAATGTTTCATAGGAGTTGTCTAATTGTCTTTTTATTTGGAGTATCATTTAGAGTATCATTTAGAGTATCATTTCTATTTTTTTTTCTCTATATCTAGATTGAGGTGTTTATCTCCAATGTGTCTTATATATTCCGAACTCTCTTAACTACGTCAGTTGTTGAGAGGTTTGCCGGCTATGCTGTGCATCTCCGCAATGTGTTAGGTGAAACTGTGATTTTGAAACATTGTTTACTGCAATTGTGAAACTTTATAGAATGTTCTTTTACCAACACTCTTGGGATTTTCATATCATATAAACATAATACTTTGTGGCATCAAATGATCGTTGTTGTTCTGTATGCTATTGTTAAGCTGATTGATCCAAGTGTATAGCCTGCCAAAACATTTCCAGACTACGAATTTTTAACTAAAACCTATCTAAATTCCCTTTATTTATCTATTCAAATATCTTTCATATACTTTAACATAATTTCATGCCCATATTACCCCACATTTAATGTCTTACTTCTTTCCCGGTCACATGATCTCTGATCCCACACACCTTTCGCCCCCGTCTCTCAGCCACTTAACATCTTAACTACTATCATGTTCAGATCATCAGAGAAACAGAGCCCTCTGGATGCTGTAGTTGGTATGTAATATATACTTCAATGATTTCCTTTATGCCTTCTAACATATTTTGTAGTTAAAGCTACCGATCAGAATCTTACTAGTGAAAACTGGGAGCTAATACTAGACGTATGCGATACTGTCAATGAGGACCCGGAAGATGGCGCCAAGAATGCATTAACGTCTGTCACTAAACGTCTCAATGTACCTAATGCTAATGTTCAATTATATACATTAACGCTGGTACTATCACTGGCTCAGAATTGCGGTTCCAAGATGCAAAGAGAGCTTGCATCCAAGAGTTTTACCAATCTTCTACTCAAGCTCACTGCTGACAAAGCTGTGCATCATACTGTCAAATCCAAGATAGCTGAGGTCATGCAGACATTGACGGATGAGTTTAGGAACGACCCATCACTCCGTCTGATGAATGATGCATATGTCTCTCTTACCAAGAACCACCCTAGCATTCAGCCTCCGGCCAAGCCTGACAAGAATACCATAACAGACGCCGACAAGAAACGTGAACAGGATGAACTTCAATTAGCACTGGCATTATCTTTATCTGAATCCAATGAGAAGCCGCAGCTCATGGCGGTATCTGGTGGCGAAGGTCGAACTATTGAGCCTGATGCTCCAGTCAGCGGCCAGCCCACGGCTGACAAACCTATTGGTAACACTGCGGCTACTGTTAAACGTGTTCGTGCTTTGTACGATCTGGCTGCTTCAGAGGAAGGCGAGCTGTCATTCAGGAAAGGTGACGTCATCATGGTTATTGAGAGTGTATATAGAGACTGGTGGCGTGGTTCTTTGCGAGGACAAACTGGCATATTTCCCTTAAATTATGTGGAGCCGCTGGCGGAACCAACGCAGGAGGAACTTCTGAAAGAATCTCAGGATGAGCTGCGAGTGTTTGAACAGAGTAGAAATATCGAAAAGCTTTTGGTGCTCCTGAATTCGGCCGATGCAAACTCCGTTGTTCTGGCCGATAACGAAGACATACAAAACCTGTACCATAGTACATTGGCTGTCAGACCCAAACTTATAAAGCTTATTGATAAGTACTCTCAGAAGAAGGACGATCTTATTGAGCTCAATGATAAGTTTCTAAAAGCTCGTAAGAAGTATGATCATCTGATGGAAGACAGCATGGCACAATATGCACGCAGACATTCATCATCTTCACCTGTTGTTGGTAGGCCTCCTTATCCGTGGCAACCTCCTCAAGGATTTCCACACGCTGCTAGTGATTATCGACGGTCCAGTGCTGCTTTCTACCCTCCGACGTTGCAACGTCAAGGTACTTATCCCGAGGAATCGCAACATCAACAGCAACCTTTACCACAACAGTATCAACCATCTGGTGGCTTTCAAGAGCCACCGTCTACTTACTCACCTGCTGCTGGTGCTGCCCGCTATCATCCTGTAGAGGCACCACCACCTCCACAGCAGAATGCATACCCAAGTGCTCCATCATACCCGCCTTCTCAGACTCCTTATTATAATGGATATGCGTCACAGCAGGCTCAAGGACAAGGTGAATCGGCAGCACCGGTGTCGGAATATACGCAACAACCGTCATATCAATACGGAACTTCTGCACCGCCATATAACGATGAATATACCAGTAGTTCGCAAGGAGCATATCAATCTGCATCAGTACCGCCGCCTGCGAACTATTAGGGAAGTACATTATTAGGCAAATATCAGGCCCTTAAATTATATTGTTCGTAGATTAAATGTATGGTTATTTATACCGTAAAATACAGTTGACGAAAATCTACAGAAATCATGCCGCTTTTAATACGGTAAAACTGTCTGTAACTCCAGTGGACTGTTCTCATTAACGACTTGAGAATCATGCCAGATACGTTCTAAAGTCTCAAGCGAATGCATAGCTGTTGCAGCACCAATATGAACCAAGGCGCCAAATACCTCCTGTATCTTGGACCGATGTTCATGCAGTACACTGTGGCGACCAGCCACAACAGCCATGATATGAACATGCAGCAGTACATAACTTTCAGACAATTTTGCAAAGCGTTGCTCATCTGGTAAACTTTTGTTATGAATGTCCTTATCTTCCAAAAAGATAAAAAGTCGAATCATGCGCTCTATGCTTTCAACAACGAGATGGTGCCGATCGTCCAATCCAAAAAACGCAGGATGCGTCAACAGAATAAGAAGTGCGGCTTCCAGCATGGCCTGATGACATATGTCTTTCCATGAATATTGAATCACCTGTCCATCAAGTGTCTCTATAGATCCTATTGATGACTTCGGATAGTTGGTCAAATCATATTGAGGCGGCACCACTGCTGTGGGGCTAATCTCAACATGCGAACGCCCTCTCTGAATCTCAGCCATAATCTCAGCAAGTTCATGATAATGAACTGTAGCCTGAGCGTCTCTGGTTCGAAGAAGAAGCTTCTGCAAGTTTCTGAAGACCGCGACGCTGTCATTGTTGAATGCATAAAATAGGTTAAAACCCTTATCAGTGACAAGGGCTAAATTTCGCAGATGCTCGCAAGTTTCAGGGTGGTCAGAGTCCATAAGAGCATCGATGTCTTGAAGAGTTTCCAGAGTGGCCCCCGCTGATAACGACATGCCAGCCAAAAGATCGATAGATGCAAACCAAAGACGACATAAGCTGAGTACTCTTGACGATGTTTTGATTGAAGAGCATTTGATGAAGAGATCCCGAGCACCTTTAAGATGAGCAATCCATGACGGGGATCGAGCAGCAGCATCATCAGCAGTCAAAACAAGCATGGTCAACAACATGGGTTCCGTTTGACTGACGATTTTGCGCTCGTCAGCCAAAGCCAACGAAAGCAATTTCAGGCAGTATGAAAGATATGTGAAGTGTGCAGTATCATCTTCTCTGGTAGGTGGGATTTTATACCCTCGAGCGCCACAAGACAATAGAGCAGCCAACAAATAGGGATAACGTTTGGCATAAGAGACAAGAATAAATCTAAAGGCGTCATTTGAAGTGGCACCAAAGGGAAGCATCACAAAGCATTTTGTATGGTAAAAAAAGCGAAAATACTTTGTGTGGTTGAAAGAGTCGTCGGATACCGGCACGGCCCCGGCATCACCCGCCATAGACATGGTAGCCTGAAAACTGTTCATAGACTTAGAGAAGGGTGTTCCATCACCATGGGCATCATCAAGGACCAGATCTGTGTCTGGATTCGCGTCGCCTATGTTTAGAAGATCTTGCTCATTTAGTCCCATCTCAGCCCCGGCCCTCTGCCGATAGAGATTGAGCATCTGGTTCAACCCTTCAGCCAGAATATTGATATTCTTGGAAGAAAAGCCCTCCGAAGTCGAATCCTGTTTGATATATTCGTCTATCTGGCCATAAAAGTCGGTGGTAGTAGGCGACGGTTGTTTGTGTAAAGCGCCATTTGCTTTTTTGCGCTGACGCTTCTCAACCTGAGCATTATAGTCCTTTTCCGTGAAGATGAGGGTTTTTGACCAGCCAAAAGGTTTCTCGCTAGCAACATAAAGACATTCTCGGTTGAACTGCGAGCAATGAGAGCATATAGGTTTTGTTTCATCGCACTGAAAAGTTAGTTTGGTGAGCTTTGGTTGGTCCAGTAAAAGGGGCCAAACACCAACAGTGGTTCCCGTACACCGACAACGTCCATATTACATACCTTTAATTTACGTTTTTTACAACTTTGGCATCCGTTTTTACTATATGATCGACGCTGTCGAGGCTGCGTCCCTGCCTTATCTGCAGATCTCTGTTTCGGCTCCATGGAAAAGAAATGAGCTGAGCTGAGGGAAAAAAAATGATGAGATGGGAGGACCCTGTTAAAGGCGATGGCTACTCGTGTCTTGTTGTCAAATTAGGTCATTACGTTATGTCGCATTACCAACAAGAGCAGCAAGTAAGTAGAGGGGGAGTTGTATTTCTAGGCGGGGGTTTTTTGTTGGAATCTGTTATTGATGATTATGTAGAATGATAGTCGATTAAATGATTTGGCCTCTAAAATCTCCGCTTTACGTGGAGTAACCAATGATATTCACGCACAAGCATCTGATTATAATTTGATAGATTCGACGGTAAGTGTTTTCAAGTTATATATGATGGCATGTGGTTTATTAACGCCCCAGACCGAATCTATGTCTAGTATGTTGTCATCATTAAGAGGATCTGCCGGTCGATTGGCCCGATCGGTGGCTAGCGGATACCCCATATGGAAAATGGTGGGACTTGCTTTATTGATTATATTTATTTTTTATACGTTATCGAAGTTTTTATAATCAAGTTTTTATAATCAAGACTGGTTATAAATTAATATATATATATATATGTATACGTAAAATACGCCGATATACTAGTTGTCTCTTGCCCCTGCTATGTCCTTTCCCAGCCTGTAGTTTCCAACAGCATTACCCCAAGTCATTTTCGATCGAGTCACTGGTAACTGTCTTCGGAGAGCTTTAAATGGGCCTTCATTAAGTCCAAGAAATGCCTTATTAAGCTGGTCTTGGTATGAGTTCTCCAGCTTGTTGATTTCCTTGATAATAGCAGCTGGTGTACTAACAGCCAAATCAGCCTTGAGTTCCTTTGAAGTTTTCAACCGAACATTACCATCTTCATAAAAATGCACATCAACTTCAATAGATCCTTGTAAATTTCCACTGGAACTTATTTTATACCAAGATTTCCATCGTCCACTCCAGAAATTGGCCGGACTATACTTGGAATCCACAATAGCAATGACTATTTCCCCATCATCTTGCGGATAAATGCCAAACCCGCTTTCTGATGGATAATGTTCAGTGATATAAGCCTTGACCGCATGTTTCAGCTCGGAAATATCCTTGGATTCCGTATATGGCTCGACATCAATGCTCCTATTTTGGCCATGATCATACCGAAACCTATGTCCATTGACACCATCAACGTACCGATCCCCCTGTTTATTGAACGGACTAAGCACCGTATTAGTTTCTTTGGCAATAGTGAATTGCTTTTCGTTATAATTTCCAACATGAGTATCGAGCGTTTCAATCAAAGCTGGGTTTCCTTCCACCAGCTGTTGAAGATTGTCACGAATAATAAGGGCCTTGAATTAGCAGGAGAGTCACCTGACAATTGGAATCTACTTACTTCTCCAGGAGGCGCATCGATGATGAAATTACCGAGTGTAGTGGCGACTTTACTCATGTTTGTAGAATAGTCGTGGTGATATGTTTGATGATGGTTTGTATGGTGACTTTTGATGATGTTTTCTATGGCCAACCTTCAGTGGTGTTTTATAGTGGAAAACCACCATGGAATATGAGGATATACTTCTCAATCAACCGGTGGTATTTGATAATGTGAGTGGACTAATTGGACTGTATATATCATTTGATATCATTTAATGGCGTTTCTAATGTTTTCTAGGGTTCTGGAACGATAAAAGCTGGCATAGCAGGCGAAGAACAGCCCAAGACGTTTTTTCCATCATAGTAAGTAAAACTCGTGTAATGGTTCGAATGTTTAGTCTTTAACTGACTTTGCAGTGTCGGAAGACCCAAATACTCTCGCATAATGGCCGGTGCCCTTGAAGGCGACCATTTCATTGGCTCTGACGCCCAAACCTATCGAGGACTCCTCAAGATGAATTATCCCATGGAACACGGAATTGTCACTGATTGGGATGACATGGAGCGAATATGGCAGCATGTGTATAATAATGAGCTGAAAATATCCAGCGAGGAGCATCCGTTGCTATTCACTGAAGCCCCGTTGAATCCCAGGTCCAATCGAGCCATAGCTGCTCAGATCCTCTTTGAAACCTTCAATGTGCCTGCTTTGTATGTATCAATTCAGGCTGTGTTGGCATTATACGCGTCGGGAAAAACCACCGGTATTGTTCTGGATTCAGGCGACGGCGTTACTCATGCTGTACCTGTATATCAAGGCTTCTCTATACCAAACGCCATTCATCGTGTCGATATTGCTGGTCGTGATATAACTGATTATTTGCAGCAGCAATTACGCAAATCTGGTGTTCAACTTATAACGTCTGCTGAGCTGGAACAAGTCCGTCTAATAAAGGAGAAGCACGGATACATAGCGTCTGATCCTCGTCGAGAGGAGAAGAAATGGCTCACTTCGGATTATCAACGACGTCTACGACGAATCACGTCTGCTCCTTCTGATGTTCCGTCGTCTTCATCTGCATTATCTTCATCTACTGCTTCTTCGCTAGGCACTGTATTTCGTCTCCCTGATGGCAACGATATAGTACTTGGACCAGAACTGTTCCGAGCCCCAGAAATCTTGTTCAATCCCCATATAATTGGCTCTGAGTACAGTGGTGTGCATCAAATGCTACAAAACTCCGTATCACGGTGTGACTTGGATCTCCGCTCCGCATTATGGGAATCCATTGTACTGTCAGGCGGAACAACTCTCACCAAAGGCTTTGGCGATCGGCTACTCAACGAACTCAAAACTCTGGCACCGCGAAATACCAAACTCAAGATATTTGCACCTCCTGAACGAAAATACTCCACTTGGGTCGGAGGTTCTATCCTTGGAGGTCTCAGTACCTTCAAAAAGATGTGGATCTCGGCTGAAGAATGGCATGAAAACCCCGATATAATTCACATCAAAAACATGTAATATTTAAATGAACACTATATACATCTATTGGTGCCGCTAACTGAGAAGAAATGCCCCCTGGCCTTCGTGCATGGCTTTATGAAGTCTGTCTCGTAATACCTCTTTGGTACTATAATCAGGCAACTTGAGATAGTTTGCACATGTCATAACACTAGGCAAAAACGAATCTCTTCCAAACTGGCCTTCCTGTTGCTTGAGAACAACCGTAAAACTAGGATTCAAAGCCTGGAATCCTCCTATAGGCAATTTGGGGCTGCCAGTCATAAACTGCAAAAACTGTCTTCGTTCCGCCTCATTAAACTCATGCAAAACTTCAATCAGATACTGAATGGTCAGACTCTCTTTCGTGTATCCATGATCAGCTTTGATGGCCTCATACAACACCGATACTGACCAATCCTCTTCTCCTTGACCACACAATGATGATAGTTCAACAGGTGTAAATGCCTGTAATGCAGAAAACGGAAATACCTTGGAGAACCCTGTGCGGAATGCTTCAATCTGTGCTTTGATGCCACTGTCAAGGGTCATATCAACCACAAGATCCACATATTGTTGAGCATTTTTGCTAGTGACTGCCACGCCAGTACCATTCTCAATAAGATCGATGTTCGAGTAGCCAGGCAAAGTGAAATCCAGCATCATATGCTCAACCTGTGATGCTCTTGCCTTATCCCTGCTCATCTCAAGAATCACCTTTAACGACGCTGCTAGCTGCTGATCAACACTTGCAACAGCCTCGACTGAAGGAATAAAGGTATCCAAAGCAACCTTGAAAAAAGCAGGACTTAAATTGATATCAATTATTCTCGAGTCTAGCATCGACCTTGCAACAAACATTCCCAGAGTATGAAACAGTTTGATGATTTTTTGGCCTTGAGAACTCTCTAGCATTTCCTTATCTATGGGCGCCGGAAATAGTCCAGAAACGGAAAATGCATAGTCATGGTTGTAATTAGGGTCAGTTCTCCACATCTTGTATTGCTTCATGGAGAATGCCTTAGAAACAAGAGTATAAAATTCCATAGTAGGGCCCAAACCAGTTCCCTCTTCATCAAAAAATTCAATTTCCAAAATATTAGGAGAAGATCCACAAAGTTTCATGACACGCATAGCACTATGGAGAATGTGATCACGAGATACACGAATCTTCTGTCTCAATAGTCTTCCCATATGATGTCTACTATCCTCCCTAGATCGGCCATCAGATCTGCCTGAGTTACTATTTCCATGGGATCTGGAATTCTGCCATCGGTTCATTGACCTTGAATAACCAAAAGAGGTCGATTGCAAAAAGGCATAACGAGTATTAAATGGAAAGAGAAATGGACAGAGGCGAGTTGCGTCTACCATCCACACAGGCATGATTCCAGATGCCATAATTAACGGTTCATCCAACTGTCTGTTCAGTTTCGCTGTGAGTTTTGAGGAAATAAATATCGATTCGTTTGCCCGTAATTTGACATTATCCAAGTGTTCCAGGCTGGAATTTATGTCAAACAGCACTGCTAACATCTTCAACGTCACTGCCGTGGCATCATCACTTCCCAGAGAATCAGGCAAATACATTGATGGGTCCCAGTGCGATAGCTCCGTTGCATTATCGGCTTGCTGTTTGTGAAGAGGCTCCCCTTCGACCTTTTTATAATTAATCGTGAAAACTTCATGCCAAACTTCAGAAGGAAACGCTTTACCATGTAAAGACTCCAACTCATCATGTCCCTCTTTTTCCTTGTTTTCAAATTTACTGTAAATGGCACTCAAGATGGTACTGTCATGCGGTATAACTTCACCATCAATAGAAAATTCAAAATGCCAGTTATCATCACCCCTCTTGAGCCGTTCTTCACTGGCCTCCGCACTTGATCCACCTCGCTTTTCACTCTCGTCCGCAGGATCGTCCAAATCAATATCGTTTGTGGCCTCTTCCTCCTCGGGATTTCTGTCTCGAAGCCCAGTAGCATTAGCCAAAGCTGCAATAGTATGCGACAGTGAGCGCTCAGAACCAAACATCCTCTCAACACTTCTATTAGTTGTCTGAGAATCACTGCGACCTCCACTCATAATCTTGTTCAAAGCTACTTTGGATTTCAGAAAATCATCGACTGCCTTAAAAGCAGCAATTGCTTGTATAGACAGAACAATTTTCCGAAAGTGGGCTGGTAAATCATTATCATCGCTCTCACTAACTAGCCTGATACGAATTTGCCTTGCCAACATTCCAGTCCCGCTCGATCTTGATGGGCCCTCTGACCCTAACGAAATAACCTCGAACCGCTCCTTACGGGCCAATAGCTCCTGAAGCTTCTCTACCAAAACTACAAAATGATCATCCTCCTTTCCAACAGCCCTTTTAGAGAATGTTTTAAAAAAGGCTGCCCTGTATTGCTGCGTCGAAGGGCCAGCCGTTAAAATATCAAGTAACGTGTCTAACACACCAGAAAACATCAGTTCAAAGCTGCTCGTGTGATCAAGAATTAAAGCAAAGTCTTCAAGATGTTTATCAAAGTTCTTGTCACGCTTGGATAAATTTCCAACAACAGCTTTCAAATTGGCTAGAGTTTGTGCTGCTTCTTCTTCGTAAACCTGTGAATCGACATTTCCCGAGCAGTATATCTCACGGAAAAGCTCCGCGTCTTGTTTCAGATGATCCTGCAGACTTTTGAAGCTGTTGTGTGAAAGGAAACTATGTGAATCAGTTCTTTCCGATGCATTCTCATTATGCCTGACTTCATCCTCCTCTTCACTCTCCTCGTCTTCATCCGACTCTTCTACCTCTTCGTCTTCATCTGAATCCTCGTCCGAG
Organism: Casaregolazyma patagonica; assembly: GCA_030580475.1. Taxonomy (NCBI): domain Eukaryota; kingdom Fungi; phylum Ascomycota; class Dipodascomycetes; order Dipodascales; family Trichomonascaceae; genus Casaregolazyma; species Casaregolazyma patagonica. Next base: position 1,332,930 of record JAKTSZ010000001.1, read on the forward strand.
TCTTCATCCACTTCCTCTCCTTCACGATCCACTTCTGAGCCCGAATCATCTGCCCAGTCAGGTCTCGATGCTTCGCCCCATCCAGACATCTTTTTCTCAACCTCGGATATGATTCCCAGTCGGTAGAAAATCGGACGATAAACGTTAGGAAGCTTTATTAACAAGAGCTGGCCAATTTCAAAACCTCCAAGAACCTGCCATGATATTTCGGTCTGTGAAAGAATTGTTGCAACCAACGAAGTCAAATCTGTTTGTTCGAGCACTAGCTGAAGCATACCAGGCTCTAGTAATGATAAAATGCGAATCAAAGATGCAACAACACTCTGTCTGACACTCTTATCGACTGAAGAAGAGAATACATCCAGCATTAGAAAAATAGCTGCTTTCGAAAAGTGCAACAGATACTCTGGAGCTAAATCCATTAGCTTCTGGCGCCTTTCATCCAGAAATTTCAACTCATGAGATGACATGTTTTCCCTAATGACTCTGAAGGGCCCAGCCAGTATGCTAGTATTTGGCAAGCTCAATTTGCTTTGAGAAACATAATCGGCTTTAGGGAATATATTTCGAATGATTGATAAAGAAATAACAAGAAGTTTTCGGTCTCCATGAATAAGCTCTTGAATGATTGGGCCATTATCCTGCCTGATAAAGTCAGAAGAGTCAAATATTGGGGTATGGCTAGTGAGAATCTGAAAAAGTAAATCACCGACTTTCTCTTCTACAAGCAGAGCAGCAACATTGCTAAGCGATTTGGCAAGAGCATTGATGGCCGTTAAAATATCTCTTTTGATATCCTGTATGGCTGCTGATGATAATGATGGGTTTAAAAGGGTCAATAGCTTCTTGACCAACTCATCAGATGCAAGTTGGAATAGTTTGTCTGGCTGGTTGGAATAGCTCAGAATGACGCTGCAAACGCACTCACAGCCTTTCTGGCAAACCTTCTCATCAGGGCTGTCTAGTACATTTTGCAGAATTGGCATGGCATCCTTAATCATTGAAAAGTCGGCGTCCAACGATATATTTTGGCACATATTTGCAGCCGTTGATAATGCAGTTCTTTGGACATGGCTTGAAAAAAAGTCAAGGTATGTTAGGCATGCGGCCAGCCCACCTTCTTGCAAAATACTCTCCGGGCAGTCCATGGATATTCGATGCAATGTAGAAAGAGCCTGTTCGGCAAGATCAATGTATTGGATTTCAAAAAGTTTTGCGCATAGAGCCGATACAGCGCCACAGTTCACTAAAGCCCCAACTGAAGATGGCAGGGCCTCAATGAGATTAGATAGGTTTCTAGTTGCCAATAGCATGATCTCCGGTTTTTCGGCAAAAGCAGCATCTTGCAGAATATCAACCAGCTCATTTCCAAATGCATCGACGGGAAAATAAGTGGTTAAGGAATCCTCATTAGAAACCAATAGATTCTCAGCCAGTTCATCCAAACCACTCATTAAGACATTATCATCGCTTCTGTCCCTCAAAGCCGTCAAAATGGGACCAACTCTGGTGGAAAAGCCCAGGAAATCATTGGTCAATGCGTTCAAAAGACGATGATTCATTAGGCCAAACTGACCCAAACTTCTAGAAGTATCTGAAGACAAACCACTTGATGAGAAGAAAAGAGATCTTGCACCAAGTCCGTGGGGGTCCGATAGGTTATTATGCGAGTCTTCATCATCATCATCGACGTCTACACCCTCTTGTGCATCATCATCGTCATCGTCATCATCATCCTCCTCTCCTTCAGCTTCCCTATCTCGTTCATCACTATGCGAATCACCCTGATTGGATTCATGGTCTTCTCGGTATGACTGCGGATAAGAAGATGATGGCTCATACATGTCGGCTTCATCGTCGAATTCATCAATATTCACAATTCCACCCAGTCCATCGTGTCCATCGTCGTCATCATCGACTTCCATAACGTCATCTCTCATTGTCATCAAACGTTGAAGCGCATCCTCCGATTCATTTTGAGAGTCCGAGTATTGATCAGAATCCTCGCCGGCATTATGGTGATACCTAGAAGCCTCATGCTTGACAGACGGCGGTTCTTTCGGCTTGGATGACGATCCGCCATCTCGTTTGCCTACCATGATAGAAATCTTGTGAACTTATAAAAATTTATACCAAGTGCTGTACTTGTGGCAAGCGAGGCAATATATATAGATTTGAGGCTGATGGCAGTGGCCAGAATATTGCTAAAAGCCCCGCCAGAATCCAACGTTGCAACAAATAAACAGTTTCTTGCGATCTGCTATGCCTAGAAATGGCTTGAGATGACTTTAGCAGAGGTTTCGAACCTTTTGAGCTAAAGAAGGAAGTTGCGTCACAATGGAGAGAAAGGGGGTTTTGAGCAAATAAAAGACAAAATAAACAATAATCCAGAATACTCCAGTAAATAGATGTCAAATAACGTAATAACCTTTCAAATCGTTCGGGTTATAGAGCTATTTTATACTGGTTTATTATAGCAATATGATGTCAGAACATTAAGTTTATCACAAGAAGTCGCAGGTTATTTCCAGCCTGCGTACGGCTGAGCAGAGAAAAGATAAAAAAAATACATGGAAAAAAGCTGCCTTGGAAAGAACTAACAAAGCATACGACACTACCATGGTTAAACTAGAGTTATCGCATATGCGATATTTATCCGATGATGATTTCCGAGTCCTTACGGCATTTGAAATGGGTTCCAAAAATCACGAGGTTGTTCCAGTTACTTTGGCTACTAAAATCTCCAACCTTAAAGGCTCCAATGTAGCCCGATGCATAAGCAATATAGCTAAAGTCAAGTTGATTTCAAGAATGCGAAATGCTAGCTATGATGGGTATCGGTTGACGTATCAGGGATATGATTATTTGGCTTTGAAAGCTTTAGTCAAGCGGGAATCAATTGTAGCTGTAGGCAATCAAGTCGGTGTAGGCAAAGAATCAGACATATATGTAGCTCAAGATAAACATGGAGAACAGGCGATTTTGAAGATTCATAGGCTTGGGCGAACATCGTTTAGATCAATCAAAAACAATCGAGATTATCTAAAGAACCGTCAGAGTGCTAGTTGGATGTATCTTAGTCGGTTATCAGCTCAGAAAGAGTTTGCATTTATGAAAGCATTATATGGCGCTGGTTTCTCGGTGCCTGTTCCTATTGATCAGTCTCGGCATCATATTGTCATGTCTTTGGTTGACGGGTTTCCTATGAGAGCGTTGAAGGATCATGTTGATCCTGGCCGGTTATATTCTACGCTCATGAACTTTATAGTTCGTTTGGCCAATCAAGGGCTGATCCACTGTGATTTCAATGAGTTTAATATCATGATTCGAGAGGATTTCGACCGTGAAGACCCTGATCAGGAGATTGTGGTCATTGATTTCCCCCAGTGTGTGTCTATATCTCATAGTGATGCTAAGAGGTACTTTGATAGAGATGTCAAGAGCATCAGGGATTTCTTCAGCAAAAAACTCAATTATATATCAGAAGAATATCCAGACTTCGATAGAGATGTTCTCAGAGTGGGAAATCTGGATTTGGTGGCGGAAGCAAGTGGATTTAGCAAGAAGGAGATCAAGGAGTTTGAAGCCACTATGGCTATGAGTAGAGAGACGATGGATGATGGAGGTGAGGAGATTGGAGACTATGGTGAGGATGAAGAGGGTGACAGTAGTGAAGAAGACGAGGAGACGTAAAGCTTAAACGACGTTTTGTTAATTAGAAAATATATTGCATGGATATCATATCATTCTGTACTTGGTACATCTTACTTGGTACATCTTAGCTTCTAACTGACCACACTACAGCTCTACAAACACAGCACAAACTTCTCTAAAAGACAAACTCTTTTGATATTCGGTACTTTTAAATTGTTACTATATCACCGTTACTGCCATGTTATATAAAATCGCCGAAAGTCTCGTAGATGAATTGTCCTCTTCCTCATATGGCTCTGATACAATTCTGCCCAAGTCTGATCTGGACAAAAAGGACGGGTTTATTCATTTAAGCACCAAATCTCAAGTTGAAGGCACTTTGAACCAATTCTTTACAAAAGCATCAAAAGTATATATATTACATGTCAATGGCCCCAGTAGTAAGGATGAACAGATGCCGGATCTTCAATGGGATTGGGTAGCTAGCAGAAAGGAGTATTTTGCACATTTATATCGCGATCTCAAGAAAGGTGATATAGCCAGGATTCAGGAGCTTGAGAAATCAGGTGATAGCTGGGCATTTTAATAAATTGGTCATGTAGTTCTAGTAGTACAATTGCACCTTAGCTTTACATATTTCACCCCATCACCATGTATTATATCAACGGAGCATTGGTTTCTGTGCTAAAACATACCGTTTCCAAGCTCCAACAACCTTCTCATTATGCATACTGTGTATGTCTAGGTACCAAGGTAGAGGAATTGCTTACAATGGTGCAAAACTCAGGTCTTAGATCGTCTGATGTCACAGATCGAGTCCAGATTGAATGTGTGGACAATGTGGCCGATCTTATTGATAAACTTATGAATATAAATGGGTTTTTTACTGAGAACCAGTTTCCAAATGCTATAATTGAATGTATTGTAGTCTATGGATTTATGCATTTTGTTAAACGGCCTTACACAGGCCAATCTATCTCGGCCATGATCCATATGATCAGGGACTATGCAACGGCTGGAAATACAGTATATTTGGCCGACAATATAAAGATGGATTTCCGGGTGCCTTTATTAGACGAGGATTCCAAAGACGAATCAGCCAGGCTTTCTTTGAGTCAAGTTTTGGGCAAATGGTGCGATTTGGAGACTATCAGTATCAGTAATCAAGGTTCCACTCCTAGAGGTTCTTCCTCCTCTCCTATAGGCTCATCATAATCTTCAAGTTCGTCATCACTTGGTAACATCATCTTATCTTTAACTGGATCTTGCTCCTTGATAAACTCCTTTGGCCAATATGGATATTTGATCCAATCTTTGGCATTCATCACTACATTGCATATTTCTCCTTTAACTTTGATATCATTGGACGGATCATCATGCAGAGTGATTACCACATAACCTCCACGTCGAACAAATACGGTATTACGGAATCTCGGGGGCATGGTAGCCAAAAGTTCGACATTGTCCAGTTCAAGTCGTTGAGATTCAGATGGAGGAACTGCTACTTCATATAAGTTATTTCCTCGGAGTTTTATGACAGAAACAATCAGTTCGTTTGGCTTTAGCTCATTTGGAGGTTCACCAATTGCTTCGAGGAGTCTTTGAGCAGCTTTGGATTTGCCCATGATGAAGATAGAGTAGTATGGAGGAATCAGCACAAATTTTCACATCTCGTCGGTTATGTAAGCTCGGGCTCAAAGGGATCAAATATTGTATGATGAAATGAGATGCGTATTTTATCATTGTTATATGAATTACAAGAAAATATTACGTTGGAATGTCATCTTTTGAGGCCCGTCGTTGTACCGTTGATAAAGCTATGATAAGATTTGACTACAGTTTTGGACCAAAAGTCTCATCAACGAACTACTTCCTCCTTCTGTTTATCATAATAGGCAATCAAATCGACCTTGAACTCTGTACATGCTATGCCAAATAACTTGAGAAGCTGGGTTTGTTTGCTATTGAGAGGTTTCCCTTCAACGCATACTGTATGTTCATTAGAGAGCTCAACTTTGCCCTTTACCAATCTACTAGGAACTCCAAGACCTCTAATTGTAGATTCCAATGAATGTGCAAGAGGTACATCATCTTCTATAGGGATTTGACCTCCGCGTGAGTATACTGTTCCAGCAGGAAGTGTAAAGGTGACGGGAGAAACGATTCCAGCCCGGGCATAGTCCAACTTGACAAATGATTCGAAATAATCCTTAACTACTTGGGGCTCTTCGTCAGTCAGAAGCAGGCCGATTTCGCCCAAAATCATATCGCTGAGTTTGTGCAGATTCGGTTGATGTTCATCTTCTAAACTTCGTCCTAACGCTACCTTCATGACTCTTGTATGGCCGAAAAAGATCCGGCTACCTTTCCAGTCATTTCTAACGTTCTTTAAAAATGTGTTTCTCATGTTTTGCACCTTAAAAGCCCAAGTATACGCATAGTTGTCGATACATTGTTGGATTTCCTCCACAATCTTCTCTTTGCCGGCTCTGGTGAGTTTTTCTGCCTTGGAAAGCGTAACTAGCAAACAGTTAGTGGGTTTATTCTCCTAGGAAGATCTTATCTTATGTTTTTCTTGTTACTTACCGAGCTTGGCTCTCTTTGATTTCGGCATGTTGAAATTTGCAAAAAAATTATTTTTCACACAAACTTTTTTTTCCTCAAGGATTTTTGGCCCATTGTTATAAAACATCAATGACTAGTTGAAGAAAAACATGGCAGGATTTCAAATAACACCAGATGATTTGGGAGAGTTTCATCTTGTTCATTTCAAGAGAATTGCTCCGGAAGGCTCTATTATATCATGGGAGGATAATTCCCAGGTATTGCAAGAGGAATCTGATAACTCAATGAAGTATTCAACTGATAATGCTTCTGAGAGATCTGATAATCAAAGATATGCCGACGAAACAAGGCCAACATTGAATGAAGAACAAATTGCATGGTTTAAAATGATGGAGAAGAGCAATACACAGTCAAGGGGAAATAGAAAATCACAAGAAACTTCACAGAAAAGCATTGAAGAACCACCGGCTGGGGTGCCTGGGGTTAATAGGTCTCAAGAGCAATACGAGGAGATATTTGGGGCATTTGCAGATTATCAAAGGAATTTGGATATTGGAATTGACAAAGACTTTGTTGAATTAGCACGAAAGAATAAAATTACAAATTATTATCCTAGTTTGCCGGTATTTTTATAAGGCTATGTATGGCATGGGCTCAATAATATCTATCGCCGAAATCTCCAAGTCCTGGAATAATATACTTGTCTTCATTCAGACATTCATCGACAACTCCTACAATGACTTTAACCTTTGGATATTTGGTGGTAAAAGCTTCAATGCCTTCAGGTGAAGCTATCAAGTTGAGAAACAGAATTCGTTCCTGAGGAACTCCTTTGGACATGAGCAGCTCAACAGCCATCATTGCCGAGCCTCCAGTAGCCAGCATGGGATCTAATAGAAACACATAACGTTTCTGGATATCGTTAGGCAATTTCTCATAGAAAAACTTGGGTTGAGCTGTCTCTTCATCCCGTTGAATGAGCATCTTTCCTATTCTCACTGATCGGCAACAGTCTCGCAAGCCTTGTTCCATGCTTTCACCTGCTCGCATTATAGAAACACCGCATATTTTGCCCAGGAATTTGACTCCATTGAACTTTTGCCCCGTTGGTGATGTAACTGTATTATCGGCTGTAGGTAGCTGGTTCAAGCCTTCTTCAACCAAAAGTCGAATGATCCGGTTGGAATAAAATATAAAGTCCGAACGAGGAGTACCCCGATCTCTTATGATTGTAAAAAGTCCCTTGACTTGGTTGTTTTGAGGTAATAATAGCACACTATCTGGTAGTTGTTTGGACATTGTTATTTGGATAATTGGTTGATTTGGCTGGATTTGGCTCCATTGAAAAACACTTGGTGTGCAGTGTATGAAATATCGGGCCAGGCCGAAAATGAATGATCCGATGATAAGAAGAAAAGACGTCAAAAAGATAACAAAATGTCGATAAAAACATGATAAAAGTAAATAATTCTCATTGAAATTCTCTCACAAGTAAACAATTCTCATTAAAATGTCATATAAATAATACTTTTCCATTAAAATTCTCGATAATATAAATAATCTTCCATGTCAAGTCGCCTTCAAGGGCTGTCCACCGTTAAAGGCTATCCAGCTTCTTTTCAATGCAAAACTAGATCATTGTTGATTCCCATAACACTCGTAACTGATGGTGTCAGTTCTTCTAACGTCGGTCTTCCGGCAACGTTGGCATATTCTGGAGGACTCAACGGTACGTCTGAATAAACCGGAGGAACTTCATCATCCCATGCAATCCCAAGCCCACTTCTATCGGTGATAATAATGCTAAATTGCATTCGTAACACTCTAGCAGCTCCCGTAGGTATGCTCTGTCGAGACGATTTGCTGGCATGGCTTTCTTCAGCAATTACCAGCTCCACCACCAACGTATGAGTTACTGACAGTCCAAAAACCGGATCAACCACTCGGCAACAAATATCGTTCGGTATTAGTATATCAGTAGCGTGGAATTCAATCTTACCTTTGCCAGAAAAATCGCTTTTCCATCCTTCTCTAAACTCGCCCGATGCAACGGTGATGAGCTCTTCCAGCTCCTTGTCATCGCTCCTATTGGCTTTATGCTTGCCCTTCTTGAGTATGTTCATTGCGGTTTCATCGTGCAAGTTATGATCCACTGTGATATGACTAGCGCCAGATTGATTGGAAGAGTTTGCTGCTGCAGATTGTGGGCTTCCAGAGTTTGAGGAAGCCGCGGGCCGTTCAGAATAACCTGGAGCAGAATTGTCGATCTTTATCTTATGCTTATCACAGACACCCCATGCCATTTTGATCGTTTCATCCAATCTCCAGTTGATTTTTCTCATTTTCCACTTGGCCGTACGGTTACCCACATGATTCGTCACACCTTCTAAAACCAGGTCCAGACTGAAATACGACTGCGGATATGCAACGGGAGGCATAGTAAGATTGGCCACTAAATCTGTCGGTGGAAACACTCGCGCAGAGTTCTTATCGGGGCCTTTGATAACAGATCTCGAGATGTTTATTGGTACAACCAGTTTGATTGGTGGCAAGTCTGGACCGCCTTCAGCCAGTTCTTCGGGTATAGCTACTGCTTCCAAGTAATACGATACACTAAAAGCAGTGTTATCGCATGTAGCTGGAAGAGATCCTGGCAGCAGATGGCTGAAAGGATAACCGTGCTTCCCACGAGGAAGTTTAGCAGTATGTTCAAGCACATGCCAGCTAGCCAGTTCAGTTGTATGAGCTCTACAATCGTCGCATTTTTGAGGATTCAGGCGTTTCTGAGTGATTGTTTGGCAGATTGCAAGTTCAACCTTGGCCATGGCAAAAGGCTTATCTTGGCTGACAATAACATCGAATATGCCACTCAAAAGAGTCCCTGTTGATTCCTGAGGATGTCCATAGAGTACTAACGGTGGAGATTCGATGCGTATGTCGAGGTTGATCGGCGAAACAGTCTGTTGGGGAACCTCTGGAGGTGTCTGAGAAGCCAACGAACTATTACTACCGGACTTTTCTTTCTTAAAAGAGCCTGTGAATCCCGATAGAATAGGGCTTCCTCCGATGGCCGCCTTACTTAGAGGTGTATGGTGGTGTTTACCTGAGATTAAAGGCATAGGCTGGGATGTGGAGGAAGTGGCCCATCTCGGCCTTTTATCAGTGCGGGCGAGAAAAAAAAAAATTGTTATGGCCGGGTAGACTGAAGAGGAAAATATAGCTTAAAAAAAGGGTATAAAAGGAAGGATAAATGGAAAATATATAGATTAGTAAAAGAGTTTTTATATGTTACATTGGAATCACGACAATTCTTATACAATGATGATTATATATTTCTTTTGAATATTCATCATTGGTGTTGTTGCTAGTTGGAAATCCACTGACTATCTGGTGCAAAAGCACGGGGAAGCATGGTGTCAGCCGTGTGGTTGAAATCATGTCAGACAAGATCAATACGACAAATGCGACAATTATAATAGTAAATTGTATATGTATCGATGTATCAGATGTTTATTAAGAACAATGTCCGAAGACATGATTTTATGTCGCTTATTTAGCACCAGAAGTGGGCAGGCAAGCTTTCTAGCTATGCATGAATATACCCATATACAAACTCATCACCAACCCCCCTGTCGGTTCCATAAATAGCGTGTGTCATCTGAAAGAATCTTTTCCTAGAACTTGGTCAAATGGAACGCGCGTTTTCCGTCGTTAGTCACTAATTAAGCTCATGGCCAAACTAGAAAGTTGCATCCGGATATATATATGCCGGAGAGGGCCTTGTCTGTAATTTAGGTTTGCCAAGCCGGTAAAAATCGCCGCAATAACGGAAATGTATATATTTGTATGTGACAGATATTCAGGGTCCAAACTAACTGGAGAATATGTTAAAAATGTATGTACAGTGGATAAGGGGTGGAATGCTGCTGAGATGCCATCATGGCCGGCAAGCTGCTTGAGTCCAAATAAGATACCAAAGGTACTATTCTCCATGTGTTTCCTCTCGCATTTCCATATTTTAATTCATATTTTATTAAAAAATAAAGATGAAATTTATATATTCATATTTCAACTAACAGATCACTTTATTTTTGACTCCAAGCTGGAGATCAACACAAACTCTCGCGGTCCGGGTAATTCTCAAATTTTTCAACACCAAACCATCATTTGATTCGGCCACCTACCATGAGCTCCATACGATGGCCAACAACACCGCAACAATGCATTAGATCATTATCATTGAAACGGCTACAGCCAGTCAGATTTGCATCATCCATTATGGGCTCTTTACAGCCTGCTCCGGGATCTGTCAAGGAGGCTCGTAGAGAGGGCCGCGGACCGGCATCTGGTCGAGGAAAAACAGCAGGACGTGGTACAAAGGGTCAGAAAGCTCGTGCTAAAGTTCGGCAGTGGTTTGAAGGTGGGCAAACGCCGTTATTCAAGCTGTTTCCTAAGGTGGGATTCAAGTCAAAGCTACCTAGATATCAATACCTCAATCTGGATCGGCTGCAAGACCTAATTAATAGCGGCCGTTTGGATGCATCGAAACCTATAACTATGAAAGAACTTTATCGAAGCAGGTACTTTGGCACCATGCCAGTGGGTGTTAAATTATTGGCAGGCAACTTTGATAAGTTCAACTCAAAGGTCAATATCACAGTATCAAAAGCGTCAAAACTTGCCATTGAGCAGGTGGAACAAAATGGAGGGTCTATTCAGACAGAATATTATACCAAATTTGGCCTCCGAGTGTTGTCAAGGCCAGAAGCTGCATTGAGGAAGTTTGGTCGCATCCCCTTGCGAGCTCGGCCAATTGATCGACGAAATATCGAGTATTACAGAGATGAAGAGAGACGTGGATACTTGGTTGGCAAATCAGGGGCTCCATCTATCAAGCAAACATATGTTCCGCGGCCCAAAGTGTCGCCTTTAATGGAAAGCCTGCAAAGATTAGAGCATGATTCAGAGCATTATTCGATTGGAGCCTCGAGCGGCTTTTATCGTCACTATAAGGTCTGATACAACAGTATCAATTGCAGTAGATTTAGGGGGGGGACCTGTCATGTACATATGCACGAGGCAATTGCCTATGTAAATACACATATTCTTTGTTTGATCTGGCTTTGTCTGGAAATGCTACTAGAAAACCAGAATCAGAGAGGGGGGGGGCCGCAGGTTCTCGTATTCGTGAATAGGTTTTAAGCCGTACTAGAATATTTTTATCGAGCGTTGCGTTTAAAATGCGCGCATCTCAACACATCGGAGTGCCGAATTGTATACAACAAAGCAAGTCAAAGCAAATCAGCACCAATCAAATTATCAAACTGCAGGTCATGTCTAATTGCCTGTGACCGCTTTTTTTCCGCTCGATTATCTTTTAGCCAGCAGATAAAAGTCGTATTGATTGTGCCGTGGAATCACTAGTGTAATCAATATGACTCGGGAGTCGGTTCTCCGATACTTGACCGGCTCCCCGCATGTACAATGCAGAGTGTTAGTCACCCAGTCTCATACATTGGCCCATTGCAAAGGTGTAGTTGACAATTGGAGTATGTGTATCTTTATGTTTATGATTATATAGTTGAAACCCCATTTTACCAGGGTTTTACTGTATTTTTCAGCTGGTTGTGCAGTATATTGGATAGTGGGGCTATTAAAAGTGATTAGATCGACATTGGTTCTATCTTATTTGAGTCCGGGGTTAGGGTGGAGGCGACTAACAAACTATTTTGGAAAGAAGCTTGCATAGTGCAACAAAAGCAACAAGGTTTGAACGTGTTGAAACATTTAGTGATAGTTGGTTTAAAAAAAGAGAATTTTACAGGAGGTTTTTATTAGACATTAATAGAAATGTATATAATGCCAAGAATATCATGTGATCTGGCTTGATGAGTGGTTCATCATATGATAATATTCGTGTAAGAATTAGTAATTTTAGCTATTCCTTAGTTATGCTCATGTGAATCGCCTTGATTCCACTGTGACAAAGAACGGCAAGCCCAACCCGCATTTGTTTGGGTCACAACGGTTAAAGGGAACAAGATGGAATTTGCACCTAAAAACATGAAATAAACAGCTAATTTAGCTCCGAAAACTGGGGCATTTTTCCCCTACAACGGCTAGTAATCAAGCCAGCATCTCTTATACTATATATCATAAATCTAGTATTCTCAATATATCTCATTACACTGGTGCGGCCCCACCTTGTTGCTTTTCCAAAACGCCGCACTTCGGCCGGCATCCCATTTGACGCTGACCGACCGTTAGGTTCGGATTGTTTGTCATTGGAACACGGAATTCCGCCGTTTATATCCGATCGGATTTAATAAGCAGGCCAACCGCACAAAAATCATCTAAAAAACTACCTCTTTTTTTCTGAATACTTATAATTCATATATTACCTTGTAATTGTGAATTATTCGAATTCTATTTGAACATCTAATAGCTTGATTGTGACAAGCAATTAACAACGGGCCCCGAAACCTTTGTATCATCACGGAGCTTGTATTTCAGTGGGCTGACTCACAATCCAATCCTCATTTAAACATCGATTACAAGGCTCTTTTTGATATTGAAGCCTCTGAGAAACTAAAAGCATCTTTGCTTTAGTTAAATTTCATTTTTTCTCCTAATTCCTAGCGCGGGTTTTGTCGTTGTTTAATAGCTCAAGCTTTAGACACGGAACAACGCTTCAACTGACTCCGTCTGTTCACAGCCACCGAAACCAAACATGTATGACGCCGGAGACCAACGAAAGAAACGGGTCGGAAAGGCCTGTGACTCTTGTCGAATGAAAAAGACAAAGTGTGATGGTCTTAAACCTTGTTCAAAGTGCTCTCAAGATAACAAAATCTGCACATATAGTGACAAGAAGAAGATGCAAGAGAAAACTTATTCCAGCGACTATGTTGAATTGTTGGAGAGCAGAATAGATATTTTGCAATCTTCTTTGCAAAAGCTCGTATTTATGATTGCTAAGGATGAAGATGTCAATCGCTTCGTTCCTGCCGATGATGGGGATATTCTCTCCATAAACAAAGTCATTGAACTTTTGAAAGATGAAGATGAACCAACTATCGACTCGTTTGATCACAGCCCCGAAGACCATGACCATCATGACTCGGCCAATGAAGATTATGATACTTCTGACCCCAGTGCTTCCTCTTCGGCTCATGAGGTCTCACCAGAGGGCTTCTCTCCATTATCGTCAATTGATGAGACTGATTCAAAAGTGATCGATGATATAGATACAAAGACTGTCGACGAGGAATTCCCAATTGCATATGATTCGTTAGGCGAGTTTTCAAACGACACTGATGTTCTGACTGTTGTTACCGGTGACATCAACACTCTGAATGGTATGCCATTTCATAAGGACGAACTCAGTTCTTCCTCGTGGGGATTTGTTTCTCCAGCAGACTTGGAATCCCCGCCTTCTGTTAATTCGCTGACTGAGCTCTTGTCTGGTGGTAATACTACTAGTTCGCCGCTCAGTCCAGCATCCCGCACAAACAGTCCCGTCTTAAATGCTGCACAATCTCATCATCGTTCCAAAAGCGACTATCATAGTAACCTAAGCAAAGTACATCGTCCTGGACACTCACAAAACAGCCCGTCGATGACCAGCATGAGCTTGCAGCAGAAGGGTCCATATTCTATGCGAGGATCAAGATTGAGTCGACACAGCAAGCCGTCGCGAGCTCGACCTACCGATATAAATCCATCACCTGCATCTCCTTTTGCCCCTCCTTTACAGGGTAATATAGTGCCTGAAAATCTGTCAGGCGCGTTACGATTGGCAAATGGTCAATCTTTTCGAGAAAATGGCAAGCCTTTTGTACATATGGATGATCTCAATTTGAATTTAGACGAATTATGGCTTGGGAACTTGCAACAGTGACATTGCTCTCATTTTATAGTTTATATATTCTGTTAATATGAATGCGTATTTAATTGGGAATGGCAATTATATAGTTGACTATTATGCTTGCTTGAATTCCTTATGCTTTGACGAGTCTATTTGATGATTGAGTGGAGACGGATATCCGAAGATATCTGAGAGATTTTTCACATGACAGCCACTACCCTTTCGGTTTTCCGAACTTATCTGTGTGTCAGAAAATATCAGGTTATTTTTTTTTTGATCTGCCCGAAATAATGATCGACATGCTCAATACTCTTATTGTAAAAGTGTAGTTGTTACTTTTTCCGATAGAGGAGAGACACTTTTGTGCTTTGGGTGGCCACAGTCTTATTTATCTGCGCAGCTTTGATAAATGCAACTTGTAGATGCTCTCATGTAGATGCTTTCATGTTATAATAATTGTCCCGTTGTGTGGATTATCCTGTTATAGGAGTTATCTTGTGGCAAAGGTTATTCTGTTCTAAAAATTGTTCTGTTGTCGGATTTATCAATACAACTCCGAGCGGGGTTTCCACCAAATCATATGTTGCCATTGACGAAATCTAAATAAAACAAAGAACATGTTTCAAAGTATTTTCCAGTGCCTTTTCAATGTCTTCTGGTGCCGTTCTCTGCCGCCATGCAACATATCCATCTGGTCTAACCAGCAATGCGCCTCTCGAAGATATCCCCGCAGCAGTCTCCCATGCCTGTTTTGTAGTAATTAAGCTGTATACAGCAAGATTCAAGCTCGGTTTGCTCTTTTGAATTTTGTGGCTGGCCGAAACCCATGCTTCTCCGTCGCTTCCTGCTATCAGGACAAACCCATTTCCAACTAGATCTATTGTGGAAATCTCTCTTCCATCTTTCTCAATTATAACATGTGGAACACGGGATCCTGGCCTGCCATCTAATCTGAAAAATATTGAAGAGACAGTCCATGGTCTCCATGTCATACCGCCCAATGGCCATAGATCTTCCGCCATTACTGCCGCACTATCGCTCGAGTAAACATATCCAAACCCACTTGAAAGCGACAAAACCTTGAGAAATCCTTTCACTGTTCTCCAGTCTCGTTTAAAATACAGCAAGCCCTGTTCATCAGTAGGCGTAGCTGAGACATCTGCTGCTGTCTTTCCCACTGGCTGTCTCTCTACATCATAGGTTTCGAGTAAGCAAGGGCTCGAATATTCTTTAAGAACAGCAGATAGCTTCCAGGCCAAATTAAGAGCATCGGAAATGCCCGAGTTTGCACCTTGGCCAGCATATGGCGGCATTTGATGCGCTGCATCGCCGGCAAGGAATATTCGGCCATGTTGAAGTTTTGTAGCCACTCTAACTGATGGCTGCCAAGGTAATATAGATATAACTTCAATATCAATGTCTGGAAGCCCTAAGGCAATCTTGAGCAATTCTTTGCATTTGTCTGGGGGAAAATCTTGTGGCTTCTGGCCCTTTGAAGGATCATAACTCATATGAAATACCCATCGATCGCTATTGTTAATTGACGTAAATAGACCAAGAATTTCAGGAGTATCAATGCGGCATATACTGAATTCACGATCCTTAACAAAATCCTCGAGATCGGCGCAGAAAAGAATGTTCAGGAGATGGCCAATCTCACCACGTCCGGTAGTAGGGACAGCAAGTTGCGAGCGAATTGGTGAGTTTGCACCATCGGCTGCTATCAGATAATCAGCGGTCACGGTGGAAATATCGCCAGTGTCGCGATTTCTGATTTTAACAGTGACTTTTTCGTCATCTTGTTCCACACTCAAGCATTCAGTGTAAAATCGTATATCAGCACCTTGATCTCTGGCATGCTTCAAAACTACAGGTTCAAGCAAATCCTGCGTCACATAGATACCATTCTCAGGGCCAATTCCATATGATGTAACAGCAAAAGACTCCTTTTGGCCGCCCTGTTTTCGAGGCCGTTTCTCAAACACAGAATTGAGCGAAGTTCCAGAAAGAAGTCCTTTTGTAGGACCCATAGAAGCCCCAGCTTCACGAGCAGCCTCAGCAATCCCCATACTGCGAAATATCTCCATTGTTCGCGCATTGACACTACGTGCTCGTGGGTGAATTGATGTTCCGGCATGTCGTTCGACTAGAAGCGGGTTGATTCCATGATGAGACAGAAGCGCGGAAGCACATAAACCAACAATGCCACCGCCGATGATTATGACAGGGATATCTGTTGACTGAGAGGTCATTTTCAGATATGGATGAGCAAGTCAAGGCGTAATATCCTTAAGTACAACTTTCTCATTTGGTACCCGAGCCGAAGTAATACCGTTGGGAAGGAACGGGCGATGTATCGGGCCGTATCGACGGATTCTGGCATTTACAGTCGTTGTGATTGGCTCCATTCAGTCATAATACCGAATAAGCATAGTACATATGTAGATATCCCAGTTTGAATGTCAGTCATATCATCAGCCAGATTATCAGGTCGATAATTGTATGGTTAATTGTCATTAAGAACGTTGTGAGTTTCCTCCACAAAGAGATGTGACATCAACGTTGGCTGTGCTGAATTGCGTGTATATTTCACCTGAGTGCGCGCAAATAACTCACCAAGTTACACACATGTTGATGTTATGATATTTAACGTTACTTGCTCATTAAATCAGTGGTTCAACTTTATCTAGATTTACCTATTAAATCAACTTAAGGGGCTAATGGATTCTAATTCTATGGATCAGCAACTATAATACTCTATTGATGATAGTTTCCGCGGGCTATACGATGAGTCAGCCAAGAGGGGAAACCTTGGCCTATATCAATATACGGTCTGGCAATAAATGGTATGAAAAATAAGATGATATCAAGATTCATTTTATATGACTTTTGAAATTACTTGACTTTTGAAACTACTTGGCGTTGAGAATTTGTGCTTTTCAAGCGTCGGCGCTTTCGCAACTTTTTTGCCTAAATTGGCAGGCCGATTTGGGCGGCGTTTTTAGTTGTGGGGTTGCGCTTATGGAAAAAGTTATGACTGAAAAAAAAATCCCGAATTTAGGCCGGACAATTTTACAGACTAAAATATAAAAAGTGGGGATTATCGTCTGTTTTTAGACATACTGTGGACTATCATTTCATTTAATTACGCTATACTTGTGTGATTTTTCCCTCGTGCTTATTCTATTTAACTCTTCTGCGCTGCGCCGGTAATTTGTCATGTCCGCAAATTCTATCGACGACAAGGTACCCTCTGATGATGGGTTTAATGAAATCACCGACAAATCGTCATCATACACTGTGGTCAGCCTGGAGGAACGAAATCAAAAGGTTGATCAACTGGCGTTGCAATTCGGTGTGAATCATTCCAAGCTCATGATGAAGATTGATTTCCGTCTTGTTCCTGCAATTTGCTTTCTATACCTACTTGCATTTCTCGACAGAGTTAATATTTCAAATGCCAATATCTACGGCATGTCTGAGGAACTACATCTTGTGGGCAATCAGTATAATATTTGCTTGACCATCTTTTTTGTTCCCTATGTATTGGCAGAGGTTCCTTCTAATTATCTCGTCAAAAAACTCAAACCTCATGTATGGCTATCAGCTTGTATGGTGGTTTTCGGTGCTGTTTCAATTTCACAGGGCTTTGTTAAAAACTTTGGTGGGCTAATGACTACTCGATGGTTCCTAGGTATGCTTGAAGCTGGTATGTTTCCTGGCTGCTTTTACTTGTTATCCATGTGGTACAGGCCCATGGAAGCTCAAAAAAGATATTCATTCTTCTTCTCATCTACCTGTCTTGCCGGTGCATTCGGTGGGCTTATAGCCTATGGTTGTAACCAGATTAGTGGTCATAGGGGCCTCAGTGGATGGAGATGGTTATATATCATTGAGGGCGCAATCACCTCGACAGTTGCCATCATTCTTTACTTTTTCATATCAGACTTTCCAGAGGATGCAAAGTTTCTCACTGAAAATGAACGAGAGTTCATCAAAAAGAAGTTGGAAGTGGACGTAGGCACGTCTCTAGCAGAGCACCAACTCACATTTTATGATATTATTAGTGTGTTCAAAGAATGGAAAGTATGGGTCATCGGCTTAATGTACTTTGGCCAGATTGTACCGGCTTATGGCTATGCATATTTCGCTGCACCAATCATCAAATTGTTCAACTATTCTCCTGTCAAAACCCAGCTTTACTCGGTTCCTCCTTGGGTAGCTGCCTTTGGATTATCGATGACGGTCGCCTTTATATCTGATCGAATTAGGCATAGATTTTTCTTCGCTATATTTTGTTCACTGGTTTCAGTCGCTGGTTTCGCCATGCTTCTCGCTGAACATCACAGTGTCCATGTTAGATACGGTGGATGTTTTCTAATAGCTATGGGTGCATACACAGCCATGCCAATTATTATATGTTGGACAAATATGAATTTATGCGGTCATGTCCGCAAGTCTGTCTCTACGGCATACCAAGTGGGGTTCGGCAATATTGGTGGTATTATTGCTACATTTTCTTTTCTCTCAACAGATGCCCCTCTTTATACAAAAGGTCTCTCAATTAGTCTTGGGTTCACCGTGTTTTCTGCTCTCTGCTGCTGTGTCTATCTTTTTGGCTTAATGTACGAAAACCGCCAAAAACGATCTGGAGTTTGGGCTAGAAAGTTTGATAAAAAATCCGCGTATGATAAGATGATTGCTGGTGACTTGCGTCCCGATATCATTTATGATTACTGATATGTAGTGCACAAAAAGTTAATTCTCTGATTGAGTTCAGCTTCTATTTTAGCTTTCTTCATTGTCTTCCTCTTCTGGTTCTTCTGTAGTTTCTTCGACTTCTGCCTCTTCAGTAGCACCGTCAATTTCTGCTTCTTCTTCAACCTCTGCTTCCGTAGTGCCATTTACCTCCACTGCATCCTCTTGCAAAGCCTCGGGCTCTGGTGTCATGTCAATCAAGTCATTGCTAGTCAAATGATCAGGTTGAACTTTTGGTGCTTTTTGGCCGATGTTTTCAGGAAATGACTCGGGCTCTGTATCTGGAGATGCTATTAATGCCGCAATCTTTCCATGTCCAGACTTCTTTAATGATTCTTTCCATTTGTTGACCGAAGAAAGGACATCGCCTCCATAGGTCAGGGCTAGCAACGATGCCTCAACTGACCTGTTTGTTTGATTCAGTAAATCAACGCATCCGTCGACATCTCCAGCATACCACAGAGCATTAAAGGCGATATTGTATCTGCCACCATCTATACTCTGTTTAGACAATGATGGCAATTTTTCCTTGTTGCCTGTTGAAGTATAAATGAGCAGGAGAGAATCAAGATCTCCAGCATGTTCAAAGCACTTTTCAGCTAGATCAACATTCCATTGCTTTAGTGCAGCATCACCCAGTGACTGCCACTTAGAAATTGCCGATGTCTTATCATCACCAGACAGCGATTCAACAATTTCCAATGCAACTGGCAAGTTGTCGTGTTCTAGTGCAAGCTCAAACTTATGATCAGGATCTCGGGAAACCTCAAGGGCCAAGTCGCTGTAGCCCTGAGTATCTAAGAAACGAGCCATCTTGGTCATCTCTGACTCGGGAACTTTACTCAGGAGTTCTGCGGCATAGTCCATTTCTCCGCGCAAGACAACAGTCTGGTATTCGACTACAGCAAGCGACAGATGATAGCTGATCACTCCTATGTCTTTGTCACACAAGTATACAGCATCATCACGGGGAATATAGCCTAAAAAGTACATCTGCTGGTCAAAGTGGCCGATTGTGTAAGTGTGGGAGCCAACCAAGTAGTTCAGCCGATTGGACAAAGTGGTATAAATAAATGAATCTCCAGCCCACTTGCCTGTGCGGACACCTTCAGCAATCTCCTGTTCCACTTCAAAAGCACCTTCTACACCTTCATCTTCATCATAGTCGTTGCTCTCAAGGCCTTCCAAAAATGCAACTCGGTCGTATCTAAGTACATAGAAACTTTCTTCCGAAATCACCACCACCAAGTCACCACTGTCATTCCACACAATCTGTGAGGCCTCTACATCGATTCGTCGAACCAGCTGACCCGAGCTCCAATCATAAAAGGCGATGAACTCATCATCTCCCTTAACAGCCAAAAGGGCACCTCCAAAAATTCTGACAGCATTGAAAGCTACATTAAAGTGGCCAGCAGGCCGCTCCTTGAAATTTTTATATGCTCGAAGAGAACCCGATGACTCGCGAGCGACATACTCATTTGAATCAGCAGCCCAACACACTTCTACACCAGTACCAAACGCTTTATTACGCCAAGCTAAGGCCGTGTATATGATATATTCACCATCACCACTAACAGCAACAAATCGGCCATTTGGAGAATGAATCAGCTGAGTTGGGTAAACCTCGACGGTTCCAAGCTCCTTTTGACTCAAAGCGAGCAGTTCGCCATCATTAGAGTCGCTTCGTTTGACAATGCTGGTAAATACTTCCGAGTGCTTGGACCAGATGAGCTTTCCATTAGAGTCCATGGATACGGCGGGTTCTTCATGGCCGAGTTTCAAGACAGCAGCACCAGTATCAAAACCAATAGCCACGAGATTGCTGCCGGGCTTGCAGGTGACGCACCAGGCACGTTCCAAGCCATAATTCAAAGTTTGTTCAAGACGATATGTACTTGCGTTCCATATCTTGACAGTATTATCTTCGGAGCCAGATACAATGATGGGCAATTCCGGGTGGAATATAGCAAACGATACGTTATGGCTGTGATCGGTCATTGTAGCAACGCAACTCTTTGTCTGATAGTCCCATACTCTGATTGCCTGGTCATCAGACGACGTAATAAGGTATGGCTTATCAGCACGCGGATAATACTGAACCCAATTAGCGCATGTGGCATTCTTAGAAGGAAGGGTAAAGTTTGCGGTTGAAGAAGCCAAGGACCATACTTTAACAGTCTGGTCCATACAGCAAGAAGCAAAAGTATTGGGGTCTTTAGGATTGAATGCAACGTGCATAATGTAATGATTATGGCCCTCAAACGTTTGAATGCATTTCCAATTGAGATCCCAGTTCCATAGCTTGATGGTCATGTCATCACTGCTTGTGAGCAGATATGGCAACGACGGATGGACATCAATCGAACGAATATAATCCGGATGAGCCTCGAATTGATGTACCTTTTCTGCAGTGTTATAATTGTATACACGGATATTAAAGTCGTCACCTCCAAGAATAACCCAGTTCTTTCTGGTAACAAACTTGGCAGCCCGAATTGGCTCATTGCTGGCCTCAAACGTTCGAACAACGGCCTCAGTCTCGTAATTCAAGATCTTGGCCGTTCCATCGTACATTGCAACCAGGACCCATGGCTCTGTAGGATGCAGATCGATGGCCTTGACACGTTCTGTCCTTGGTTGAAAGATTTTCTAAAACGTCATTAGTATGGGTTATCAGGTATTGTACGAACCATATTCTGTTCTTAATAAGTTCAATTACTTACCTTGATATCCAACTTCATTGCTGCTGTTGTCTATGGACCTTAGCTGGGTTGAAATATCAAATAAAGTGCTGTCGTGTTCAATGATGAAAAAAGCACTCCCAAATGCTCCAATGGTTGATGGGGGAAAACAGAAGGAGTAGGGGAGGATGGAAGGGGTAATTTTAAGGGGAAAATGATATTTGAGGGTGATTGTTGGTTTTTAGTTTGTATTTATTTTATGGTTTTATGGTTTTTTTTTCTATTTTTTTGGTCATTCATTGCATTTATTACCGTAGTGTATGGAATGTTATTGCTCAAATGTAAAGATTGTTGGAAAACAGTGTGAAAATTCATTGGAGATTCCCTTGAGACAGCAGCTTGGCCTAAGAAGATCACAAGAATGAGCTGAAATTCAAAAATCACAAGCAAATTGTTTTATCCTCGTTCATTTGTTATATCTTTCAAAGATGCCAAAAAAATAGTGACAACCGAGGGATTCGAACCCTCGCCTCCGAAGAGATAGGAACCTTAATCCTACGCCTTAGACCAACTCGGCCAGATTGCCAGATACTGGTGTCTAAGAGGCAGAGGGTCGATCAAATAGCTGTGCGCGGCCAAAAGACGGCTTTTGCGTGTTTTTTGCAGTTATTTATAATTATTATATGATTTTATATATTTTGGCAGGTTTTTAGCTCTGTAATAGTCATTTGTGGTGTTTTATGGTTCTTCTTGTGGTTTTCCTCCATAGGGTCACCTAGCACGAAGCCCTCAATATTAATAGAGGAACTGATCCATTAATACTTTTAATTCGTAATCTTAGAAACAATGACGATATTGATGAGTTTAATTTGTTATCTTAAAAACAATGACTATATTGATGAATTTAATTTGCTATCTTGTGGATTAATACTAAATAAATGAAATTCTATTTACAATCCAGGGCAGCAGCAGATTTTGCACCGTACTTGGATTATCATCGTGTATGAGAATGGTCAACCAAGTACGTAATATAAATAGTTTTGTTAGTTCTGGGGGATCCCATGGTTTAGCTCGGATCTGGTAGTTTGATTGTGTGCTCGCATCCAGCATGTAGCTCATATTTCCCCGTTTATCGATAAAAGTCCGGCCTTTTCGCATTCAAACCATATTCTGACAGCGCCGATCCCAAATCCTCCATTGTAAGTATTAATTTGCCTTGGCTTGCTCCTGATGCTTGTGCTGATGAAGCTGCTGGTCCTCCCTGGCCTGGAGCTGCTCCTTGAGCCCCGGCCATCAAAGAACGAGCACGAGCCTGCGGATTAGCGGCACTTGACACCGATGACGCCGAACGTATACGTGAATACTGATAAGCATCAGAGGCTATATCAGAGATGAATTTCTGGGTCGCAAGCGCCAAAAGCCGTTTGATTCGACGATCATTGGTCTCGAAGCCTGATTTCGCAAGATAATAATCGGTAACAGCATCAGGAATAATAGGAGCATATTCGTCCATACTATTGAGGAATTCCTTTAATGATTTATCTTTTCGCTGTAATGGAACCGATGCCTGCTCCTCATTGCCCTGGTCTATATCCTCAGGAGCAAACGTCTGTTCATCAATGTCGATATCGATGTCGTCTCCTGCATTCATGGTATTAACAATAATATATAAAGGTTTATTCTTTAGAATTGATGGTTTGGTCGCTCTAACAATATAAGCTTCAAGCACAAGCGGCAGTGAGGGTGAGATTCCCAAATTTTTCCTTGTTATAACGTGACTGAAGATCACGTGACTCGAGTCATACATTAGTCATCTAATATCTGGTAGTATACTAAAAGTTATCTGCATTTGCATTCTTTTTATAATTTAATGTTTATTTGGTTTAAAGTACATTGAATATACTTAAATATTCCTCTTTTCCCACTAAATTATCCCTTTATTCCTTGTTGTTCCTTACCGTTCTAAATCTCGGTTATCTCATTTATAAGTCACAATGCAAATCCAAACTTAAATATCAGTGGACATCCGCTTCTCTTAACACGATTAATTCAAAGATTTCTACCCGTCTCGGCTCAATCGCAAGACATCTGACTAGAAACATGTCCTCTGCACCTGAACATTACAAATTCTTAGTCATAGGAGGCGGATCAGGAGGTGTTGCTACTGCCCGACGAGCTGCTAAATATGGTACAAAGACTCTGTTGATTGAAGGAAATCGTCTTGGAGGTACTTGTGTGAACGTAGGATGTGTGCCTAAGAAGATCATGTGGTCTGCAAGTGATTTGGCAAGTCGTCTTTCTCATGCGAATGCCTATGGATTCACCGAAGTTGATGCTAACAGAGCTGTGGCTGATTTCGATTGGACTACGTTCAAACACAAAAGAGACGCTTACATTGAGCGATTGAATGGGATTTATGCTCGAAATCTAGAAAAGGAAGGCGTCGATTACGTATTTGGATGGGCCAAATTCAAGGATGCTCATACTGTGGAGGTTTCTCTCAAAGATGGCTCCGGAACTAAAGAATACACTGCAGATATCATTCTGGTAGCTACTGGTGGATCACCGAAAATCCCCGATGGTATTCCTGGTGCTCAGTATGGTATAAGTTCCGATGGGTTCTTTGAATTGGAAGATCAACCCAAATCCGTCGTCATTGTAGGCTCTGGATACATTGGTGTAGAACTTGCTGGAGTTTTTAAGGGTCTCGGAACAAAGGTCGATTTGCTTGTTAGAAGGGAACATGTTTTGACTAAATTCGACCCCACTATCCAGGATACTGTTACTGATATCTATGAGAAACATCATGGTATTACCATTCATAAGAAGGCCGTTGTTGATCACGTTACTGCTGATGCTGATGGCAAGAAGAAAATCGTGTTCACTACTGACGGAAAAGAAAAATCTTCTGTCACGGCCGATATTCTTATTTGGACTATTGGTAGAAAGCCCGTGAGCGAGAATTTGAACCTCGGTGAGGTAGGCGTTAAAGTCGACAAAAATGGAAAAGTTGTGGTTGATGAATACCAAACCTCGTCAGTCCCTCACATATACTCGCTCGGTGATCTTGCTTCTGATATCGAATTAACTCCTTTAGCCATTGCTACTGGCCGAAAATTGGCCAATCGACTGTTTGGACCTGAGGAGTTCAAGAATCAGAAACAGGATTTCACCAACGTCCCCAGTGTGGTATTTGCTCATCCTGAGGTTGGAAGTATCGGTCTTAGTGAACCTGCAGCTAAAGAAAAGTTTGGGGAATCGAACGTCAAGGTATACAAATCACAGTTTGTGTCCATGTACAATTCCCCACTAGAACAGAATCAGAAAATCCCCACTGTCTACAAGGTTGTCTGTACTGGTAAAGATGAGAAAGTAGTAGGACTTCATATCATTGGTGAAGGATCGTCTGAGATTTTGCAGGGATTTGGTGTTGCTATCAAGATGGGGGCTACCAAGGCAGATTTTGACAGTTGCGTAGCAATTCATCCTACTTCTGCTGAGGAACTGGTCACTTTGGTTTAAGTAGTTGTTGTATTACCTTATAATAAACATTCTGTTGAGCATCTATGATACTGTTCCCTCTATATTATTCTATGAAATTTTCTACTCCTGTTGCTCCTGCTCATCTTCTCGGTCTAAAGATCTATGCAGCTTGTGTTCCTTCACAATCACTTGAAAACAAGCTGATACAAAGATCAGAACTACTCCAAAGAAATATACCGATCTAGCAGCATAGTAATATGAAAGAATGATGTCGTGCTGATACTGGATGGGCTGCTCTCGAATGGCTTCCACGGAATCGACCACCTTCTTGATAATATCTGGACGATCGCTTATTCTACTGTTCAGCTGGCCAGCCAGAGAATTAGAAAATATCGATGATCCTATCGCAACACCCAATGTCGAACCCACACCTCTGAAGACATATTGAATGGAAGTTGTGGTTGCTTGAAGCTCGCGAGGAACGGCCGCGATAAGTGCCAGTAGCGTTACTGTGAGCATAGAAGCAAATCCCAGTCCATCCAGAGCCCCTGAAGCGAATTGTTGAACTATAGTTAGCCATGAGTCCGAGAATGGGCGTAGCGTAATATGCAAAAATATACCGATAAGAGGAACAAACACCGAAGTAATACCCAGAGTATAGTATTTGCCGGTATGTCTCATATAATAACCAGATAGAAATGATCCAGAGGCGACACCGATACAATTGGCAATCAATCGATAACCGACTTGTTGTGAGTTGTAACCATATACACTGGCGAGATGCACAGGGGCAAAGAAGAGTAATATATAACCCACCATAGTCATAAACAAAGAGCAGAAAGCCGATCCCAGGATGGTTTTATGACTGAACAGATTCAAAGGCAATACAGGCTCTAGTGCTACACGAAGCTCGACGTATGCAAATATGGCGAAGCATATCACAGACAGTACAAACGAGGAAATGATCAAGCGAGAAGTCCATGGGAACTGAACGCCACCGGTAGCAATGGCAAACATGAGGAAAAACAATCCTACTACAAGCCAAAAAGAGCCGAGAAAATCTATACGTTGCATGCTGTCTCGAGGCACAAAATGGCTAGCAGGACGGCCCTCATAGGCATCTTCCAGGGACGCAGGGTCAGCTTCCGGGACCAAATCATGCTTTACAGCTTCTCGACCAGGAGCAACCAAGAATATAGCAAGTATTGAGAACCCAATTAAAGGGACCTGGCATCCAAATGCGACTCTCCAGCCCCACTTGTTACTAACGGCACCTCCGAAGACCCCGCCGATGCCTGCACCGCTACCAAACACCATATTACCAAGGCCCTGGTATAGGCCACGATCTCTCAAAGCCACGAAATCGCTGATAGTAATAGTAGATAACGACAACATTCCACCGCCACCAACGCCACTAACCACGCGGCCAATTACCAGGTCAATGAGGTTCCTGGACTTCCAGCATATCAGGCAGCCCAAGCCAAAGAAGATATTGCAGAATATGAGCAAAATCTTTCTTCCGTAAATATCCGACAACTTGCCAAAAATAGGCTGAAATGCCGTATAAGCAATCAAATATCCCGAGCCAATCCAACTGATACGCCGAAGTTCATTGAGTTCACTGGCGATATGGCTCATCAATCCCGTGACCATGGTACTATCCAGGGCAGCGATAAAAACCCCCACATATAAAGACGCTACTAATATATATACGCCTTGCTTTGAAATCGGCTTTTTATTCGTGCTCAACAATGGCTCGTTTTCGCTCGCCATGGTGAATTGGTTGAAGTCAAGAAAGCTCTATGTTAGTTATCAGGAAAGCCAAGCCATTACTAACCCTGAAAGTTGATTACTAACCCGGAAATAAATGACGAGTAAGATAATACAAGACAATAAATGCTATTATATATAATATTTTATAATAAAGGGCGCCTGCTAAATTAATGAAATATTTATTTTGGTAACTATTTGTAAATATTTGAATAATTCCAAATAACGTGCCGATTCGTGATATTGGTCCCGAATTATTCAATATGGATGGTTCTATACAATACAATCATATTCATCAAGAATCAGGTAAAGAGAAATATATATGCTGTAGAAAAATCAAAAACTATGATGAAAAGGGGGGTTTATGGGACATGAATAGCAACCCTACTCTTGCCCGAATCCGACCGTCTCTTCAACGGCAATCGATAACTTCTGTACCAAACTATCGTAGTCTCGATATGGAGGTAAATCAACTCGGTTAAAGCATGTATGAGATTTCGGCAAATGTTGTGCCTCCCCAGCCTTTTCAATGGTAAACCTTCGCGGTCCATCCGATCCCTGTAAATCCTTAAACCCATTCACTGGGATTCGTGAAGTACCAGTGGTAAATTGTAGCAGTCGAGACTTTTGCTCCGAATCCCAATTCTTGACACACTTCCAAAACCATTGGATAACCTCATCACTTTCCGAGTAGCCTCGATAATCAGTGTGTTTCTTCCAATCATCAATATCTATGTCGGCAATACCACCAATGAGCAATTCTAATTCTCGTTCATCAAACACATTGACCAACTCCTGTGGAATCAACTCGTTGAAACCTGTAATGAATGCATTAAACTGGTCCTTGACTCGTTTTTCAATCTTCCATTCGGTTACAAGCTGCACGTATTCCAACTTGTTATCATTAGTCACAGGAATATCTGCACCACCCGGCTTGAGTTCCACTGACACTAGTTCACCAAACTGGTCATCCTCAGCAGTAAACGTGAGATCCAAGACATCTGTGATATCGTTGTCCAATGTCCACTCCAAACTCTTGTAGAATTCCGCATCAACTCCTTCCATATCTTCCATTACCACCTTCTTCCTCAGCATCATCTTATAGAAGGCTCCAATGAAAAATGCATCCAAAAATCGTCGATGGAATATGGCTAAACCAACCACTCTTCCAATGAATTTGAAATAATTAAGATGCTCAGGGTTGATGCCCGAATGAGGATTGATTTGTAGAGTATAGTTATCATGAGCCGAATACTCAAACAAGCAATAAAAAGGATTAAACATTTCATGAGATAACAGGAAGAAAAACTCTCGAGAAACACCACCATAATCGAGTCCCTCTTCACCGTCAAATTTGATCATCAGTCGTTTCTTCAGATCCTGAGAGGATTGTCTCATAATCTCTTGATATGAGTCTTCAAATATATGATCTCTTCTCACCTTGATGTGGCACTGCCCGGGAAGGATTCGCAAAGCAGGCTGTGATCGGAAATATATCAACTTTCGACGGAAGTCCCGCTTGTATTGAGGTACATTCTGATCAAGACTCGATGGAAGTCTTGGATCATCCCATGTAGTAGTTTTAGTATTGTGATCAACAAAGTAAACTCTGGCGGTGTTGGTGAGACGCATTTCCCATCCCGAAGGAAGAGGACCCAACTGAGACACCGGCTGCTGCTGAATGGTGGCCGAATTGGTGTTCGAACCGTAAGTACGAATATATTGCTGACGTCTCGGATCCACCCAGGTGGTAGTTCTGGTATTGTGATCGACAAAATAAGGTCTTCCCTCCGGAGTGACCCTCTGTTCCCAACCAGGAGGAAGCTCTCCAAGGCCAGCGGTAGTAGTGCCAGAGTTCATCATTTGAACAGCGGCAGTGCTGCTACTAGCAGAGGTGGCCGATGTGGCTGGTGACGTGGACCTATTTTGAGGAGATGAAGATGAGGTGGTTGAAGCAGAAGAACCTTCGGGACGAGGAGAAGCCCCCCTACTTCCCTCACCCGGCAAGGTTCTATTTTGATGACGCTGTCTCTCAAGGTCAGTGGTGTTCTGACGTGCGACCCGTTGCTCACTCTCATTGAAATCAGAGGATGGTCTTGTCCAAGTAGTGGAGCGGGTATTATGATCAACATAGTAAGTTCGGCCGAGATTATCCGTTCGGCGTTCCCAACCAGCCGGAAGACGGCCAAACTGATCTTCAAAAGAGCTAAGAACTCTAGTAGATGTATGAGCACCATTGGAAGTTTCAGCGCCATTTGTTGTGGTATCTGTAACAGTAACGGGAGGAACGGTTCGTGCGTCCGGAGTGCTTGCTGTAGTGGTAGCCGCAGGAGGAGGAGGTACAGCAGCAGCAGGGGGTGCCGAAGCACCGTTCGAAGTAGAAGGTCCAGCCGAAGTAGATTGATCAGCATTAGTGCTGAGATTTATAATGAGTTTCCCGTTGACGGCGAGATTATCGTTTGACTTCTTCAAATCTCTTGTAAGCATTTCATCGCCGCCTAAAGACAAGTCTATGACTTCACCAACGACAATATTAATAACACCCAGAAACCCCTGGTCCTTCTTCTTGAACTTTTTATGATCAAAGATCTGGATAGCTAGAATACTTCGAGAAGTTACATTTCTAAGATTGTTAGAGGATTTTCCAAAGTGAGGGGCTAAATACCAATGTTATATACTTACACATCAAAGCTCTCATTCCAATAAGGATTGAGAGTCTTCTTTATCACACTAGTCGACTTGGTTTGACTTCCATCAACTGTAATCACCGCAAAAGGATCCGGAAGGCCTAGAATTAGCAAGTTAGCAATACGGAGTGATATACCCGGCGGCGGCCCACCTATTACAAAATCCATCTACTTACGGAATACATCCCGCTTATATAATGCATCGGCTGCAATGACTGATTAAATTAGCATGAATTTCCCCTTGTTTCTTGGGTTTCCTAAACTTACCCGTCACTCGCAATTTGGTGGTGGCCATTGAGAAGTTTTGGTCGGTGTCACAGTTGGAATTGGTTTGAAGAGGCTTATTGGGTCACAAAGCAAAAAAAAAGGTGGTATATTGTTGTTGTAGTATTAAATTTACAAGGACAGCTGTAGTGATTATGTAATAACAAGGGAAAGGATTAATATAAATATGAGCAAAGGTGAAAACAACTTGGATCCTTTCTAAGAGAGTTTTAGTAGTCAAATGTTTACAAGTATTTAGTTATTTTTCAAGTGCGGGACCAAGCTTGTTTATATATTGTAGGAAAAAGACAAAAAACCGGGCCCAACACTATATACATCTTCATCTTAGATATAAACTATTACTTTTTTGAGTAATTGTCTGACAAGACTCAAATGAGCTATACTAAACAGGTATTGCCTTAATAAGATTGGTGACCGCATAAACCAGTGACTGGCTCAAGACTTGCAGCCCATGCTTGCATGAACTTTGTGTTAGGCGATAGTTCCCAACTTCTAAGTTCATCAGTGGTGAGAGAGGATGTTTTTAGCGAGGAAATATCGGGATTTTATATATTTATTGTAGAACCATATAAACCATTTAGATGCATCCGGGGGAATAAAAAAACTATAAGAAAAGATAAGAACGTTGGTTGGTGTTGACTAGTCATTGTTAAAGACGAATTATGACTTCATCTCTAAGTGCGGAAAACTTAAAAGCGCTTCTGCTAGGATTTTCTGCGCGTTGTGAAAACTTAAGGCAATTCATTCATAAATCACCAGTTTTACACCTCCGACAATTCATTCACCTTCTTAGGATCTGATGAATGCTCCTTGTTAAATAATGCCTCACTATCTGTGCTTCCTGGCAACTTGGCTTCAACTGCATCATACGTTTCGTTTGCGTAAATCGTATGATCAAGATTAACCTTGGGGCCCTTAAAGAAGGTTTTCGCATAAGCAAAATACCATATAATTGCAAATAGCATCGGTCCAAAGTAGACTAACACTGTCCAGTTCATAGTTGATGGGGTATTATCGGCTCCACGATACTGAGGAAAGCACAGAATAGGAATCATCAGTGTTGTGAATGCTACCGATACATAGCCACTTATAGAAGAAAACCGCCCCAAATTCCAGGGTCCTTTTCTAAACTTGTTCCTTACCACAAAAACTTTGATTCCAATGGGAATGGTGAATGCAACATAGGCTGCAATGGCTCCAACCGAGAAAATAGCTCCTATGGCAACGTCGCCTGCAAAAATAAGCAAAACAATCAACCCTCCTATAGTAGTATTGAACCATACTGCATTTACCGGCGTATTAGTGATGCTGTTGACCTTAGCCATAATAAAGGAACAAGGAAAGCAGCCATCTCGTGCATAAGCATATGCTACTCGCGATGCCGCAACCATGGATGCTTGACCCATAAAAAACGATGATAACATTGTCAGTGCTGAAATAAAATATACCAAGCTTGTCGATAAGCACTGTGTCAAGTACGTAATAAACGGCTGACCAAGCTCATCATCAAGCACTGCAGAGATATCCACCACGGTATAAGCCAATGCAAGCATAAAAGCCCAGCCCATAATTCCTCCAAGAGCAGACGTCATAACAATGGCTCGAGGCGATGCAACATTGGCATTAGAGCATTCTTCAGCAAGATGGAATGGGGCATCGTAGCCGGACATGGTCCAGATGATTGATATGAAAGACATCAAAATGGCAATACCATTTGGCCATTCCGTTTGATTGTCAATGACGCTCCAGACATCATGATTGGAATTGTATCGAGGAAGACCTCGTGATGTTCTATTATCAGCGCCAATAATAATAAAAAGTGCTACAAGCAGAGCAATTCCATTGATAGTGGTGCCTGCTGTGTTAAACTGAGCAAGAAATTTGGTCGGCATGGAAGAAATTATACTCTGAGTAATCAAAATACCAATTGTCAACAAGAAAATCTGGTAATTCGATGCCGAGTATGATGGGTCATGCATGCTTTTCATTGACAATAACATGCAAGCCAGTGAATAGTCAATTGATGGTGCACTGGTTACTTGGCAAAGCCAGTTACTCCAGCCGGTACACCAGGCAGCAATAGGGCCATATTTCGGAGGAGCCAAAACAGCTGCTGCATAGTAAAGACCTCCTGAAGTAGGCATTGAGGAACAGAGTTCGGCCATGGAATTTGCAACGGCTTGGATTCCAACCATAGCAATGAGCCAACCCCATGTCATTCCAGCGGTTCCTGCATAACCCATTCCATAATATATAGTACTTGCAATTGAAGGAAGCAACCCTAACAAAGCAAATGAAACGCAGAAGGAAGAAATAAGTCCGAATTCTCGCTTAAATTCTTGCTTATAACCAAGAGCGACCAGGGCCTCTTCATCCTCAGTCATAACATGGTCTGTAACTACAGGATGCATATGACGAGCCGACAGCACGCTTGTTACAGGAACAGCTTCTAAATCGACTTCTCCAGCCATAGAAGTATGCGGAGCAAGGTCATTGCTGGAGTTTTTATGAGACATTTGTAGAAACTATTGAGGTTCTATTTTATCGGGATATCAGATTAAATAAAATTTCTGAAAATTCAAGAAAAATTCAACTGAAAGAAAAAAAAAGGCTCAATATATATGTTTATATCAAATTTTTCACTTTAGCACCGATATTTGTCGATGATCGAGATTTTTATCTAAAAATTTTTGTTATCGAGATTGTGTTCGTCTTAGACATGCCTAATTGGGAAAACCGCCTGCGTTCGCTTGATACGACGATCTTGTTATCAAGAGCGAATCCGGTGTGGCATATGAGACAACATACCGGAAAAGGCAGTTTAACCCAGAACATTTTTAAAAAAACCGATATATTGATAATAATAAAAAATAGTTAAGCTCATTGTCCTATATCTATAATCTATATACTGCAATTCATCTAGATAATGTCAAGACTTGGCAGCATCCAGTTCCAATATACAGTCTTTGATAGAGTTGATAAAGAGTTTCCCCGCCTGTTTTATATTGACCCACATTAACATTCATCAAGAGCCAAGCGCCCAAAATAATTGTGCTGCGGCAGGTTATAAGCTGTCCTGTGAAATCATTGGGTGCCACAAGGTCTGATAAGCCAAGATAGGTTTCACCCGATCGTCTTTGAGTTTTGAGCCATAAGCTATGTAGATAAAAGGTGGCATCTTGAAGGATACGTGGTTCATTGAGTTTTCCTATCACGCCTGCATGATATCCGTCGTTGTCCACATCTATCATCTCCGGTATCATTCCTTCGTAGTGAAAAAATGCCAGACTAAAAATCCATATAATTAATACCGCATAATAGGCTGTTAGCCCTAGTAGCAGATTCTCCGGTCGGTCTCGAACGAGTAGCGGCTGAGCATGGATGGCCCGAGTCAAAAACAAGCACGCGACCGATGTCACTCTTCTTGCATCCGGTGTATTTGCCCATTTTCGACATAATTCCAAATCCAAGTTATCAATTATATTTGCCGGTTCTTGCAGCGAAATCCAAAATGGTATTCTATTGGCTATTGTCACAATCATATGCAAATCATCGTGCATCAAGATCTGAGCTGCATGATTATGAAGTAGAATTAATAGAATATAACTCGAGAAAATATCTCCATCGTGACGTAACTGAATTTGGCCCATTGGATCATTCGGTACAGTTTGGCCATTTTGATTGTATGCTCCCTGGTCCTCCTCTGCCTTGTTGTCGAAAAGCACTGTATTATTCTCTTGCATGCCCAAGCATCGGTTATAATATTGATTCCAGATGTCGAAAGCTCGACTAAGTCGTGCTTGAATTGACTTATTTTTGAACTCAACATCCCATCGGCCACTTATGCCAGCATTGTTCAGTTTCTTGACAACGCTCTCAATTGTAGTATTAGACCCAGTCATCGCTCGTGTTACACTCAATAGTCCGTATAGTATGATAATGAGTGCAAACGGAGGTAGTAATCCCGGTATAGTTGACGTTGCGTATGGATCCATACATCCTGGTAACCTCAGTATGCTCTTTATAACATACAAGTAAGGCACCGAATGAATTATTCGCTCTGGCCCCACAAGTCGAAAAAAATCATATGGATTATTTATTCTCCAAAACCTATCTGAACATGGCATGTGCGTGTCAACGTCGAATATTGATAATTGCATAGCGGCATCTCCATCCTGAAGCATATGTACACAATCGCAGTATAATGCAAAGTGCATAGCTCTTTTACATGCTTCATATTTAGTCCATTCAAGCCATGCTGTATAGGTATTGACTCCATCGAAAAATCTGTAACCTCCTTTGACGGCTTTGGCCGTAGTGAATGGCTGCTCAGGGTCCTCGTCCTCGTACATTGATACTCTGGGCAGCAATAGCCACATATACCGTTCCAGAAGCCATTTGCTTTTGATTACAACTGGCTGCTTTCTTCCAATCCTCTTACTGTCAGAGCTACCCGTATAATTGCTGGCGCCCTGATGTTCATCGTCGTCAGATTCGGAATGACGGCCTTCATTAAGATGATCTTCATATCTCATCAGCAAACAAAACGCTTGAAGAAGTCCCACGTCTTCTTGGAATTTTGGCAGCTCTTTATTATTGAGTATAAAGTTGAGAGAATTAAGCAAGTTTTGGTGGGCTCGAGTAGCAAACCGCTGCACTCTCTCGTCCTCATTTAAAGACATGCTTAAAGTCACCATAACAGCTAACAGATGAGTATTTTCCATTTCGGCACTGAAAGTTGGATAATGAACGAATAGGTGGATTGGCTTTACAGCAGACCAGGCATGATCAATATAAAAACCTATGCTAGAAGCGTCCAAGTTAATTTCACTTTGAGGCATAAAACAACTGCCCATTAACAATTGAATCACTTCTTGCGCTTTATTTTCCGAAATAATTGTCGGATGTGTCAACTCTACCGCTGCCCCTTCCACTACAACACTACTTTGACTGCCGGCAATGTTCAGCTCTTTTACTTTATCCTCGTACTCTCTCAGAATAGATATATACTTAACATCATAGTTTCCGGTATCACTATCTCCTAAGAAACGATCTTCAAAGAGCCACTCATAGTTAGGTGTTGCTGGCACCTGATGAGAACAATTTGCTCCTCGATAAATGCTGTAAATATTATCAAGCTCATCCAATGCAGAGTGACTAATACTACTTTCACCATAAATCATTTGCGATGTTCCAAATGATTGGTCTTCATAAAGGCATGGGTTTGACTGAAATCTTTCATATGAGGAGAGCATTGGATCACTGCGTTCAATTTTGACTACTGATGGCTGCTGGTCATTGACGATAGGATCATCCAGAATAGGTATTGGTGTCGTTGGAGGATTCTTATCATCAAATAAGCTATCTTCAAGGCCTGTAAGGTTGCTGGGCATAAACTTTTTGTTGCGTGTTGATTGAGCATCGCTGTTGTGGGGCAGCTTTTTTCTCAAGCGCATCTTTGTCGCGATATTAGACTGGTTTTCAGCAGCGCCCCAAGCGCTTCGTTTCTTGTGATACTTGGTATTTAGATGACTATAGTGGTTAGTAAAAATGTAGTATTTTTCTTCAAATTTTTTTCGTTCGGTGGCGGTAAAGAAGTGTTGTTGTTAAGTACTTACTTTTCATATAGATCAGCTCTGGCAAAATGCCTTTCACACCAATTGCAATGATAAGGCTTAATATCTAGATGATTGGCAGAGTGGCGATCCAAATAATCTCTTCTATTGAAGGACTTATTGCAGCCTTCGAATTTACAGGCAAATTTCCTTTTCTCGAAATTGGACATTCTAGAAGTGGTTGTTGAGTTTGGAGCGACCGGATAGCCAAACCTAGATTGACTTTTGACCATTTCATCCATCATATATACTTAAGTGACAACACAGGAATTTTTGTTGGATTTTTTGACCCTAAAACCTGATCTAAATTTGGTTGAGTTGACCAGATGGGGGGCTCGTCGACTACAGATCAGAGTGCTATTTAACAAGGTCTTTTGCGGGTTTGAAATTTGACAGCACGATTGATTGAATTTTTGAAGAAAACGATAAAGATGAAATGATTTATTGTTCGGAAAGTGAGCGACTAGTAAAATATCAGGCCATCTTTATGATACGAGTAACTACGTTCTGAAGAAGGGCCTTTTTCTGGAATAGGCACCGGATGACGGGTACCGTAATAGACCAAGTATTGATCTTTGCTATACAAATCGGGCAATTTCGTCACAGGCTCAATCTTCCAACACGGTAAACTAGCAGATGAGGGCCTAGAAATGAGGTACTGCATGGGGTTAGTTGCTTCTTGCCAGATGAGGCTCACAACAAGCTGATTGATCATCACAAAGAGCCAATAAAAGATTTCACTTCGTATTCTAGATAATTACTGTATAAAGAACTTTCATGCTCACGGGTTGCGGTCCAGCAGTTCTTGGCGTGTGTTTGGTGTCGTGCCGTTAACATTCAACAAAGCTTCCACACTAAAACAAGTTGTCCTTTTTTTTTCACTTGACATGCAACTCTATATGCTAATTAGGGAAAAAAAATATTTTTGGGGAAACCAAAGGGATTATTCGGTCAATTTTATTTTTTTGTTATGGAATGCTTGTGTTTTTCCGTTCAAGGCAATTCAAGAATAGTGGGTAAATTGGCTGCTTAGACCTCAATTGGAAGAAGCGATCCAATCTTGTAACAGTCAAGGAGGTTCAATGCAACCCTAAGAAGGTACTGGTGCATAAGTCGTATTAGAATTTGCAAGTCTAAATTGGTACAGATACTTGAGACAAGAGACGCTTGCCCACAAGTTTACAAGGTTCCCCATTGTGGCTGGTGTTGTGGCAAGATCTGATTATATTTCAGTCCGCCCAGACCGCACGATTACCGAGTAGAGTAATGACAACCTTAAGTCTGCAGGAATAGCTCATCGAAGACAAGGGTTGTGGAATGGAATATATATTTATGTGTGACAGGATAGAAAGTATCGTCGTATTAAGGCAATTGATAAAATAGAAAAGAAAAAAAAAACTTAACCACAACAAGAAGTGCATACAAAGTTTATTTTTTGGCTTTTTATTTTGACTTTTTTTTGGTTGGTAAATCACGACAATTCAATATTCAAACATTGGAATTCTTGTTTGTTTGTATATGATTGAATGTTGAATTTTTGAATTTGATTGAAAATGACATACGAGAAATTGTAGTTATTTTAGGATTAGGGGAATATCGGCTTGTATAAACTATAATGGCCGCCAAGGTTAGAATAGGCGCCTTTTTTTTTTAAACACAAGACAAAATGTCATGGAAGACTAATGCAGGAGAAAATATCCTAGCCTTGGTGGAAGAAGTTTTGGATATTATTGTGGGGGAGAGAGAGAGAGAGGAGTATAGCGTCTTGTTTGTTGTAAAGATGGAAATTGTTACATGTGGAGGTTTGGTAACATCGCCTAACCCCAGCATGAACATTGGCGTGAAATAATAAAATGTATAAAAAAATATATGCAAAAAATGAAAAAAAAGTACCAAAGGCAGCACGCGATTTTATGTTCAAATATATGATAAGTTTGAGATGAAAATTGCATCTACTAAACGTGATATGATCCAATCTGATTATCACCTTAAAAAGGGAAATTTTATATTTTCATACCCGTGCTAATACGTGATTATATTGTTATTTTCAAGCCTTCCATTTCGTGAGCATATTTTTGCTCATCTCGTTGGGCCTTGTGGTAAACAAAACGTGAGAAAAGGTCCCCTAAACGTGCGTGCTGGGCAAAAGCAAACTGGTCATACAAGGTAGAGGGGGTTATTAAGGGTTATTAAGGGTTAAGATCTGGGTAAAACAACAATAACCATATGTTATGGGCATACAATGAGCTGAAATGAAGAGTCGGAAATTATATAAAAGGTCCTGCTAATTCCGCTAGTTATTTAATCCTTTAATTTAATCTCTTTGTTGGTATCCAGTTCTCATTCCATTGTTCCCTTGTGGCTTTTGCGCTGCCCCCTCGAATTCCGTCATTGTCAGGTGTGCTTGTGTTGTGCTGTTGGGATTGGTGCCTACTATTGACTAATTTTTTTCACGCTTAAACCATATTAAGACTCATCTGGGAATATAAATGAATTATCTCTGACAAATTTGACTTTGCTTTAAAACAACAACAACAAAGCGGTTTACAGGGGACTTTTTTTCTTTCTTTCTTGTCTTATACACCGGGATTATATTCTATTATAAAGTTTCTGTGGCTAATGTGGTCTCACGATTTCTGCACCGTCTGCGACAAACAGTGTGCTTTAGGCGCCATGTATTGTTCTCACCAGTGCAAAATGGCTGATACAAAGGCCAGTAGTGGCCAAAACATGGACTGGATATACTCTAGCTTGAGCCATACTAAAGCCAGACATTCTCTGAGCTCATTTCCTGTACCTCAGAATCAAATCGAAGATGAAACGGCCGTTCTTGACAGTAATGTTATTGCGGTGCCGCCAAGCCCGAAATCACTGCCTATTCAACAATCTTCGGCTCCTTCAAAGAACTTTCTCTACGCCAGTCCTTTGTTACTACCACAGTCTACTTCTAAAAGAT
Organism: Casaregolazyma patagonica; assembly: GCA_030580475.1. Classification (NCBI taxonomy): domain Eukaryota; kingdom Fungi; phylum Ascomycota; class Dipodascomycetes; order Dipodascales; family Trichomonascaceae; genus Casaregolazyma; species Casaregolazyma patagonica. The sequence goes on from JAKTSZ010000001.1 coordinate 1,371,254, forward strand.
CTTCATTGATCAGTCAGCATAATAATAGCAATCATACCAGCCTGGCATCTCCGCCACCATCTCCGCTTCTCATGAGCCTCAATCACGACGAAGACGAGGATGACGATGATGCCGATTCCGAGTTTGAAGGATCAACCCCGGTATTTTATACAACCTTGGAGTCAAAGGCTCGTTTATCTCCAATTCACTTGGTGGATCATGCATCTGACGATCATCTCAAGAGCTCCACAAATTATCGGCGTTGGCTTACAGACGTATGACTATCACGTGTCAAAAGGCACGACTTGTGTACGGCAGCACAGCCATTAGCTTGATATGACATGACATGATAACGAAAATAAAAAAATATTCTTGACGCAAAGGCTACAATGCATGGCTGGTTTGGATCTTATCGCCGTGAATCATGGCTTACTCTTGTTTGCCGTTTTATTTGTAAATAATACGGCCTCTCACTCTTCTCTTATTTCTATGAGCTCTTAGATATGACATTGCTATTTATTATAAAATAAAGACTCTTTTGCATGTTTTAAAAAAAAACTGTTGATATTGACAATGTAACGAAAGAATTTCCAAAGAATTTCGAATACCTAAATCTATTTATATGATTGTCGAACATTCATGTAGCTTCTATTTGAAAAGGGTTCAATTATGGCAATGGTTTAAAGCCCTGTGAAAAACTCAAATAACACCACATCCAATATTTGAACAAAGTCGACAGATTTCCACCAAAAAAAGTAATCAATACATATATCATACATATATTATACATAATCCCACTCACGAGAGCCGTTAACTAAATCCAATTTAGTTTGTTTATATATGCACGGCGTTAATATCTGTGCTTTTCATTGCCGTTTCTTCAACTTCCCCATCTGTCATTATTAGAACACTAACAGCTTATGACTGAGCTCCATTAAGGGGTGTCAAAAGCAAATAAGCCAAACCTTTTTTACTCAAATCATTGCAACTCAATTCCTTCTTTTACCCTTATATAATGTAAAGTTTCAAATATATTATAATAATAGCCTATTATATGCATTGTACAACCTCACTGCCTGTCTTGCAACTTTTTTTTTCCAAAATTTTTTGTTTTTTTTTGTTTTTTTCCTATTTCTTCACTACCCCTTATGCACCACAACAGCCGGGTAAATCGAGCCACTCCATGTGCTAAAGGAGTAACCGCCCTTTTTATCCTGAAAAATCCGCACTCCTGGCTCGGTTTATCCTTTCCAACCTCCAAGTGTTGGCTTTTAATTTTGTCAATTGACAATATCCGACTCTGCATACTCATTTGCCTGGGTCTTTAATATACTTTTGTGTTTGCTGCAGCAATTTTCACCCTGCTTTTCGCCAAAAAATCTCCCCCCCTCCGGGCGCTAGTGAATTTTTCACTTATCTTTCCGTCTGTCCACCGGGTTTAAACATTTTTACTATCTACAAGACTTTGCACTTGTTCTTTTCACATTAATGGCCGGCGTATACCACGATATGGTTAGACCTCCTTCGCCGGATGACGATTCTTTTGACTTTAGTCCGACAACGGGGTCGGCTCGCAAGCAATCGTCCACGCGGAACCATTCAGACGCTCGCAACTCCAGTATACCGCGTTCTGTACGGTTGATACCGGCTCGCAAACACAGCAGGAACTTTAGTCTTTCAAAGCCAAATCAATATAACTCCATGGTCTCGGCTTATTCTTCTCCTCCTCTGTCTCCTGAGCCCGTCAGCAGTGTCAGTAGCGTTAATGGCACCTCTGTATCATTCAATGACTCTTCAAATGACGCTAGTAGTAGCAGTGGCACCAGCAGCGTGCGATCCTCGGCGGTTTTGGCCCATTCTAAGCAAGATTCGGTTGATATGAGCAGTGACTTGTCGGTGGATTTCCCCTATCTTCGGGCCACTCATGCTTTCAACCCCCAGGATTTATTTCAACAACACAACATTGAAGCCGATAATTCCAGTGTGTGTCTTGCATTCGATGAATTGGACCTTGTCATTTTACATAGTGTCCATCCTTCTGGTTGGGGTGACGCTACCTTGCTGTCTACTGGGTTGAGGGGCTGGGTTCCGACAAACTTCTTTCTGCCTTATGTCGAATCACAAGCCGTCCCCTTATTAGCCGCTGTTCTAACATTCATTATTAATCCTCGGTCTCGTGAAATCTCTCGTGATTCCTCGGAAAATTCTCACCAGTTAACTTTCAGTCAAACCTCAATCAGTAACATTGTGGCCGGTGTAAGGAGCCTCCTTGAACTATGTGGATCTCTTACTCGAGATTCCATCGCTGTCAAAAGATCACCTTCTGTTAGAAAATTAAGGAAAGCTTTGCTCACCGAGTTGGCCCTTTTGGTGTCTGTTGCTCAGCAAAATAGTAACTCTACCGATAATTTGGTCATAGACAAGCTCTTGCACGGATGTTACAAAATCGTCATTCGAGCAGTCATTTTCCTAGATGTCTGGTCCATTGAAAATGAGTCAAAGAGAAAACTTGAGGATAGTGCTGATGATGAACAGCCTCAGTCTCCCTTGAGTCCTACTCGCCCCCACGGCCAACAACTATCTTCTTCTGCATCTGTCTATTCCAAAACTTTGTTATCCATGGCTCAAAGTCCGTCTCCTATCAAAAATATGAATAGGGCTAGTGTCATTTTTCACAAGGGCCCCCCAATGGCGTCTCATCGCATTGACGAGGTCAACGAAGCTCTCACTACCTACCTTGGTATATTTATTCATCGCATGTCCATTCTCGAAACGGACCCCTCCGCATCATCAGAAATTCTCCTCAACACTCGCAAGTCAATGCTTGCTAGCAGAGAATTGTTGGCTTGTGTAGACGCAACTGCTAGTCGTTGTGCAAGAAATGCTGATTTGGAAAGGTCAAAGCAAAGCCTCTATACAAACGTAAAATCTCTGGTACGTGTCGCTCGCGATGCTGCAAATGAGTCTCTGCGAGGGTTTGAAACTAGTGACGATCAACAGCAAGGCTCTGAAAACCCCAATCACGCGAGACTTGTTAATGTTGCCGTTGATTGTGTCCGATGCGCTGGAGAATGTGTGGTTCGCTGCAAGAACATCCTTGCAAGTGTCGGTGATTTTCAAATGTCTGCATCTCGTGAATATCCCGATTTTTCTAATGGATTGATGTTTGTACCTGGTAGAAATTCAGCTTCTTCGTTGTCTTCTTCCAAGAGTGAAAGTGACAGTGGAACGGACTGTGATACAACCGCTACTAGTCCTTTACATTCAAGTGATGAACATTCCTCAAGTCCTTCTACTGATCAACAGTCAACTCAATATTCTTCTGCTAATCGAAGTCGAGTAACCGTTGATGCAGTCGATGATTATGAGTTTTCAACTGACGATGTAGTTTATGACAGTCGAGGCAACATTCATGGAGCGACCGTTCAAGCATTGATTAGCATGATTATTGACGGTAATGCTAAGTTGGCTCCCTATAAGGTCTCTGCATTTTTTTTGGTGTTTCGAACGTTTACTACTCCCGAGGAAGTATTGGATATTCTGTTCAATTTATATGAGCCCGATCTGGATCTCAATAGTCTAGGTGATTCTGAAAGTTCACTATTAGCAAAAAGACGTCTTAATGTTTTCTACTTTGTGGAAAGATGGTTAAAGTCTCATTGGCAGTCAGACACTGATAACGCCATTCTTTCCAGACTACTAGAATTTTCAGACGCTAATTTCCAAACTGCCGCGGCTAAAGGCGCAGAAGTCATTCGAAATTTATCTCGGCAGCTAGAGGGAAGTCAGCCTATTCTTCACAGATTGATTGACATTAATAATGAAGCGGAGTTTTTCTCGCAGAGGAATACTGCAGAAGCATTGGCTAGTAAGAAATCAATGACTAATCTTAGCAAATCTCAGCTTAATCAGTTGCAGCGTTATTACGACGTCGCCAATGGCAATACTTCTAAGCCGGACAATTCTGAAGATACCTTCATAAGTGGCATTCCCAGGCGTCAGTCCAATGTTTCCAATTGGGCAGCCTCCCTCAGAAGAGCTTCTAGCTCTAATCTAGCTGCAGCTGCTAGTTCTTCATCTCTTTCACTATCGGGTATGAACAATGATGGTAACTTGAGTATTTTGGACTTTGATGCTGCAGATTTAGCTAACCAACTAACTTGGGTTGACTATAATCTGTTTGCTGCTATTGAGCCTAATGAATTGGTCAATCAGCATTTTTCTCTGCGCAAAAGGGATCTTGGATTGGCCAACAATGTGGTTAAGTTGTCAACTCATGCAAACAAGTTATCTTCATTTGTTGGTGATTCCATATTGGGAAGCTCGGAATCACGATCAAATGTTAGCATCAAGGCTAGGGCCAAGATCGTCAAGCAATGGATAAAAATTGCCAACAAATGCCATGAGATTGGAAACTTTAACACTACGATTTCCATTGTTTCAGCTCTGCAGTCAGTCAATATAATGCGGCTCAAACGGGTGTGGGATGCCCTGTCTGCTAAACATCACGCTACGTTTCAAAGCCTCAAGTATCTACTTGTTCCGGACCGCAATTTCAGCGCCTATAGACAAAAACTCAAAACTCAGCCTTTTCCGGTCATTCCTTATCTTGGGCTTTATCTTACTGATTTGACGTTTGTTGAGGAAGGAAATGCAAAGTTTAGAAAGCAATCTTCTCCTGATGCCCCCAAACTGGTAAATTTGGATCGATGTGAGCGAACAGCGCGTCTTGTTGGAGAACTACAAAGGTATCAAATGAACGGTTATAACATTGTTCCCAGCAAGGAATTACAGTTTTGGCTTCAAAATGAAATGTCGCGCTCTCATGACACTGTTAATAGCGACCATCAGGCACTTTGGCGACGTTCTTGTATTATTGAGCCTAAAAATTAGATTACTATTTATATATAGATATCTGTATATATCTCTTTTTTATTTTGTCCTATTGTGGCATTTTACAGTCATTATGATACATAGAAAAAAAAACCCTCGGTTTTCATGATAGTTTCTCTGCTGGTTACTTGTTCTGTCCAATGTAGTTTATGGCTGAGCCAGCTTTGAAAAACTGTACCTGATCCTTGGACATTGTATGCTTGGCAATTACATTGAATGTATCACCAGTATCATGTTTAGTAACACGCAATGTCAAGGTTCCACCATTGTCTCCATTCTTATTGAGCATATCCAAAAGATCAACAGTCTCTATCTTGTCTAAGGATGAAATCTTGTCATAATCATCAGCGGTTTCAAATGTCAATGGAAGCATTCCTTGCTTCTTGAGATTGGTCTCATGTATTCTAGCAAAGGACTTGGTGAGAATGATTTTGCCTCCAAGGAACCTTGGTGATAATGCAGCATGCTCTCGAGCAGAACCTTCACCATAATTATGCTCGGCAACCACTATCCAAGGTCTGTCCTCGGTTTTCCATTTGATCATCAAATCAGGAATACCCATTATATCACCATTGAAGTCTCGTACTTCATTTGTTTTGCCTGTTTCTTGATTAACGGCACCAATCAGTGTGTTGTACGATATGTTCTCCAAGTGGCCCTTATACTTGAGCCACGCACCAGCAGCAGAAATGTGGTCTGTTGTACATTTTCCTTGCACTTTCAAAAGTACAGTTGTTTCTATCTCTTGGTTATCAAATGGTGCAAATGGCTCCAAAAGCTGGAGTCTGTCTGAATCAGGCGATACCTTAATCTCGGCAGTATCATCGGGAACAGGATCAGTCATGACGCCAGTAGCAGGATAAAATTCTGATCTCGGGCCAAGAGTGAACCCTTTAGGTGGAAGTTCATATCCTTCTGAAGGAGGATTAAACTTGAAGGTTTGGGTGTCGGTTTCAATGGTATCAGTCATTGGATTGAACTTGGTCGATCCCGAGTAGATCATAGCCGTTACCACTTCAGGCGATGTAAGAAAATTCATTGTTTTAGCATTTCCATCATTTCTCGCCTTGAAATTTCGATTGAAAGATGTAAATATGGCATTTGTCTCCTTGGGTGCCTCATCACCTCGATCCCATTGACCAATGCAAGGTCCACATGCATTAGCAAGTACAATAGCACCATTTTTTTCAAACTTCTCAATTAATCCATCTCTCTCCATAGTAGCTCTAATCTGTTCAGATCCAGGGGTGACAAAAAATGGGATTTTGGGCTTCAAACCTGCGTTTTCAGCTTGGTCTACCAAGGATGCTACTCGTGTCATATCTTGATAGGACGAGTTTGTGCAAGATCCAATGAGACCTGCAGACGCCTGTTCAGGCCATTGATCCTCTTCGACCTTCTGAGCAAATTCTGAGAGTGGAGTAGACAAATCAGGCGTGAAGGGGCCGTTGATGTGAGGTTGCAGTTCGGACAGGTTAATTTCAACCACCTGGTCATATTCAGCACCTTCGTCAGCTCTAAGCAGGTCAGTAGTAGTAGCTACTTCGTCCACTACAGCAGCAACGGGTCCTCTATGAGTGGATTCCAAGTATCTCTTCATAGACTGTGTATAAGGGAAAGTAGAGGTAGTAGCACCGACCTCAGCACCCATATTACAAATGGTAGCCATTCCAGTAGCAGACAACGACTGAACACCTTCACCAAAATACTCAATGATAGATCCTGTTCCTCCACGAACAGTCAAGATTCCAGCCAAAGTGGTAATTACGTCTTTTGGAGAGGTCCATCCATTGAGAGTTCCAGTTAGTTTGACACCAAGCATATTTGGAGCCTTGAGTTCCCAGGGGGTGCCTGTAAGAGCATCTACAGCATCGGCACCTCCGACTCCAATAGCTATAGCACCAAGTCCACCGGCATTGGGAGTATGCGAGTCAGTTCCCAGCATCATGAGGCCTGGTACTGAGAAGTTCTCGAGGACAATCTGGTGGATGATTCCAGAACCAGGACCCCAAAACTGAATACCGTACTTTTTAGCACATGATTCCAGAAAGTCAAAAACCTCTTTATTGATTACTCCGGCCGACACTAAGTCCTGGTCAGCGCCGTCTTTGCCGACTATAAGATGATCGCAGTGAATCGAGGCAGGTACCTTGGTAGAGTTCATTCCACACGTCATGAATTGCAGTAAAGCCATTTGAGCAGAAGCATCCTGCATAGCCACTCTATCAGGATTCAGTTTCAGGTATGCATTTCCTCTGATATGTTTAGAAACAAGCGATTCTTCTGGCTGAACCAAGTGTGAGTAGAGGATTTTCTCGGCCAAAGTCAACGGTCGGTCCAATATTTTACGAACGTTGGCTAATTTATTCAATAGCAGCTCGTATGGAGGCGTCCTTGACCTCAGTTGTCTAGGTAGCGACGCCAAAGAAGCGAGGTTTCGGGCCATTGGTGGGGTAAAAGTATAAAATGATTCACCAGCATATTTTTTTTCAGTGTTGGTGGGGCTCAGGCTGAGAAATGGGCCTTCAAAGATTGGAGGAGAAGAAGGGTGGTTAAAAGAAGGAAATATGGGAGGAAAAAGAGGGGAAATGGCGGGATTTTTCTTTAATAGCATCATTTAATCCCCCGTTGCTTTTTCGGTCATTTCTTTCTATTCGTCGTTGTTTTTGTCCATGGCATGAATTTTCATCCTTCCTTCCGCCTTTTCTCCCATAGCTTTCACTTTTTTTCCCATTAATCATCACCATGTCCGAAGATCAGAACACCAAGCTTGCCGAATTCGTCTCAATCACTCAGTTGAATGCTAATGAATCTCGGCAATTTCTTGAGCAGACTAACTGGGATATTGGAGTAAGTAGTTTTGAAGCGTATTATTTATTTCGAAGGCAAATCATGGCTAATTTCCTCAGTCCGCTTTAGAGCTCTTTTATGCTGCTGATAATGACGATCAGGACACCGAGGAAGATTATCGTCGTGAATTGGAGTCCAGTCGAGTAGGAAGAACTTGGTCTCCTGCTGCTCCGGTTGCTACTAGTAGCCGAAGCTCCAGTCAGGCCACCAGTGGTACTTCAAAGAAGCGCTTTGCTACTGTAGCCGACATCCGTAATGAACGGGACTCATCGCCTGTGCATCCTGGATCTCCGGATCCCGAAAACCTGTTTACAGGAGGCGAAAAGTCCGGATTGGCGGTCCAGAACCCCGATGATGCCAATAATGGATCGCAACGTCCTGGACGACTCATTAGCGATATTTTCCGTCAAGCTCGTCAAGTCCATGATAATGGTGATGATGATATATATGATGGTGGTGGCAGCCAGCCTCGTCAATCGCTCAATACTTTTAGTGGTCCCGGTTACACATTGGGCTCTGAAGACGCCCCTTCACGAACAATCTCCAATGTGTCCAATGATCCTGTGTCGTCTTCTCAGAGTGCACGCAAGGAAACTTTTAGAAAGCTGTATTTTTGGAGAAACGGGTTCTCTGTCGATGAAGACGGCCCGCTATATAGATATGATGATCCTGCTAATATCACCCACCTCGAGGCCATTCGCTCTGGCCGTGCTCCTCTTTCACTCCTCAATGTCCAGGGTGGCGAAGATGTCCGAGTAGATGTTTATAGAAAGGACGAGGATTATGTGGCCCCCAAGAGAAAACCCGGAGGTTTTAGTGGCAGAGGTCTTCGGCTTGGCTCGCCTGTTCCTGGAGAACCCGCTGTTTCTCATGAGCCATCTGTTTCTCGTGAGCCATCAATTCCTGCATCTGCATCCTCATCATCTGCTCCTGAAGCAAGTACAAGTGGCCTGGGTCAGTCTGGTGATGCAGCAGTTCAACTTCGTTTGGCCAATGGCCAAGCTGTCCGGCTAAGATTCGACTCTGGAGGGTCTGTCCAGCAGCTCTACGACTATGTTGAAACTGAACATCCATCCACAAGGGCGTATATTTTGCAAACCACCTTTCCAAATAAGGAGCTATCTGATAGATCGGTTTCCCTCAAAGAAGCTGGCGTCGTTGGATCGGTCGTGGTTCAAAAATGGGTGTAATGCTATTTATACGATTATGGCTGTGATGAAACCAAAAAAAAGGCTATTACTTATCATGTAATGCAAATTCATAAAAAAAAGCTAGCATGTTCATATGCATGATGTATTTAAATCAATTGAAGTCCATACTTTTGGCATAGCCGGATTCAAAGTCCTTTTCTACTCCTCGGAAAAATGTCCTCCAGCTTTGTTTTCCTTTACTCGGGCTACCGGTAGCAGGTATAGCAGGCACTTGGCCTGTAGCATTTACTCGCGATATTCGTGGTGTGCTTGTTTTCGCAGCATGCATTTGAGCTGGTGGATTAGCAATAACCAGGCTTTCGCTATTCTGTCGATTCAACCACTGTTGCATATCCATCAGTCCGTTTGGCGTATTCACCATCATGCGGTTATTTACCATTTTTACTTGCAGTGTTTCAGAAGATGCTGGTGGTGCTGCTGTTATGTTGCGGGCCGGTGTTGGTGAGGATGGTTTGGGTGCTGCTGGAGTTCCTCTATGATGCTGAAATGGATCGTGATGTACACCACTTTTTCTGTTGAATTTAGACAAATCAGTAGATGGCGAAGATGTCAGTGCTGTTGTACTAGAGCCGGATTGTTGAGATTGTTTTGTTGATCCTGATTTGAATGCGGCCATTAAAGAAGGTAATTCTTCAGTTATGCTTGTTTTAGCTGTTGACGGAGAAATCGTAGAAGAGTCCATGGAAACATCTCCTGATGAAAATGCTCCAGAAGAAAAGTCTCTCTTATGGGTATTTCCTTTAGAATATTCGTTCCAATCTGGGCCTCCAGGTGTTGACGGCTCTTCCTGGAAATTGGGCGGAGCCTCCCCATTTGCGGCGCTGTAGAAGGATAAGAACATATGACGAAGGTCATGAACAACCTGGAACATTTCCTGTTGAACGCTTTCAAACGGAGTGGATTCCATTTCATCCAGTAATTGCTTGATAAAGCTTCTATATTTGAGAAGTAATGGGTTATCTTCCTGAGGCATTTGATGTGATAAGCCGAACAGTGACATGAATCCACCACTAGATTTGCCTTTATTCCCCACCTTTGATAATAAACCCGTTAATTCGTAATTTATTTTGATCAATGTGGACCGTGATAGTGCCAGCTGGAGCTTGAATTCCAGTTTACTAAACTTGGATAATATTCTAAGCACCAGAATGGCCAGCAGAGATGCGGCATTTGACGATACAATGCCTCCACCGGCTCGATGGACCTTTCTCTTTAATTTGCGGATATTCCAGTCATATATTTCATCCAACAGTGACTGGGATCGTGCACCTACTCGTACAGCCAAATCAAGGTGGAATTGATCGACATCTGTGTTAGTATCGATCTCATAACTATTGAGCAGCGAAAACCACCCTGAATTGGTTTCTTCCGTATAAGCGTTTACAGACACCCATATTTTAAATGCATAAAGAACATCGTCTGCTTTTATATTGCCATAATCATCACATAATGCCAAGATATCTTCCTCAGTGATGCGGCTTTTGTCCAAAACAGCCAGCACAGGGTCTGAACTGGCAACCAAAGCCATTGGTCAATATAGCTCGGCAGCTGTACAAGAGGTTCTAAAGAAGATGCCAAAAAAATGCAAATATGCAAAAATATCAAATGTCCTATTTATAGAGCACAAGGCAATGTAAATAACAGTGCTATATATAGCTAAATCGCTTTATAATATATCTTTTGTAGTTATCTATAAGTATGAATGATCAGGTCATGAAAACAAATATTTTGGCTGTGATTTGAGTGGTTTGGTTGAAAGGCTCACGTGATAGAGTCACCCCATACGAAATGGACGAATTATTACGTGGAATAATAAAACTTTTTTCTATTTTTATATTTATATCAGTTCTTTATTATTATTTATATATATATCTCTACTATTTGAACTTTATTTCCATTTGTATTCATACTTTGTGTGCCTATTCAAAAAATTCTATTCGCACTCTTCCATTTTCGGTAAAACAAACAGTTTCTCCAACGTAGTTTATTAATATTCATGTCCCTTCGTAAATTCATAGATATTGGTATCAACCTAACAGATGGCCAGTTCCGTGGCATTTATCATGGTAAAAGTTATCATTCAGAGGATCTCCAAGACGTCCTAGATCGTGCTCAACAGAGCGGAGTGTCCAAGATGCTGGTGACTGGATCAACTCTGCAAGATTCCATACAAGCTCTAGAATTATGCCAGAAATACTCTCGGCCCGGAATTATGGATCTCTATTCGACTGCAGGAATCCACCCATGTCAGGCTGCTGAATATGACACGGAATATCATGGCGATGTCAGTCCCATTATAGAGCTCATCAAAAAAAGCCAAGATTCCACAAAAGTTATTCGAGCATTTGGAGAAATCGGTCTAGATTACGATCGGCTACATTATTCACCTGCCGATATACAAAGAAAATATTTTGATCTACAACTTGAATTGGCTTGTCAGGTAAATCTGCCCTTGTTTCTACATTCACGAGCTGCAGCCCATGATTTTGAAAGCATTCTTTCTCCATATATCAAAGGTAACAAGCTATCAAAGGGTGGTGTTGTACATTCTTTCACTGGAACTGTTGCAGAAATGAATCGTTTATTAGACTTGGGCTTATATATAGGGATCAATGGCTGTTCTCTCAAGACAGAAGATAATCTCAACGTGGTTAAACATATTCCTCTCAATAGATTAATGCTAGAGACAGATGGTCCATGGTGTGAAATCCGGCCAACTCATGCGTCTTTTCAGTATCTTAAAGACCAGTTGTTACCATATAAAACGGTCAAGAAAGAAAAACAGACCCCAGGTTGTTTAGTCAAAGGAAGGTGTGAGCCATGTTCAATCTCATTGGTAGCAGAAGTAGTTGCCGGGGTCAAAAATATTCCCACAAGCCAGGTTATAGAGGCAGCATATAACAATAGCGTGGATCTATTTGACTTCTAGAATACACTCTAAAACCAGCATGTATTAATGAGGATGATGACAATTGCATATATATAGAGAAAGCAATCATCTCGTTTATAACAATGGAAGATTTAAGAATAAATATTTCATATCTCGTTAAATCATAATTGCGCCAATGCAATCGATGATGAAATGATCTATGGTGATCAAGAGGATGACGAGGGTGAATGAGTAGGAACTTCCTCAATTCGGTCATCCACCTCCTCTCCTGCATCCTCTACCACTTCAATGTCCACTCCCTGTGTATCATGTGTATCAGGACCTCCTCGTCCGCCAACTCCTAGTCTTGAGAGTAAAGATGAGGCGTTGTCTGCTTGAACAATGTACGATGCTAAATCAGGCCGTCCAACAATGGTTATTCCATTGCCAAATAATTGTTGAAGCACATTGGATCCTTGAGTCAACGAAGCATTATCCCCATCTTCACTAATGCCGTCGTTACTATTTCTGTTGTTGTTACTGTCTCCAGAAGAGCCAGAGAAAGGATTTCCGGCCAAGACGGCTGCGCCTTCAGGGGCAACTGGGCCATCGCCATTCTCTACCCGTTCGGCAATCATATCATACCATTCCTCTTTAGTCTTGCCATTCAGAATAGCGACAATTATTACAGTCATATTATCACATCCAATTCCGGTGATGTCACTTTCAGAAGCCAAACAATTATCCAATAGATTTTCGCATATCAGATCCAGCTCCTGACGAGCAGCAATTCCACGTCTAACGAATTCAACCGCAGTCTGTGAAAACATACAGTCCCAGATTCCATCACATGCCAGAATCAAGAACTCATCTTGAGGAGTTATATGATGTTCTAAGATGTCAGGATATGCTGACACCACCTGTTCTTCAGGAGGTAAATCTGGAGACTTTTTGAAATCAAAGTCTCCAATAGCTCTGGAAAGAGCCAAATTTCCATTGACACGGCCAGATTCAACATAACCACCGGCGGCACAGATTCTGGCCCGTTCGCCTTCGTTTTGAGGCTTATGGTCATAGGACATTGCCTTTGCAGTACCTTTAACGCCCAACACGGTTCTGGAATCACCGGCATTGGCCACCACAATCACATCATCGGTGATAATAGCAGCAGTAGCAGTACATCCACTTTGATCTTGTTTATACTGACTGTCGGCTAAAATGGCGGAATCGGTTCCGAGAAACCCCTTCTTTAAAGCCTGGCCAAAATCGCCCTTTGCAAACTCGGCCTGCTGGGCCACAATGCTATGAAGATGTTCACCGGAATATAAAGCGACCTTATCACCTCCATGACCATCATAAACCGCGAAAAAAGCGACTTTTGACTTGGAAGGATCGGGTTGCTCCGGAGATTGCAAATCCAACACCGTAGCATGAGCATCCTCCATGCTTACACGCCATCCCTGCATTGCAGATAATCCATAGTATAATTTCTCATCTTCCCCATGCTCAGATTGCTTGCCAACGACGGGCTGCGACAAGATTTGGCCCATGATGACACAATATAGTACGATTGATTACAGCTGGTTATCAAAACAAATCAAACCTGATTATACACAAAAAAGAATAGACTATAGCAGCTAATCTTCAAAGAGAATTGCAAAACCTTGTTGGTTCAATGGTTTGATTTAGTTCAAAGAAACTTAAACAAGTTATGCAAGCTGCTATGCAAAACTTTTCAAGTGGGGACAGGAGGGGAACGGAAATGGTCAAGAAAGAAAATTTTATCAATTAACGGGGGAATAAAACGTGAGCAAAAAGGGCATTGGCCAGGGGGGAGTTTGATGCAAAAGTATAAAGATTGGAAGATGAATAGATGAGAAGATATGACGGACGTGTTTTATTTAGTATTCTATATAGATATATAATATATGCCATGGTTCATCTTCTATCAAGATGGATTTCCTGTTTGAGTCAATGTGCTCAAATGTACGGGGAAATTTATCGTGGAGGTAAACTAAGAATTTTGTGTGATTGGACGATATTTTATGTGATTGGGCTATGAAATGGAATATTTGAAATGTAATTGCATGAATCCATAACTATTTTATCTTTTTCGTTATTCTTGTCCTCTTGTCTTGTATTGAGTCATGGTTTGATTTTTACTTCACCGTATAGTACCACCCATTTTTAACCAACCCCATTAAAACAACCCGGTAACAATGAGCCCCAAATTACAGCCTGATATTCATGTCTTGGAGCACGAAATCAAATCTGACATCAATGCCGTTTATAGTACCTATCCTATATATTCCACGATCCTCGCTGAGTCCTTGACTCCCCATGTAGCATACCTTAAACTCAGTAGATCGGCTCCCAACAAACCGGTTCCCAGTTTTTTACTGGAATCGGCTGTTTCTGGGCAGTCGCTGGATCGTTATAGCTTTATAGGTGTAGGTCCCCGTAAATCAATCAAGACTGGCCAGGGGTTTGGTCCTCAAGTCGATCCGTTGGTTCTGTTAGAAGAGGAACTTAAACATTATCGACTATGTAAATCTCTTATTACTTCCGCATTACCTGATTTGTCGGGTGGTGCTATAGGATATATCTCCTATGACTGCATCAAATATTTCGAGCCTACTACTGCTACTGAGCTCAAGGATAATGTGGGGATTCCTGAGGCATGTCTGATGCTCTTTGATACTATTGTGGCCTTTGACAACGTATATCAGCGAATAGTCATTATTCATAATATTCATGTAGCTGATGGAATTGACAGGGCTCAAGTCGATGTGTCTGCTGAATATGATAATGCTCAAAAGATCATTGCCGATATCATTGATCGACTAACTTCTGACAATAACACCGATGAGCAAAGTTATCTGCCGTTTCAGCCACCTGTGCAAGTTTCGGACGCATTCAACTCGAATATTGGGCAAAAGGGCTACGAAGACCATGTGAGAAGACTCAAAGAGTACATTGTCAAAGGAGACATCATTCAGGCCGTTCCCTCTCAAAGAGTCACTCATCCTACAAATGTGCATCCTTTTAACATCTATTCTTACTTGCGAACTGTCAATCCCTCTCCGTATCTTTTTTATATCGATTATGTGGATTTTCAGGTCATTGGTGCTTCTCCAGAATTACTAGTCAAGGAAGAAAAAGGAAGAATCATAACTCATCCCATAGCTGGCACTATCAAACGAGGTAAAACAATTGAGGAAGATGACGCTTTATCTGCAGAGCTTTTGGCTTCTACTAAGGATCGAGCTGAACATGTAATGTTGGTTGATTTGGCTAGAAATGATATCAACAGAGTATGTGATCCCAAGACTTCTTCTGTGGATCGTTTACTTACCATTGAACGCTTTTCTCACGTCATGCATTTGGTCTCCCAAGTCAGTGGAGTCCTAAGACCTGATAAAACCAGATTCGATGCTTTTCGCTCTATATTTCCTGCAGGAACAGTTTCAGGGGCCCCCAAAGTACGGGCCATGCAGATCATTAGCGAGCTTGAAGGCGAAAAACGCGGAATATATGCCGGAGCCGTTGGCCACTGGGGCTACAATTCAACCTCTATGAATACCTGTATTGCTCTAAGAACAATGATGGTTAAAGATGGCCTGGCCTATTTGCAAGCTGGAGGAGGAATTGTGCATGATTCCGACCCATATGAAGAATACATTGAAACAATGAACAAAATGAAGGCTAATAATCAAACACTCAAAGAGGTAGAGGCTATTTTACTGGATAAACAGGCCAAAGCATCGAGCAAAAAAAAAGAGACTGCCAGTCCGTAATTAGCAGATAATGTTTTAAACCATAGATTTTATAGAATTAATATGAGCTCTTAACGTATCGGTAGCTTCTGTAGTTCATTAACAAAGTTCTCTCCCCAGTACGCTGCTGTATATTTTGAAACATATTTGAAGAGCTTTTTGAAGTTGCCGTCCCGTTTTTCTACAGGAATTGTCAAGGCATCAAATATGGCTTCTGCCAGCTCATCGGTGTTCCATGGGTTGATAATTATTGAACCATTGAGATTCTGAGCAGCTCCTGCAAACTCTGACAAAATTAATGACCCATGCTTTTCCTGTTGGCATGCCACGTACTCATAAGAAACGAGATTCATACCATCTCGAGTACTACTGACCAGGCAGATATCACTGACAGCATACAAAGAAATAAGCTCGTCGAATTCTATGCTTTTGTGGAGAAAATGAATCGGAGTAAATTCTATGCTGCCAAATTTACCGTTGATGCGACCAACAAGCTCATTCACTACTGCACGAAGGTTTTGATACTCTTCAACATCCTGACGCGATGGCACTGCCACTTGTACCAAGACGACTTTTCCTATCCATTCAGGATGCTGTGTCAAAAACACTTCGAATGCATGTAGTTTCTGTGGCACTCCCTTTATGTAGTCTAACCTGTCGACACCAACAATGATTTTGGTCTGTTGAAACTTTGACTCCAATTCCTGCATTCTGTGTCTAACCTGAGGAAGCTTCAAGCCATTGAGAAACTTGTCACAGTCGATTCCTATAGGAAAAGCACCAACAGTGACGCTTCGGCCTTCAATTTGAATACTGTTAGGAGATGTCTCATAATGAAGAATTCTAGTGACAGACGAGAGAAAATGACGAGCATAATCATAAGTATGAAATCCAATTAAATCACACTGCATGACACCAAGAAGAACCTGTCTTCGCACAGGAAGCACTCTGTATACTTCACTGGAAGGAAACGGTGTATGCAGAAAGAACCCAATCCGTATCTTCTTATCAGCAACCTCTTCTCTCAACATTGCTGGCAAAAGCATAAGATGATAATCATGGATCCATACCGAATCGCCAGAGTCCACCAAGGGAGCAATTGTCTTTGCAAATAAGCGATTTGCCTCGGTATACGCCTCCCATGCGACCTCATCGAAGCTCATTTCTCCCGGATGATAGTGAAAAAGCGGCCATAAAATGGAATTTGAAAAGCCATTATAGTGCAATTCGGCAACCTCATCACTCAGAAACACCGGATAACAGCTGAATTTCTCGGACAAATCTTTATATACTTGACCTTTTTCGGAATCTGGCACTTGGAGTCCAGGCCATCCAAACCATTTGAAATCTTTATCCTTTTTCACCCCAGATAATGCAGTAACTAGGCCCCCTGATGACATGCTATAACTATATGAGCCATCATCGCCGCGCTTGATTGTCACAGGCAAGCGATTAGAGATAGCCAGGACTTTTCCACCCATTGATCTTGATCGATATAGTGGTGGAGAGATGATTTGATACGACAACTTGTTACCCTAATGTGGGTGGTCACGTGACGTTGTTTCCTTCACTATATCTCAATGAACTCAATTATAATGCTTTTAAATAGCTGTAATTATAGAATTTTATATATTTCACGTTGAATTCCGTACAAGAGTCCTCAAGCAATTGTCAATGTTTATACGTTATTCACCTGCTACCATTTAACCACCTGCCCAACACGCTCACATATCCATGCCAGGCTCCTTAGCACAAGAACATTCTTTGGATCTACCAAGAGCTATTTCCATTGAATTTCCTGCTAATG
Source organism: Casaregolazyma patagonica (assembly GCA_030580475.1). Taxonomy (NCBI): domain Eukaryota; kingdom Fungi; phylum Ascomycota; class Dipodascomycetes; order Dipodascales; family Trichomonascaceae; genus Casaregolazyma; species Casaregolazyma patagonica. The sequence continues at coordinate 1,388,639 of JAKTSZ010000001.1, forward strand.
TTCAGAATAATGACAAAGCTCTTTCAATGGTAGGTGGTCCTGTTGCTATATCTCGAGCTGCAGATAAGCAGGAACCTCTACAACTCAGATTAAGACCCGAGGATCCTTTTGAACATCCTATCAACTCGCGGGTGACGAAATACCAGAATATCCTTCTAAAGGTAGAGCTTCCTAAGAAGTGCCTGGAAGATGCCAATTATGATATACACCAAGCTGTTAAGCTTGCTCAGGGCCATTTCAAAGCTACTCCAGTGAGAATCCTCGAGACAAACTTCCGGTTTCGAGAAATGAGCGATTTTCAATGGAATACATCGTCGTCGCCGTTTTTGTCCAAAGTCGGCCCGAGCATATTTGGTGGAAATCTCAATGAAATAAAGAGCCTCAAGCTGAATGAATTGGACAAAGGCCCACTGGACGCAATGCCTCCTCCTCGATTTTCCCAGATCTCGTTTCCTTTCAACTACAATTATAGGCAGAATCCCCTTGTTACTGCAGTTAGTGACGAGTCGGGAAATTCGCGTCTAGTCAATCAGTCCACAGCCCAAAAGCTGCACTCAACCATGATTGGATGGGCTGATCCTGCTCCGGCTGCACCACCTGATTCTTTGCCTGAAAACCCAGAAGTTTCAGTTAGGCATTGTATCAATAAGATTAAAGAACTATTTGACAAGCGTCCACTATGGACAAGAAAGGGTGTTGAGGCTAATATACATGCGGATCTTCGCAATGTTCTCAAATATGCATTACCTTATGTTTCCTACTTTTTCAAATCTGGGCCCTATCGAAGCTCATATGTCAAGTATGGAATAGATCCACGGACTTCTCAGGAATATGCCATGTATCAAACAGAGCATTTTCGTATCTTGAGAAAGACTGATAATGACGACATTGATCAAAGCTATGACCAGTCCTCTATAACCGAGCAAGCTTCAGTATCTGAAGAAACCCATGAAGAAATTACTGAAAAATCGTATATTTTCGACGGTTTGCATTTAATAAAAAACAGAGTCATTGAACTCTGTGACGTGACGGATCCCCAAATCGTTCCACTGATCAAGAAAGCGAAACTGCGGGATGAGTTCACTGGTCCTTACGATGGCTGGTTTGATACCGACGATATTGAGATTATAAGAAGGGTCTTAAGAACCAAGTTATTGGCTATTAAAGAAGGTCAAATGGTCGATGATTCGTTCATCGAGGACATCATCAATGACAAAAGATCAAGGCATAAGGCTGCACCCGCTCAAGCCAAAGAAGCACTTCTAGAGAAGGTTTTCAGCCATGGTGAAAATTCACTGGCGGTGCAAGATCTCGGTAGCGTGTTACAGCATATGGAAGAGGAAGAAAATGATGAGGATGAGGATGATGAAGATGATGATGATGATGATGAGTGAATGCGTGCAAATTTGTATTAATATTAATAATACCTTATATTTATATGTTGGTTTTTTTTGGTTTAATCTTACCTCTAATGCTTGAAATGGCGATATGTTAGGAAATGTTAGCAATAAGTTAGAATATTTTAGAATATTTTAGCAAAAATTGAAGATCGCCGGGAGATAATTGGATTAATATGCCATGACGGAGCTCAGGAAGATCATGAAAAAGTAAGTATATCGTGGGCTCTTGGCAAGAGAGTTTCCACGGTTACTTGATCTAGTAGTCGTAGCCGTGGTCGAAGGTCGGGTGGAAGCCAAAGAGCTGGAGGCTGCCGCCCTAGAACTAGTAGTAGCGGCAATAGTAGTAGCAGATATTTTTGAGCTTGCTGTAGTCCCGGTCGTAGGAAATGCGGTGGTGAGTGCAGACGAGATAATAGCCGATTTCGTCACTGTAATAGTATAGGTGATTGGTGGTATTGTCACATCAACTGTGGATAGAGGTATTGTCACATTAACTGTAGACAGGGGTATCGTCACATCGACTGTAGTTACTGGTATTGACACCGTTGGTGTAGAAAACGGCAAAGTCACGCTAGGTAACGTCAAGCTTGGTAAAGTCAAACTGGGCAACGTCACGCTAGGTACTGACAAGCTAGGCGAAGAGACACTAGGTAGTGTGACAATAGGCGTAGATATAGGCAATGATACAGGAATGGAGGTGGGTAGTGTCACACTAGGTACTGACAAGCTAGGTACTGACAAGCTAGGTACTGACAAGCTAGGTATTGACAAGCTAGGTAACGTAACACTAGAAACTGACAAGCTGGGTATTGACAAGCTAGGTAACGTAACGCTAGGCACTGACAGACTAGGCAATGTCACGCTAGGTATTGTCACACTAGGTACTGTCACACTGGGTACTGTCACACTGGGTATTGTCACACTAGGTACTGTCACGGTCGGCATGGTTACACTAGGCAACGATACACTAGGCAGTGTAGTAATAGGTAAGATTCCCGGTATTGTCACACCCGCCGTTGTAGTAGTATGCACAGAAGCAGACAAAGTAATAGACGGAGAGGCGCTAACGGAAGAAGGCGTTGAAAGTTGTGCCGTTACAGACCCAGCCGTTGTTGTTGCGGCGGAGGTTGTTGGCGGCAAAGTGGAACTCCCGACAATAGAAGACGGTGCGCTCGAAGCAGTGGAGGAATCCGTGGGACTAAGAAATGGAATGCTGAGAGTAAGTAGTCCAGTAGACGGAAGAACGCTGGCGATGTTCAGCGGCGGTAGCGATGGTTGCGCAACCGTGTCGAGGTCGGTTGCGTAAGCGCTGCATACGGGGCCGTTACAGTGGAATCCGCCAGGGTTTTCATTGTGAATTCCTGGGCAGATCGACTCGGCATAAACATTAGAGATGGAGGGATACAAACTAGTGACGGCAGAAAGATTTGTGAGACACTGGTGAAGGTCATTATACTTGACCATGTTGTCTACTGCGCATACTAGCTGACTGTGATCACGCTTGGAACAGAGTGGATTGGACAGGCTATCACTAGCAGCAGTGCAGCATTGATTGACGCCAGTAATATAATTAGAAGGGATAAACGGATTCGCTACTGAAATAACAACAGCCGGAATGTTACTCATTGTTTAAGTGGTAAAAAGAGAGGAGGAAAGAGGGAGATCTGATATGCTTATATAGTATGGCACAGCCGTGCGTCCATCGTCTCTCGAGCAACTGGAGCAACGGAGAAGAGTATAATCTCAATTGAGTTGTCGAGGTTGGATTATCTTGGTGTTTATATTTTATTAATCAGATAAAGACTATATTCCCAAAATCTTGTCGATTTTCTCGAAACTTCCTTTGTTCCTGGTTCCTAGGTTCTTCTCCACAATTGGGCCCAAACAGCCTGCATAACGCTTACCTTCTGACCTTCCACTGCAATGAGAATCCAACCGTCAGTCTATGAGCCTACTAGTGTGAGAATATATACTCATAATATTCGATATGCGACTACATCACCGTTCAAGGGAGAGAAATTCTGGACGGATCGTCGAGCTAAGGTTGTCTCGAGCATCCTATTGAATGCTGCTGTAGCACCATTGACGGTCGTTTGTCTACAAGAAGTTTTGTATGAACAGCTTCAGTATCTGGAAAAGGCACTTGGATCTGAATGGGCATACATTGGTGTTGCTCGTGATGATGGTGACAAAAGAGGTGAATTCAACCCCATATTCTACCGTAAAGCCGACTGGAAGTTGCTCGATCATCACACCACTTGGCTTAGCGAGACTCCTGAAAAGCCTAGCAAAGGCTGGGATGGTGGATCTTCACGTATGCTAAACTGGGGATATTTTGCTGCTCATGAGGACCCCAAAGTGAAGCTGAATGTGTTCAATACTCACTTGGACGATTCCGGCAAAACGGCTCGCCGTGAAGGAGCCAAAATCATCATTTCCGAGTACAAGAAAAAGTCAGAGGTTGCACCTGTGGTTCTTGCCGGAGATTTCAACTCGCAGCCTGATGATGAGGCGTATCAATTGGTGTCACAGCATCTTGTGGATAGCTATTTGTCGGTCAAGGAGCCTTATAGGTATGGGCATTATATCACCTATACCGGGTTTAATGATGAAGAGCCTAACAAGCGAATTGATTTCATCTGGACATCTTCTAAGGTTAAGACGTTTCGATCAGGTGTTCTCCATGGACAATTTGGTGATACGTTTATCTCAGATCATCGGCCGGTGGTTACAGATGTTGGCATTTGACAACTGCCAATGTAGTATACTATCTATGTACATTCAATTACATGAAAACCAACATTTTTTATTAGTTTATCATCTCGATTCCTTCTTCTGTATATTTTCATTATGCTTGGGGTTTCAGATTTTAAATATATCATATATTTCTTACTTTTTATCTTCTTGCCATACATTTCACATAGGATGGTTGATTTCTGGCACTCAGTCTACGTGGAGTACCACAATATGATCAAAACGACATATTTCACCGAATTATGCTCAAATGACTATATATTTCAGGAACCTTCAATTCCTATAAATATCTCGTTTTGTATTTTTCATCTCTGTTTCATCCTTTCTCATCTCTCATCAGCTTGTCGTAAGCTCAACTTCTATTTTCGCTGTTTGGACTTTTTCACCCAACTGTCAAGCTGAAATTTTCAACATCCATTTTCAACCACCAACCATGTGGAATTTCTCAAGACGTCCACTATCATTAGGTGGTGTGATGCCATCGCTTGTTCGTACAGCATATGTTCCTCCAGGTGGACGTAGTTTACTGCCTAATAAGAGAGCTCTTCGTAAGCTCAAGGTGGGCCAACTACGACCAGCTATATACTATAAATTCGACAGCAGAGTCGAGCTTTCTGATGGATCAACAGTGACACGTCGAACCCAATTTCCAAAGATCGAATGGCGTTATTTGTCGGATCAAAAGACACATCCTGCATGGAATCCATCAAGGCCCAATATCAAGGCTCTGGAAGCAGATGCTACAGGGAAAATGGCCAAATTCAAAAAGAGATATGGTGAGTTTGATACTTCGGCTGGTTTGGGATCTGAGGATGGTTCTAGTGCAGAATCAGAATCGTCGTTTGTAGACATGATGGAGGAGAAGGCAGTTCCAGTACAAACAGGAGGACATTTGATGTCGACTTTACGAAAGAAGCGCAAGGGAAAGAAGAAATAGAGAGTGGGGTTCTCTTGCATTATTGGAGTCTTCTTGTACGTTATATATTCATATACATTTGAGTTGTTTGTAAATAAAGTCATATACAGTGTTAGTACAGCATTGAATCATCATAACTAGGAATGGCAGTACTCCGATGGAAATCAAGTAAAATAAGGTATAATAGTAGTATTCGACGATTTAATACTAGATATACCTGATTTCAGTTTTTTTCCCCTCTTCTGTTCTTTTTCTTCAGAATATACCTTGAATGTTCTCTATAACGTCTAGTCATATAATAGCTAAATTGCCAGTTTACAATCAAAACACTACAAAAACAATAAAAAGAATAAAAACACACAATAGAACATGAAATACATCATAAATATCATCAATTCACTAATGTCACAAACATAATATCTTTACAAAGTTTGTATTACTGCTGTAAACTTGGCTTTGAAACTTTCACTGCCGCACCGGCAGCGGCCTTACAAGCCAAATACAAACAGTTGTTAATGCACAAAACCCAATCCAATCCAATGCGTTAAATCCCCATGCACCAAATCCCCATATTTCAAATTCCTCCATGCGTTAAAATACTGCTAAATGACCCTCCAATATGCGAGGGTCATCACCTCTAATAAACATCCACCTGAGAGTACTGGTTCCAGTAAATGTCCTCTTCATCCTCTTCACTGGAATCATGTTCAACAGATGCCTTGGATTCGAATAACGAGCTAGTTAAAGCCAAGTCACGTAAACCATCGAGAACTCTATCAGGAGTAGCACTGGTACCAAGTTGGATTTTTCGTGTAGTTCTAATATTGAAAGATTTCCTGATAGAATAGTCCTCTTCAGCCAACTCAACCGATGAACACCAAGGCACCCAATAATACATATCATCGTCAGAATCTTTAAACATAAAGTGACATAAAACATAGTCATTTACTGACATGGAGCCAATAGACCATGACTCCCATACAAAAGCTACATCATTTGACATTTCACATAGAGCCTGGAACTTATTTGCAGTCAAACGACGATAACTCACAGAGGTACATGCTTCCTGTTCATTCATATGACATAATTCTCTAAGCTGATCCACTGCAATATCGCAAGCGACTTTTGACGACATAAACATCTTGACAAATATCCGTATTAGCTCCTCATCATTGGCCGAATTCCGGCGAAGATATCCACCTCGTTCAGAATCCAAGTGTGAAGCCACAGAGCATAATTTATTCCCATTCAACGACCGTATCAATTCATACGTAACTCTTTCAATGCCCATTTCCCTCAAAACTTGGGTTGTTGTTGGCATCATAAGCGGCCGTGCATTTGACTTTATATCTCATTGCAACCCCACCCATCCGTTTCTCCGAAAGTAATCAAATGGAAAAACAAAATTATTCCAACACCCATGCCAATAGTCGAAGCGATGGCACGGCACCAATAGGGGGAAAAGAAGATTTGATCAAATCCGCCATTAGGTTTTATGGGAAATATTTAAATAGGGCTTTAAGTTGGGTAGAGGTGGTATTTTTGGATATGGGAGGCAGTAAATGGGGTCGAAATACGGTATTAGCAGATAGGTTATCCAATGTGTTATCAAATGGGTCCCAGCAATACATGCTAACCAATGATAAAATACCTCAGTGAATTACCGGTAATGTATGTTCATGAGGCCATTTTCATGGGTACTGTAAATTCCTAATAGGCACCATTGGCTTCTAATAGGCACTACTGGTTTCTAATAGGCACCATTAGCTCCTAGGCACCGTTGGCCCCTAGCACCATCGTATAGTAAAACCAATAAATTGGTATAAATAAATATGCAGGCCTAATTTACACAGTCATTACAATGAACAAAAGGTGAACAAACACCTTATTGTCTTTTTTTTTTTAGGTCAGCCGACAACTCAACCAACTCAAATCAACTCACTGACACTGATTCGTGTACTTGGAGCGCGATGCTCACTGGCTGTACCCTGATCAGAACCCCCTCGCAACCGAGCTATTTCTTTCTGTAAATCAGCAACCTGTTTTCGAAGATAAAGCTCACTCTCACGAATAGCATCTTCAGCCCGTCGAGCTGCCAATTCACTCTGCTCCAGCTGAGATATCTTGTTTCGGTATAAGTCGTTTACAATCTCCAACTCCGAGATTCGCGTATTCAAAGCCTTGAAGTCATTGCCCATTCCTCTAACGTAGCTACTGCCATCTTGTCTGCCTCCCAAACTCGCAAAATGTGACCCTTCCGAGTGTTCCGATTGCAAATGCCTCAATACAGGGATTCTCTCCAGTCCCATTTCCGGTGATCTAGGTCTCAATTGCTCGCTCATAAACCCTTCACGCCCTGTAAAAGCCGTAGCTCCTGGCCGACGAGAAGACGATCGTCCAATATTGGACTCAACCCCATGCGCAGCACTACTGGCCTTTGCCAGATTGTTTAACGCACCTGCAGTTACAGACATCCCTGACCCCTGCTGAGGAGATTGTGGATGAGACTGAGGCGTGAGTATATGAGGAGAATGCACCCTGGTATACGGTGCGCCGACTTTATTAGTGACAGAAGTATTACCAGTAGGTGAGCCCTGCACATGATTAACTGCAGCATTTAACGAAGCAAAGCTAGGAACAGCACCATTGGCACCATTCATAGGAACGAGAGACGGGGAGTTGTGATTCGAAGTCGGTATTCGCAAAGGTGCAGTAACCATCCCGGTCACAGGAGCAGCCGAAATAGGAGGTAACTGAGAAGTGGTAGGAAGAGGATGAGAAACAGGCACATAATGAGGCTCTAGAATCGGGCTACCGGGATATGAAAAAATCGTCGAAGGCGTAGAAACGACTCTCTGAGGTCCCGTTCTATCAACCACGGCACCCCGGGGCTTTTCGTTTTCATGTCCCACAGCAGATAATCGTAGGTGATCGATATTGTTTAGCTCGATATGATGTGACGCACTAGTTTGAGGGGCCGAAAGAGGCGTTCTAGCCGGACTCGCCACCGATATAATTTTTGGAGAAAGCGACGGAAACGACGGAGATCCAGTACCTCTAGAATCGCCCCGTGAATTCGTCTTTAGACGCTTGACAGCCACCGTTGTATTTCTGGTTCTGTTTCGAGACTTTATAACGTCTGTTTTTAGTGAGATGGGTCGTTTTCGCCCATGAAGCTTTAGAAACAATCCACAAGCATTACACAGTACCTGACCATTTTCATCTCTTCTCCACAGAGGAGTAGTAGTGGTTTGACAATTAAAACATACAGTTGTGGATGAGTCATTCAAGTCGTTGAACTTGGAGCCAGGGAACTCCGACAAGGTCTCTGATTTATGATTTTCGTGACTTTGATGGTCATCTCGGTGTTGCTCGGTTGTTTCGCCTCCTGACTCATTCTGTGTCGTATGCGGTAATAATTGGTGAGTAACATTGTTGTTATGTTGGGAGTCCAATGACAGCCCGGGATCCGACGCAGAAGACATATCGACCATTGCAGGAGATTATGTAGCGAAGAATAGATGGTGGTATAATATGACAGGAAGAGATAGCAAAGTTCAGGTTAATCCAAGCGTGAGCCTGCACAAAAAAGATTAGAGCGGGAAACTTTATAGCCGGCGGGGTAGATCTTGAGAAAGAAGAAGGCTTTTTTTTTTGTCGCGGAGTGTAATTTTTTTTTGGAAAAAAATCAATAATAAAATATTGCACTCCAAATTAAACAAATCCCCGGGATTTATCAATAATATAACTTGTTTGATGTTGTGATAAACCTTTGCCGATACCAGTAACCTGAAAATTTTCTGATCTCTCCAAGTTCAGCAGCAATTGTAAAAAATCAGTCCAGAAAAAAACCAATATACCAAAAACCCCTGCAAAAGCAAGCAAACCTCGTCTGATTGATCAAGATGCTTTGACTGCAAAAGGCCGTGATAGATAATCCGGTTTACAATATACCAGTCAATATTTAGTAGTGGCAACACAATAATCAATTAGGTTGACTATAATAAAGCCCAGATCGTGAATATTATCAGATTACTGAAACACCAAAACCCAAAAGACCCAAATACAACCGGCACACCGCAAGAGAATTAGGCGCTTATGTGGTGCTGCTGCTGTTGGTCTGTTTCAATCACTGTTCTGTAGTGTTCAAGTTTAAAAGGTTGTGAGCGAATTTTTTTTTTATCTAACGAGGTTCTCGTTAACTATTAAATATTCTTAATGAGGCAACTATGTCCGATCTTATCGCCTTTGTTCCGCAGCAGGGTAACAGGGCATGACAATTTATTCGATGGTTTTGAAAAATCCTACTTAACAATTAGGGTAACGAATTTACAGGGGAATGAATTAAATTGTCTGTTTGATATTTTCCGCTTGTATCGTTTAATTTTTAATACTTGTTAATAGTCGTTAGATATGTTTGATCAAACTGCTCTTCAACATCCTTTGGAATCTTCTGCGGCACAATACCCAAAATACTCAAAAACTGCCTTGTATTCTTACATATTTCTATCCGAATGAAGCTTGTATTGAATCCGTTGGGCCTGGATTATGTGGGTTGAACTCTAAACCAACGTCGATCTACCCTGCATATTTGCCAAGGCGAGCTCACTTGACCTTATGGTAATGCCCTCACCTAAATTGAAGCTGCTTTTAATTTATTATTGTTTGCTTATTTCTAACTATACGTTCTTAAAATAGTATGAATAGTTGCGATGAATTGTTGGGTTTTCAGTTGTGCTCATATTATTGCTTATTGCCATTTATTATTCGGCTGTATTGATTCAATTGTTACAACATAAACATATGAAAAATAATAGCCATGGTTGTATGAGGGTTTACAAAAAAGTGAGACATACATGAAATCAAGAAATGGCTTCTTCGGCTGCCTTGTAACCGACGAAAATCTGCCGATTCGTATCCGGAACACGGCACTTGTACCAGCATAGTGTAAAGTTATACATTTTTCGCGTAACTATAATAGGATTTTCTGCAAATTTTCCTGTCTGTTTGTTTGTTTTTGTTGGAAGTATATTCTATTGGATATTGATATCATATATGGTACTGAATCTATTCCTCTTCTCTGATACATGTATAGAAAATACTCTCTTATTTTGATGCATTATTCTCTTTGGACTATAATAATACTCTCTCCACTTTGGTCGGCGGAAATTTTCATATAATGTCTCAGTTTTTTTTCTTATTGCGAACAGCTGCATCCTGCAGTCCATCGGATTTGCCAAGATTTCACCATTATCTATTGGACTACTCCATTGAATCCCCGCCATTTGATAATGCATTGCATTAAAAATAGTAATAGGCACAAAGAAAAATAAAAAAAAAATGTGACCGATCAAGCTAGATCACAAGTCATAGGTTCTTCGACTCCACAACGAGATGATTCATCATCGATTTTAAGACCTATGATGACTCAGAGACAAGAAAAAACAAAATATATTCTCTGCTATACGCATTGTATCGTATATGGCATTCTCGTATTGTATTAGTAAGTAATGGTCTTATTGGATGAGAATTTGGACCTAGATCTTAACAGGGCTGCCAACATCCAAACATCGTCATATAAGACATAGCATGGCTCGACAAGTATATTGTATACCGGAAGCAAATCTCAGCACAGGACAAAATGCCAGAATTTACATCTCTTTGTTTACGCGGGAATTAATTACAATGTTTAGCTGGGTTCGGGAACAGCACCATGTGCCAGTAATGTAACATATACGACCAGGTATTTAATATCACCATAACTACTCGTAACCTCTGTATTAAACAGTCATATATAAATACGTTTCCAACCAATTAATAAGCAGAGCAAATCCACATAGAACGAAAAACTAACCATTTAAGATTTGATAAACCAAAATGGAAACAAAACAATGCCTCATATTAATATATCAAATACATAAATACCGATAAACATAAACCCATGAGAGACCTCCCAGCAATAGCATACTGTAAGCATCAAGCTTACAATTCCTGGCTGGCACCCTTGACCTTGGCGGTCTTCTTGGGAAGCAGGTTCTGGTGAATGTTGGGGAGAACACCACCCTGAGCAATGGTGACGTGTCCAAGGAGCTTGTTCAACTCATCATCGTTTCGGATGGCGAGTTGCAAATGTCTAGGAATGATACGAGACTTCTTGTTGTCACGAGCAGCATTACCAGCCAATTCGAGAATTTCTGCAACCAAATATTCAAGGACGGAAGCAAGGTAAACAGGAGCACCAGCACCGATTCGCTGAGCATAGTTACCCTTTCGGAGCAGTCTGTGGACACGACCGACAGGGAAGGTCAAACCAGCCTTTGCTGATCGAGATTGAGTAGCTTTAGCGTCATCGCCAAATTTGCCTCCAGCTTTGCCACCAGACATTGTATATGTGTTTTATAAGTTTATTAAAAGGTGAACTTTTTAAATCCAAATAATTAAACCGACTTGGTTGATGTTGGAAAAGAAAGAAGAAAAAAAATCCAAATAAATGCTTGGGAATACCTTGTTATTTATATGTAATGTGGCAATGTGCTACATCAAATAATATCAGCACTTGATGTGGGCTCTTTATCGGATGGGGTGATGTGATATACACCCTGTACATCACAGCACTGGCCCAAACTTCCCATCATTTCAAAACGCCACAAGTATATAAACACAAGTATTTGTTCCAGCTTCCCTTCCTTTTTGATTTCCGCACTACACTGGTTTGTTTTGCACCAACTCCGGAAAAAAATTAACCACCTTTTTTACATTTAAATTTCTTAATTAAACAATGGCACCCAAACCTGCTGAAAAGAAGCCTGCCTCTAAGGCCCCCGCCGGAAAGGCCCCAGCTGAGAAGAAGGCTGGCAAGAAGACTGCCGTCTCTACTGACAAGAAGAAGAAGACCAAGGTAAGAAAGGAGACTTACACTTCTTACATTTACAAGGTCCTCAAGCAGACCCATCCCGATACCGGTATTTCCAACAAGGCCATGTCTATCATGAACTCGTTTGTTAATGATATCTTTGAGCGAATTGCTTCTGAAGCTTCCAAGTTGGCTGCTTACAACAAGAAGTCTACCATTTCTGCTCGAGAAATCCAGACCGCTGTGCGTCTCATTCTCCCTGGTGAATTGGCCAAGCATTCCGTTCTTGAAGGTACTCGATCTGTTACTAAGTACACTTCTTCTTAAAGTGGTGGTTATTACTGGGGGAACGGTTATATATGAACATATGTAATTTGGCTTTTATTTAATTAATGGTTCACGTATCGGTTTATATTTTTCATTGTCCGAGTTTTTTGATGACGGCATCTATTTTATCTTGAGGGGTTTGATGCTTGTCGATTCTGTTTATTAGTATAATACTGGTTTAACTCTGTACTGGTTAAACTCACCTGGTGCCAATTCGGATGTCGCTTTGAATTCTCGCCACTCCTTGTTTGTGTAATTCCTCGTGGCATTTCCCAATCAGTGCTGTCACCTGGTCCCAAGGGCCTTCGATTGTTGTTCCTGCTGAATGAAGCACGTAGTGGAGTCCGGATTCCTTGATGATCTTGACGACTTCTGTCACGTAGTCTGAGACTGATGAGGTTGGAGTGCCAATCTAATGATTAGTTTGTATGGGTTTTTATGTTATATGTTTGTTGTACATACTGGAATAAGGCAGACGTCGGCTAAGCAGTGGAGGTTAGTCATGTTAATATGCTGCTAGTGGGTGTTGGATAGTTGTGTATTCCCATGAGAATCCGTTTGATCCGTGTAGTAGTGAGTGTTGGGTTTGTACTTTTGGGTATAGGGGTCGTTGATGGTATGAATGTATTATTATTTGGGTATTTGATGTTCATTTGATTTAGTGTATTTCTCGCTACTATTTGTGTGGTTTGGTGGTGCTGTAGTTTTGGCATTACGGTGTAGTAGTCTACGGTGTGTATTGCCGATGTACTATCTGGAATATGTATACGACGTTATTATCCAATACACGTGTAATGTTGGATTTTTTGGTAATATATTCTCTCTATAGCGTTCGATATTTAATAACCAGACTTGAATTTTATGTTCTTGATTTGCTATGTGTTTAATGCTGTGTGGAGGATGATGCCCTTGGCTGATCCCTGGCTTACGATGACGTAGGTTCGACTTTTCGTGTCAGAACATAATGCATGGGTATCGGTCCTTGTTTTCACTGGTTTAGCCCTATGTACTTTGATTGTGTTTTTCTTTGAGCGCGTAATAAATGTAATATGTCATTTCTTGTAACCGTTGATAGTCGTCGTTATGGAGCTTCGGCGCCGTAGTCTGTGATCTGAACCAACCGAACAAACCTATCTATCTCGTATACATCCTTAAACCGGCTCAATTGATATTAAATTTGTCTATTTTTATCCTTTTTTTCTCTGATCCCTCGCTCCTGCTTCTATCATATCCTTCTCTCTCTTATCTATGGTTATCTGATGTGAACTGTTGTCTAGGAAACCAGCCAAATGTATGTCCATTTATTACAACCGTTAAGTACTTAAATCCCTTTCTTTATCATTCTTTTCACGTTTCATTTGTTCTTCTCTCTCATTATATACCTACATCATCTCATTTTATCCCTTTCGATACCCATATCTGGATTTCCCCTAAATTCTCAACTCTCCATTCATACAAACATCTAGCCATATTTTTCATCAATTTCCAAATTTCAACTATGTAGTCAAATTAGCAGGCATACAACCGACCAAAGCCGGGTAACTCCTCCAACAAACAACCGGGTAATACCCCGAAAATCTCTACACTGACAAACTCAAACTGTCAATAAACTTCGACATAAAACCATCAAAGCAATGGCACCAAAAAGACGAAGATCAAGTAAGTACAGACATTGATATAGAAGGATATGAGAAAAGCAAGATCCATCATAGAAATACCATGTCACGGAATTCTAACGCGCTAGCACGTTCGCAAGACCCAGAGACGGAAGAACCAGAAGAAGAAGAACCATCTTTGGAATTGGAACCTGATCAATCAATCGATGCCGACCAAACAGTTGATAATGACTATGACGAAGAAGACGGAGAAGAGGAAGAAGGTGGCCCGGTTGTTGAGGAAGAGGAGGACATTCTGTTAGACGACGACGACCAGGAGGACGAATACGAGGAAGAGGAAGACGAGGAGCCCAGGCGAACGGGCCGACGTGGACGTCCACCGGGATCAAAAAACAAGTCTACACTTGCACGTGAACGGCTCCTGTCGAACGGCGGCGACATTGACGAGCTAACCAAGGGAAACAACGAAAGAAACGGCATGCCAGCTCGTAGAGGCAGACCAGCTCGAGGATCACACAGCGGTAGAGGAAGAGGTCGTGGAGGGCCTTCACATGTAACGGCGGTACCTCTTGACCAGGATGGAAATCCTCAGCGGGTCGAAAACGACGAGCTGGTACTGAAGGTTGACGAGGAAGGAGAGAAGAAGGTGGACATGCTTGGAAATCCACTAGGCGGACGCGACTATAGAGTGCGAACTTTCAAGGTACTCGGAAGAGGAGACCGCCTATACATGTTGTCCACAGAACCAGCTCGATGCATGGGGTTCAGAGACTCGTACCTGTTGTTCCAGAAGCACAAGAAGTTGTACAAGATTATAGTATCGGAAGAGGAAAAATTCGATCTGATTGATCGGGAAATCATTCCTCATTCATACAAGGGACGTGCTATCGGTATTGTTACGGCACACTCCGTGTTTAGAGAGTTCGGAGCCAAAATTATTATTGGAGGAAAGAGGGTCACTGATGATTACTACGAAGAAGAGGCTAAAGAAGCAGGCTTCATACCAGGCCAAATCGCAGACCCAGAAGACAAGCTTCCTCCACCAGGGCAGCCATACAACAAAAATCAATACGTTGCATGGCACGGTGCCTCTGCCGTGTATCACCAGTACCAGACTGCACCACCTCAAACCAGGGATACAATGCTCAAGGAGTCCAGTCTACTCAAGAAAAAGAAGGTAGTAATTACCGACGAGAATTGGATGTACGAGAATGCTTCGACGACCAGCCAGTATAATACAATCATAAAGGATATGCGAGCAAGGTCGTGGAACATCAACGGTGCATACGAGCCAAACACCGGCATCAACTTTTACCCTGCTCTGACACAGCCGACCTCAGCGAAGAAAGCACGAATTCCTAACGAGTCTGTCGATGACAAGAAACTCATCATCTCCACAAATGTAACTGTACCGAATCCATTCACGAGAACAGGACTAGCCAGCGTGGACCCCAGTATCTTCGAAGGAGTTGTCGACGACACTATCCTTAGTGCTATTCTACAGCAACAAAGATCCGAGAAGCAATGGATAGATGCTACAAGCTGATTGATTCTGATGTTGATATAAATACAATAATATATATAAAAAAACTATACAGACTATACATACGAATCAAACCGACTGTCCAAGCTTAATCCAAAGTCGTCCTGGTAATGTCAACAGTTGTCTGCCATACACAGCCATCAATATATTCGCGCATTATCTGTTTGATAAGACTGGGGACCGCCTGACGTAGAGCCTGCTCATCGTCATCAGTGCCAGACATGACGATATTCATACTGGCCAACCATAGCCCATGGTGGACTTGCCATAAAGAGATACGTGATACAGATTCCACAAGCGGAGAGTTCTTTTTAATAGCCGTTTCAATCTCACCAATGTGATCCTCACCTGGATAGCTCATTACCAGCATGCCACCAAGAGCCTTTGCCAGACTCCACCCCATGTAAAACATGGAAGCAGAGATCAAAGGAGTAAGTAGAGTATCCACAAATCTATAACCGGAAACACCCATTAACGGAAATAACAACAGAGCAAAAGAGAATGTCAATGTAATGAAATGACAGGGGTTTGAAAGCACACCATATAATTGACTGCTAGAAGTTCCAGCTTCTTCGGCCAACGAATTACTACTAGCACGTCGTAAAGTTTTATTGATCCGGGAATGATTGTCCAGACCGATTGCAGACACCAGTGTAACTATTATAGCAAGAATGACACGAAACACCATCCCAAGCCACGAGAGAGGATCGTGATAATCTGCAACGGCAGAATTAGCATGATTATGAATCTCCTTGCCATGACTATGAATATGCTCACCTGGAGATGCATAAAGAGACTGGATCATATCCTGTAGAGCATGAGACATCATATCACCACCCATAAAGAGCAGAAAGACTGCCAATGCATAGCCAGCTAGGACCTCGATTCGTTCAAGACCAAAAGGATGATGAATCGAGCTTTGTTTCCAGACGTCAAAGTTAGACAAAACATCCACAGCTACACATAAAGTGGCACCGACGGCATCATAAAGCAACAAATGTGCCAATGCAGACAATGCAGTAAATGGCATATCACAGTTGTATACCAAATAACACACCACAAAATGAAACCCACACCAACCAGCACGAATCCTCTGATCTTTCGACATACTCTGTATGCATTCGTTGAAGTTGGGGATGGGCAGCGATTTGGGGATAGGAAGTGGTGCTCTAGGAGGAGGTTCCTGAAAGAAGTTGAGAGATACCGACGAATGCTTATAACGATGGCCTCGGCGTTGAGACGTAGTAGTCTTCATCACAGGAGAAGAGCTTCGAATCACAGTGGATTGAAAATCAAACGGACTTGTACCATCTGGAACAGACAAATGACTCGGGGAGCCAGTTCGAGAAGCAGGTCTTGATGGAGGGCTTGAGCTTCCACCATCTTCATCGAATACAAATGGCATACTAGGAGGAGCCAAATTGGGTATAAAGCCCGAAGGTGCCAAAAAAGAACTGGGGCGCCCAGTGCGAGCGAGATGAGCAGAACTAGGAGATGCAGATATCGAGGGCACAGGACTCGAAGATCGAAAAGGAGAAGGATAAGAAGCAGGCAAGCCAATATCCGACGGATCCGCCATCACAGGTATAGAGTTTGATTTGAATCTCTGATGCTGTAAAACAGTCGATTTCATGCTAGAGTTGGACCATCGCTTGGAAGCATCAGAAGCTCTTTCAGCCGGCGATCCCGATCTTCGAGGAACATATTGGGCCGAATCATCATCAGCAGCAAAAACCATTCCATTATTGGAATCCATGACGCTGACCATGGCTCAATAGTGGTGTTGATCGCACTTCAAATATGCATAAACCGAGGGATCAGATAGAGCAACTGCTATGATAGCCGGGGTATTGTCCACCTTTTTATAATGTAAACTTTAATAAAAACCGTTCAAAAGTAACCTTTGTCAATAAATATTCCCGTTATGTCAATTTAATAATATCACCTCGTTAATTCGGGTATCCATACGTTGTTTTAGTGATTCTTCTCTTAACGTACAAGGTAGAAAACTCAAGTACGAGCAAATTAAGCATGAAATACATGGACTGAAGGGCAAACATAGAGGGAGGAGCAAACAGGGGAAAAAACAAAAGAAATATGGGAATTTGGAAAGAAAAGAGAGTAACAGACAGGGTAAACGGAAAAATAAACAAAGGGTTATTCATTAACTTTTGAATACAGGTGCATTGTTGAGAAGTCATTGTTGAGAAGTCATATCATGGATGAGGGTTTATTGTGCCTGGAGTAGCCGTAGACAAACAGCGATGGAGCAGGGGGTCAACGAGGAGAAGTTCAGAAAAGGAATCAAAAACCGTATAATACATCATAATGAACAATACACCATGATGAACAATATAACGAGCTTTTAATTGACAATCCATTCAATACACTTATATTGTCGTGTATCTCTGTCTCACTCAATGACTCTGCACGGCTGTGCCATATCCTTTCCTCACCAGCCAATATCTCTCTTCATGACTAAATGACCAGTTTAGCACCCCAACTACTAAAGCTCTCAGAACAACCGCCTTCGCTGACTCCAAATGATCTCGTAGATGCCTTGGATGTTATGATCCAAAAAAAGGCCAGCGAGGTCCAGGTAGCTGCGTTTCTGATCGCAATGCGTATAACGAGGCTGGATCAACACCCGGAATTCATTGCAGCTGCAGCTCAACGTATTTTCCAGGAGTCTCACAAGCTCGACAAGGCCCAGCTAGATCCAGATGGATATGTTGATATCGTAGGTACAGGAGGTGACGGTCAAAACACATTCAATGTTTCGACTTCGTCTGCTATCATTGCAGCTGGCATGGGTATCAAGATATGCAAACATGGAGGCAAAGCATCTAGCTCAACATCTGGAGCTGGTGATCTTTTGAGTTGCCTTGGTGTCAATATGTCGAATGTCAACCATTTGTCAAGTCCTGCAATTCTCAAGCGTTCAAGCTATTGCTTTCTCTTCGCCCCGGTTTTCCACCCAATTATGGCTGATTTCGCACCATTACGCAAACAATTGGGTGTGGGTACTATTTTCAATGTTTTAGGGCCTCTGCTAAACCCAGCTCCATTAAAATCTCGCATAATAGGTGTTTACAATGAAAAACTAGGCCCAGTGTTCGTGAAGGCAGTCAAGAGACTCAACGACGCAGCCAATCGGCCAGATTCCACCGCTCTCATAGTATGCGGTGCCGAGGGATTGGATGAAATCTCTCCTCAAGGTGACACAAACGTATGGCAGCTGAAAAACGGCATTATTTCCCATTACAAGATACACCCACGGGACTTTGGATTGCCTCCTCATCCCATAAAGGAATGCGCTTCAGGGACCCCCTCGGAAAATGCCGAGTTACTGAACAAGTTGCTGGACAACAAACTTCCAGAGAATCACCCGATACTGGATTACGTACTGTTGAATGCAGCAGCTCTTGCAGTGATTGAAGGCACGGCCAAGGACTGGATACATGGAGTAGAACTTGCACGGGAAAGTATATCCAGTGGTCGGGCCAAGAAGGCATTAGAACTGTTTGTAGAATACTCGCAGAAACTGCCGACGGAGTAGAGTAGAGTTGTCACACTACAACTTCTGTAAATAACCCTGCTGAATCAACCGCTGCACATCGGCTTGTCGCACGAAAAACTGACTGTCTTTGGTCAAATTGAACACCCCGTATTCTGTCTGGATCTCTCCAGCATCCTTAAGGACTCGAACATCAATAAACAGATCTTTAGGTGGCTCCATTGGCCCTGTCAGATCTATATCCGTCCATTCTCCCTTGTAATTAACAACCAATTCCGAGTATCCTCGAGCATATTCATGTTCATGAGGACTGAAATTCGTAGAAATCCCGGGATCAAGCATATCCATGTCATCCCAGACCATTTCCATCATACGATTGGCACGGACCTTCTCGTATCCAAGTAGACACCGCTTATTCCTCCTCATGCATAAATGGATAACAAACAATGCACATGAGGTGGTCCTATCTTGAGAAGGCTCGAACCCATCGTGATACCGTGCCAATATACCTTCCATTTGTCGCTCGAGATCTCGTGTTTCTCTCGTGATAGACCTGATCATTTCTTCCTGATAGAGAGGAAGAGCATCGAGATTGGTGGTTCGTTTAGCGTCCTGGATCAGTTTGGCCGCTGTATCTCCGTACATAATGAAAACTCAAATCTATAGAATTCTATTGAGGCTTATTGATCCGCGGACGGTTGAAATTTGGCGCAAAGGTTGGAGTTTGGCACGCGAAATCTGGTACTTTTGTGGCCGTTGCCCCGACAACCACATTTGTTTACTTCATCAACATATCCACCATACAAAACAACCATTGAAACCAACCTATTTATTTCTTGACAACACGCTTGTAAAATGCACAGGTATGCAAGCCTTCTGAACGATTCAATTGATCAGTCCGGTCATATCAGAGCCTTGCCGAAACGACTGGTGGAAACACCGAATCTCGATAAGCCTGCAACCGCTGCATCTTCTTCAAGAGAAACAGAGTTCACTCCAATGCTACATACTGTGAAAAAGACCGAAGGAAACACGACTCCAACGGCTGCTAAACCCATTAATCTTCGAAATCGCCCCAAGTCGTTGTTCAACTATGTTCGGGATGGTAATGGTTCTAGCATGATCAGCATCGGCGACTCTTCGTCGCTCAATCGGTCCGATAATACCCCTATTGCCAAAAATACAAATCTCAAGAGAGCTATGGTTGCCGAGGATGCTAGCACGATTCCTCTGCGTGAACAAGCAAGGCATATTGAGTCGTTGGAGAAGGAGAATACCGACCTCAAACTTAAACTCCAGCTAATGACCAAGAAACTTGTTTCCCTGAGCCATGGCCAGCCTCTTAAGGAAGTTACAAATGTAGTTGATGTGGAGCACCTGCAGCTGAAATATGAAAAACTAAATAGAGAATATGAAAGGCTGCAGAAACAATCAACCGCTGCATCAGATTCCCGTCAGACCATCTCGGAACTGGAGAATGATCTTGAGGATCGCGAAAAGCAAATTGCTGAATACTCAGATAAACTTGACCAATACGAAACAAAGGTCGATGAAATGTCAGAGGAAATCAAACTGCTTAGAAGAGGCGGAGTCAACAACACCAATGCAGCGAGTCAGGAACAAGTCGACGAACTTATGGACAAGATCGAAGATCTAAATTATCAGAACCGTCAGTTAGAACTACAAGTGGGTGAACTTGAAGAAGATCGCGCTAGATTAAGAGAAGAGATTGAATCTCCAGCCGGCAATGACCCCGAGCAGTTCCGACAATTGGAAGAAGAAAACAATGAGATCAGGCAGAGACTAGACGAGCAGAGTCGGGAACTCAGACAGAAGCATAACGAGCAGGAGATGGTGCAAATTGAACTCGATAGAGCAAAGAGTGACCTTCAGGATGCCAAGCGCCAGATCGAGCTGCTGGAAGAACAGTCAGCAAAGAGAAATGCCAGCAGTCTCAGGGACTCCTCCAGTATTCACCATAATTCTAGCTCATATCCGCAGGGAATGAGATTTGAGCTTGAGCAAAGACAGCGCGAATTGATGGATGAGGTTGACTATTTGAAGCAGCAATTAAGTGAACAGAAATCAAAGCACCTATTAGACTCTCAGAAGGTACGAGAACAGGCCGATGAGATTGATTCACTGAAGCAAGATATGGTCGCAGCCAATGCTCTAGCTAAAAGACTGAGAAGCGAGTCTGAGAATGCCATCAAAGAGAAGGAATACTTTGAAGAGCAGTACGACGAAGCACAGGCAAAGCTATACAAGTTCTCAAAAATGGCTAATGAATCGGTCATTATCAGGTACAATGAAGAGGAAGTCGAGCGAATTAAGAAGAATTATGATGAGCTACAATCGGAATTCAGGCTTCACAAGGCAAGGTGGGACGATGAAAGGGCCAACTTTGCCGATAAGATTCGTGGATTGGAGAGAGTCAAAGAAAGTTCTGAACGACAATTGAATAATTTACTTGCTCGAGGTTCATCTCACTCGGACGAAGTTCTAAGCACAGAAAGGACCAAGTTCCAGCAGGAGAAACAGTTGCTTCAGCGGGAAATCAGCACGCTGAAACAGCAATTGGGTCACACTACATCCGATAATAATGCATTGAAACACAAATACGATGAACTCAAGTCAGAATTAGACAAAAAGACACAGGCTGAAGATGAACACACTCGACAGAAGCGGTCCACGGAATTGGAAGTAGAGACCCTCAAACAGGAGCTTCAAGAGTGCCAGAGATTGTCGTTCAAAAGACAGACTGAAATTGATTCTCACGCAGTCACTATTGACATGCTCCGAGAGCTGCAGGCCACTGATAAACAAAAGCTGACATCTCTGCAAGAAGAGTGTGAGGCCGCGAACAAGCAGTTGGAATTGGCTAAGAATCAGCTAAGAGAATCAGAGCGTCAGACTTCGAGGCTGGAATCAAGGCTAGATTATTCCGAGGTCAAAGCCGCAGATGCGGAACAAACAAGACTTGATACAGAGAGCGATGCGATGTCAGAGTTGAAACGCATCAGACGAGAACTGGCTGAGGCGCGTGAAACCATGAGACACCTCGAAGATGATTTAGAGATATCTCAAAGAGAAACCTCCAAACTGAAACGAGAAGTTTTGAAAGCTGAAAGAGCTACAGATGCTGCCAAACAGGATCTTATTCGATCAGATGCACAGATAAGTCGACTGACACAGCAAAATAGGCAGAGACAACTGCGAGAGTCAAATGACAACAGAGTTTATGGCAAAGCAGAGGATGACCGAAGCTTCAGTGCAAAAGAGAAAGGGTATGAAGACTTGATTCGCCTGTACCAAAGCTATGTCAGTTTCAACAAGCTTCACCTGCGAAGGGAGTTGGCAGTCAAGGAGGATCTTGAATTCACAAAGGCATATCTTATGGCAAAGAGCGGGAAGTTTCTGGCTTCTAATATAACAACACTATCCATGTTTGCCAATATTGGATTGTACCCTGATTACCGTAAGCTTTCAACACAGAAGCGCACATTCAGAGCAGTTGCATATACGGTTTTGGCGACGATCAAGTTCCGAAGAAGAAGCGAAGATCATCGTCAATATAAGCAGGAGTATAAGAGGGTGCAGCAGATGAGAGCAGTGTGCTAGGGAATCCGGGGGAGAAATAAGTTATTATGAGCAATGAAGGACTCGTGTAGTAATATAATGATCATGAAAATAGCAATAATGCGATAATGCAGTAATATAATGATCATGAAAGTAGCAATAATGCGATAATACAGTAACAATGTTATGATCAGGTAGGTGGCAGTAGCATTTAATGAGCATTGTAACTCATGACAAGCTAAAGCATTGCCAGTACCAGCCTATAAAACGTCCAATTCCTCCTCCAGACGAGATATACGCAAATGAAACCCCTTTGCAAATTCACCAATTAGTCCGATTTTTACAAACTCGTCTTGAAGCTCGTCGCACTGCTTGACCAAAGATTTGAGCTGCGCAATTCGACGATCTGCATGAGCAATATCGCCAAGCACCAGTTTATGAGTACTAGAACTACTGGCGTGAGCCTGGTCACTCAATTTAGTCACAGTAGCAGACATTTGTAGAATCAAATCATGGAAATGCTGTGATAAACTGTCGATTTGGTCGGAATACGATTCGTCGGCAATTGAAATACTAGTATTTCCGACATCATACGATATATTAGATTCTTCCTCGGAATCAGAGGACATAGATAAATAGAACAAAAATACTCAGTAAAGTTAGAGCTGAAGAAGAAGCAGTTTGATGCTTTTTTTAAAGTACTTGGAGTATCACGTGACCATTTCCCACCCACAAATCCAAGCCACACCTCTTCTCATCAATCTACCACTGGTTTTATTGACTTTATCTCTTATTTGTCCTTCAACCTTGTATAGCCTGCCTTCTATAGGCTCTAGACTGCAATTATTGATAGTTGTGTAAAATTACCATGAGTACAAATCGATACTTTGATTCTCAGCAACGTGGTGGCGGAGATTACTCTGACCGGTTTCGCACTGATAACCATCCAGTTCAAATGGCTCGCTATAGTAGCGGGTCATCTACTACTGCCTCTGATAGGCTGAAATCTATGATTGAACGGGCATGTCGTTCGACGTTGATTGAGCCGGATTTGGCGCTCAATTTGGAAATAGCAGACTTGATCAACTCCAAGAAGGGTAATCTGGTCAGAGAAGCTGCATTGAAGATTGTTTCTATGGTGAATAATCCTAATACTCATGTATCAATACTTGCCATGGGAGTGCTGGATATCTGCGTTAAGAATTGCGGATATCCGTTCCAGCTGCAGATTTCCAGAAAGGACTTTTTGAACGAGCTGGTCCGAAAGTTCCCTGAGCGTCCTCCAATGAACTACACGCGGACTCAGTTGCTTATTTTGGAGGCCATTGAGGAGTGGAGAGAGACGTTATGTCGCACAAGCAGATATAAGGACGATTTCGGCTATATCAGGGATATGCATCGACTGCTATCTTATAAGGGGTATACATTTCCTGAAGTTAACAAAGACGACGCGGCCGTTTTGAATCCGTCCGACTCGCTGAAATCGGCCCAAGAATTAGAGGAAGAAGAAAGGGATGCGCAATCGGCCAAACTCGAAGAATTGCTTCGGCGTGGCACTCCTGCAGACCTTCAGGAGGCAAACCATTTGATGTCCATTATGGCTGGCTTTAGACAGACTTCGGGAAATTACCGGGAACGGGCAGCTAAAGAATTGGACAAGGTTCGTCGCAAGGCCGAAATCCTGGAAGAAATGCTAAATCATGTCGACCCTGCACATGGAATATCCGATACTAGTGATGTCTTCACTGAGATTGTCGACGCATTGAAAAACGCTAAACATAAAATCAAAAGGATGATAGACGAAGAAGGGAAACACGATGAAGAAGCAATGGTGAGGCTACTTGCTCTGAATGATTATATCAGTACTTTGATTGACAAGTATGATTTGACCAAGGCTGGAAAATTCCAAGAAGCATCCCAGCTAAAGATTGTAAATGTACCTGGATCTGAAAACCGCAAAAAGGCTGACACTTCGTCTGTAGCTGCCATCACGCAATCACTAATTGATATCGATGACGATGATAACGATGGATCAAAGGCAGCTTCCGGTGATAATCTCACGGCCAGTGCTGCTGATCCTCCTAAAGCCACCCCCAGTGAGGATTTATTGGGCTCTCTAAGCGATCTGTCATTTAACTCTTCTACCGACAATAGCAACGCGCCGTCGTTCTTTGGAGCACCAGGTGCCATATCACTGTCTACTCCATCGCCTGGCCCACCATCAACTACCAACAACACCTCAGGGACTGATTACTCTGCATTGGAAGCTTTATCTCAACTATCTTCAACGCCTACGCCTGTTCAAGCAGCTCCAAAGACTACATATTCGCAGTCAAATGGGCTTGGCGCGCTTGCTAACACAGGAGCCAACACTACTAGCCAGAATAACCAGTCTCTCTTTGGTGATGCCGATTGGAATTTCGCAGCTAGTCCATCACCAGCTCCAGTTAAAACTCCAAAGGCTAAGCTGGACATACTTGATTCCACTCTGAATATTGTGGGTGAAGTGTATCGCGAATCAGATGACACTGTATCGGTGACTTTTCTATTTTCTAACAACTCGCCGCTACAGATTGTCAAAGATCTTAACTTCAAATTTGCTGTACCGAAATCCTTCCATCTACGCATGGATCCACAATCAGCTGGCCAGATAGCGCCTGGTGTCAAGAAAGGCATTACTCAAACTGTGCATATTACCAATCCTTCACCATCGACTACTTCGTTTAGTAGTCTCAAGTTCAGATGGAAAGTCAATTATGCTCTTGGCACTAACAGTATTGAAGAGGACGGCACTGTCGACAATGTTCCGAACTTATAAGATTCAAGCATATAATTGCAAAGCATATCAAATAAACGCTTTTTTATATTTTTTCTAATATTATCCACCAAATATTTACATTCTAGCAGAAAATTATAAATAAAGTAAACATTACGTGAGATTCATGATGGTGGACTTCATGAAATCCTCGGCTGATTTCCCTGCTGCCTCTGTTGTTGTTGTTGCTGCTGCTGCGCTCTCATCAATCGAGCCATCATTTGTTGCTGTTCTTGTTGAGGGGTCAAATGACCTGCCTGGCCTGCTCGTCGTTGTAAAAGCGCCTGGGCTTGAACAGGTGTAGGCACATTAAGTCCAGAGCCAGCCTGCTGTTGTTGATGATTTTGTTGTAATTGTGCGACAAAACGCTGAATTTGAGCCAGAGCAAGATTGGCAATTTGATCAGCTGGGAGATTCGGATGCTGTGATACTATTTGCCGGACAATTGCCTGCAGCTGCTGTTGATTAGCTACACCACCTAGTGACTGCTGAAGTGCGGCCAGTACCTGGCCCATAACAACTTGCTGAGTTCGGCCACTACCTGACCCTTCTCCAGGCAAATTTGTAACGCCAGGAGATGCCCTTGCAACATTAGCAGCAGCACTCGCGGAATTACCGTTACCGGAGCCATCTGCCGACTGTTGTCTAATAACTTGCCGACGTCTCTCTAGATTTATCATCTGTTCCATCTGTTCCTGAGATATACGAGGGTTTCTGACATTGTTAAGTAGCGGTGCCCGCTGTGTCCCGTTGATCGGCAGATCTAGACCAGGCTGGGAATTGCCAACTTCGCTACTAGCTCTGTCACCATTGGCTGATGGTGGCGCCGATGTTGAACCAGTAGAGAAACCACCGGATTCAATATTATTTCCGAGAGGACGAGATACAGGTGCAGTACCGGGGCGTATCTGAGAAGAAGCAAATGGCAGCTGTGAATTTTTTTGCTGTTGCTGAACATAGGCTTCACTTAGAGTCTTTTCCCTATCGTACTTCATTTTTGAAAGCTCGCTAGGAGTAGCTATATTAGCCTTAGAATTACCACCATCTGCCGACTGTGATTTGGTTGGGGTCGTGTTGTTCCTTCGTGGGGCATTTTCCTTCTTACGCATGCTCTTTCTCATAGCATCGAACATGCTGGCCCATCTCAGCCTTTTATTTCCTCGTTGTATAGACTCTTGCCCCACACCCAAGGGTGATATTCTTCTTTTCGTAATTGCCTGGGTTTTGACAGCTGCCTCGAGCCATATTTGCGCTTGTTGAGCATAAGGCCCTTTGAGATCGCCCAGAGAAAAACTGGGATTAAGCTGATGCCATCGCTCAAAACACTGCCACGGCGTACGCCGTTCAATATTTGACGTATAGCCATAAGTTGGCGTAGGAAGCATATGCATAGAAACGACATCCCAGTTGAAAGAAAACTCTCTGACAAGTTTGATGAGTTTATTATCGTCCTGAGGAAACCATATTGTAGGAGTTCGAAACTCCAAATATCTGATATTAGGAGGCTGAGGTGCGCGAATGTAGACATATTTTTTCTGACTATCATAACCAAAAATGCCAGCTTTCGAAGGCTCCGGATGAGTATCATTGTCATTTCTGTCTGCAACCTCAGGAACAGCTTGCACATGACTAGGAGAGTACATATCGAGAACTACACGCTGCCATTGTCTGCCCATATCTGGAGCAGCAAGGAACTTTGTCACAGAAGTCAAAGATAGACTATCAAACTCATTGATATATTGAGTATTGGAGAATGCAGTGGCCTGAGGCAGAGTCGACAGAAGCTGTTTCGATAAAGAGTTTAACTGCTCCTTAGACGAAATAACTTTGAGTGGGCTGTTATCATGCTGGTCAGCAGACGCTTTGATGGGCACAAAGCTAGCAAGATGAGAATAGTATGTTTTGGTGTCATCTTTCATGACGTCAGCTGGATTGACAACAGCAGATTCCACAGGAGCAGCAGGTTCAGACTTGCTTTCATTCTCAGTGGAATTCTCTGCAGGCGCAGGGTCTTTTTCAGGCGATTCTTCATTTGATGCAGGAGGCTCCTCATTTGAGGTAACAGTATTAGATTTATCCGCAGACTCTGGATCCTCAGGGGCAGTAGCCTCAGACTCCTCCTCAACTGCTTCAATGACGGGTGAAACGTGCCTTGTCCTAAATTTGACGCAACAAGCTTCCTTTCCGAGAGCCCAGTAATTTTCAACTGCGTTTGCTATCTCATAACATACAGCGACTTTGAGCTTTCGCTCTTCCTTGAAATCCATCTGCATCCACTTGGCTTCGTCTATTAGATGATCCCAGTGAGCTTTAGGGCGCAATGGAGGTCTCGTTTTTGATAATTGTCGCAGACTCCATTGATCGGCTCTTTTGAGCTCCTCAATTCGAGAATACACTACCGATAATTTAGCTTCCAGTAAGGACAAATGATAATCGTCTGTAAACAAAGCTTTATGAGACACAGGAATAAGCTTTGCTATAGGTAAAGTCTGGGTAGTATAATAGAGTTCCGATAGAGGGCGACGAGATTGAGGAGGTTCAGGAAGACGATCTGGTACGACCAATACCATGAGATCAGACGCTTTATCGTCAGGAAACGTTATTGAGCGGAAAACGTCCGATTTATGCAAATTGGCAGCCGATACACTGGGCCTTTTGACGGTAGAAACAGTACGAGGCCGTCTTACCGGGACTAACTGATTACTGCTCTGGGCCAGGATTTTCCGCGACACATTCGATGCAGCTCTTGTATTTTTCTCAAGAGAAGCTTCAATTGCCTGTGAAGCGACCGACTCTTTTGAAGCAGGCTGTTTAGCAGTATCGATTCGGGGCCTTTTGGTACTTGTAGGTAAGCTATCGGCCGAGAAGACACGCCCGCTGAATGTTAGGTACAGCTAAAACAAAGCTGGGGAAATCTTTACATACCTTTTAAGATCATTTAAATCCAAAAATTTGGCAAAATCATCCTGTTTATCATGCAACTGTTCCTTGGTGATTGGATATGTAGGATACAAAGACAAATGATATAAATCGGATAATTTCCGTTTATAATTCTTGACAATATCACTTATAATGTCAATATAAAACTCAAACTCTGAACAATTCATCTTCACTCACCTGGCCTGAAGCTGTTTTTTCTCCAGCTCGTCTCGTCGATGACTGCTGGGTGTTTTGAGCTATACCGTTAGAAAATCCCCTAGTAAAATTCCGATATCCCGTGGTTTTAAACATACAGAAGACGCCATCACTATCCGTCAGAACCCCAAACAATCCGGTATGTACTTGGTGAGAAATAGCAGACCAGATGAACTGCAGGATTATTCTGGTGTTAATAGATAGATGTAGATGGTTGATTATGAAGAAGTTGATGAATAAGTTTTCAACTTGGACACTAAAACCAACAAGATTACCCGGCCTCAACCTCAACCAAGGCATTTGGAAATATTCAACATGGGGGAAACTTGCAAGGTAGAAAATACGCGGAGAAGAAGCTAATTAGCAATGGTACCTAAATATCAACCTTTATTATCGGATTTCCCATTCCACACGGAAATCCCCACGCGATTCCAGGACAACGATGTGAATTCTCATGTCAACAATGCTGCTTATTATGCCATTTATGATACAGTGGTTAATAACTTTGTCCGAGATCAATGTAGCCGAAAACTCGACAATACGGGACGAATGGCCTTTTTTGCTGCAAATAGTACGAATTATTTAGAACCAATCGACGGATTTCCTTATCCTATAACTGTAGGACTTTGTGTGACCAAACTGGGCAAAACTAGTGTTATTTATGAACTGGGGTTATTCCAAGAAGCTGATGGCGTAAAACCTACTGGTAATAGCCGAGCAAAAGCAGTAGCAGGACTAGTTCAGGTATATGTAGATGAGACTGGAAAGCCGTTGAAAGACGGGCTACCTGAATATATTAGAGAGGTCTTTGAAAAGGTGCTGAGACCTCGAGCTAAGTTGTGAGGGGATTACCCCGGGTTCTGAGATGGGTGTGTCATACAAACCATGACACATAAGGGTTGCTTGACACTTGTTATGACATACTCACTATGACATCTTGTTATGACAGTTATCATGAATTCGTTTATCATGAATACACTGAATCGCATATTCCAGTTGTCGCTGGTTAGAATCAGTAGTAATTAGTACTTATCTATTCTTTCTAGGTATATAGATGATCTACATCCATGTACCTATTTTTTCTACAATGCATAAAAAAATCACTATTATTTATAAAATTAAACTATAATTCATATAATATTTGGTTCAAAACGACTGAAATTGCATCACATACAAATATATATATTCTTCAACCTTGAATCCACTACTCCACTTTCACCCCACCATGCCTAGCCAACTCACCATCATAGTTGCAGCTGCCATGCCAAGTCTAGGCATAGGAATCCGCGGCTCTTTACCTTGGCGTCTTAAACGCGAAATGCAATATTTCCGTCAAGTTACTACTGGTGGTGTCGTAATAATGGGTCGAAAGACATGGGAATCGATCCCGGCCAAATTCAGGCCTCTTAAAGACCGACTCAATGTGGTTGTTAGCAGATCTCAAACACTTGATTTGTCTCCTGAATGCATTCAGGCCTTTTCATTCGAGGATGCAATCGACAAAGTAGAAGAGCATTTGAAAAAAACCTCAAAGGAATCATCCAAGATATTCGTTATAGGTGGATCTCAGCTGTATCTTTCAGCCTTGGATCATCCTTTAACTACACGAATTCTCCTAACGCAAGTTTTTAATGCTCCAAACGAATTCGATACATATTTTCCTTCTTTATCTTTATGGGAAAAAGCTCCTCGAAATGAACTTTTGCAGTTTGTCAATGATGGGATTTCTGATAAGATAGACGTTCCCGAGTCATGTAGCGAGAACGGTCTCGATTACGAATTTACACTGTATAAAAGAATGCAGGAATAGCTAGGAAATAGCTAGGAAATATCCAAGAAAATATTCAACAAGGTATCTTGAAAGAAATAAAAGCACAGAATTACCCAAGTTTTGCATATCTACCAACAAATCATCAATCTCTTAAATCTCGTTATCATTAAATAAATAGCGCAGTAGCCCCGCGAATCTCCAATCAACCACCTAAATAAATAGCAGAGTCTTGCCCCCTTTCTAATTGATATAAAACTGATTAAGCATCGTTATCTCCCGACAAAATATATGCCAATCCACCTCGCGCAGCCAACCATTCTTAGGATCTCGATACTGCTCTTCCCATTTCAGCAGCTCATACATGAACCGAAGATTCGGCTGAATTATAACGTTGAGTCGTCGCACTCTCACAAATAAATATGCTCGGGGTAATCCAACACCCATGCGCCTCATCACCTCTGCAATGCACACCGTGGCTGATCGCGATACTCCAACCCGACAATGAACCAAAACAGGCTCTTTAGCTTGTAGAGCGTCATCGAGGAAATTCAAACAAGTAGACAGAATGTTCCGTAGAGAATCCACACCATCGTCCTGAACATTGTCCAAATACAGTGTTTTGTTTGCCGGAAATGGACTTTCTTCCCACGTCGGCTCTTCTCCAACACTCAGAACCCGTTTGATTCCCAAGAGAGTAAGCATTTCAGGATTGTTTGCATGCGATAACGACCCTAAATACATGTGGGGGAGTATCTGGCTCGGCAAACTCCCATCTATCTTGTAGAACCATTCATGATGGCTTGAAGGTATCGGAAAACCGTCACCAGCAGCAGTGGGCCCAGCCGCCCATAACAGCGGCTCTAATTCACTGAGAAACAAGACGTCCGGAGGAAAACAAAAGAAACATCGCTTATACTTGACATGCAAATCAATCCAAGTTTGTGCTGCCGAAACCTTTCGGGAAAAAATGAGATAAGCTAATCCAAGTACAGATGATTCAGTGTATCCATCTGCACAAAATATAAGACTACCCGCAGGGGTGCCTCCAAATGTCATTTGAGATCGTAAATGGATCAATTGGCACAACAGCACAACAACCTTGGCATTGAGTTCGGAAATACCATATGGCAACGACAATAAGAGCACTCTATCTAATTCACTCTCTCCAAGGCGCTGCTTAGCCTCAATTTCAGCTATTTCCTTTCTAAGGAAAGCTTCTGAAATGGTACCGCAGCCTTCACAGCAGTTGATGAAAGTTGCCCAATTTCTATCAGTCCAATAGGGGTCTGGTTCTTCAAACTTTTTAAATTCGAGATCTGCTGCATCAAATAAGGCTTTGCTTACCATGTTCATTTTGTCGAGAGAGTTGTCAATACCTGAGAGGTTGCCAGGTCTGAAGTCCGATGACACTGAAGACATGTGATCAACCCAATTTTCAAAATCGACGGTGTTTCCAAGCCATACATTGTCTTCAAGCATAGTTGCAATAGACATCATGGACATTTCAACACGTTCATGGAACAGAAACTCACGACCCCAGTTTTTGAGCCGCCATTCGTCTAAGAGCCATTCTCCACTATCACTGCCATCGAAAAAGGACATGGGAGGAATTGATATGCAATGAGGTGCTAAAGATAATATTTCCGTGATGCAAGGTTTACTGCTGAGAAAGACGGAATATCTTGAAGGACGAGACAGCTCGTTTTGAGCAGAAACCAAGAGGCGAGCCACTCTTTCAGCATCGTCCTGGTCTTCCTCAGCAGCCGCATAAATAATAATATCAGACACAGTAGCCCATTTGGATACTTGTACATGGAAATTGCGCAGGCTAATACCTTCCTTGGGGTCCAAATCCATAAAGGAACCAATTAGTGAGTCCACAGACTCTCCATCACTACCCGGGAAATATTCAAGCACTTCATGCGGAGCCACAGTACCAACTATGGATCCATAAAAATCGGATTTATCTCCGGCTTTGACTATCAAAAGGCCCCGAACCTCAGCCGGAGGACGGTACTCGACATCCATTATCTCCATGGCCCGATTCACATCAACAGTGTTATTAGCAGCGTCTCTGAATCTCTTCTGAGGATCTAGAAAAGCACGCTGCCAGATGTTTTCTTTGTTACATCCATGCATCCAAGGAAATATCCGCTCAACATCGGGTAAGGGTGAGGTATAATGAGCATCAATAGCCTTGATGATTTGGTCAGCTTCAATGCCATAATAACCCCCACTATGACGAGTACTTGAAACAACAATGTGCTCCAGCACCGAATTATGGTCATGAGCAGCACCAAGCTCAGCCAACTCCTGCTCACTAGGAGGAGATGCCGGCAAGCGGGTTTCGGATATAACCGGGACAGGGCCCTTTTCAGATAACAGGTCAGGAACCGCACCCGGCGCCTCTAGAGATACCTGCATGTGTATAAGGCAACAGGTATAAGTGGTGGTTGTTTAAATAATAGGTGGAAAGAAATGTTCAAATGATAAGTATGATAATTAAAGATGGGGTTGCGCCCCTGATAGATCTTTTTGAGTAAGCGGGGGCCGGGTAACCTGGTGTTGATAAGATAGCCGAACAAGAGCCAAGAAGGACAAGCAATGAGTGGGCTTAAAAAATAATTCAAATATGATGTGTAGCAAAAGGGGATATGGGTTAAAGCTAAAAATCCGCAATTAAAAAGGTTTCAATGGTGGTTCCACTTAATTAGCAAAGGTGCTTAACAAGTAAATAAAACCCACAAAGATAGCCAATTACTTGCTTGCATAACGCATGGTGGAGCAAACAAACAGCGTAAGAACGCAAGAGGAGGAAAAAATAGTTATAAATATGCCATGAAATGTCCATCAAAACACAAAGCCGATTATTCCCTTGATTGCCGATGCTTAATTTACCCTTTAAGATTTGAGCCAATTAAAGTTTGGGCCAAGTCGATTCAACCGATGACGTTAGAATAATAAAACAAGAGTATGCAAATTGAAGAGCAAAATAACTATATAAAATAAAGAAATAAAAACCCACCGTTTATGAGGACTGCAAGTAGACAAATCCCACAGCCCCATGTCGGCTAAGCATCGGATCTCATGGCTCGGGCCCATAGATTGTGTGCGGCTCGCGACGCTCGGTCCTTTGCAGAGCCAAACGAATCCAATGCAGGCCGAACATCCAGGAAAAACGTCGGCATACCACTGGGATCATCAGGTCCCGAGTAATAATCTATCACGTATCGGACTTGTTGCCAGGCCGACTCACTATAGTCATTGGGATCGCTGGAAACATGTCTCAATACAGTCCAGTCATGGCGATCAAACGGTGCATCACCAAACCGGTTAGGGAACAATTTCCGTAGAAACTGATAATATTGTGCTCGAGGACTCAAATCATTGGGCCGTCCTGTGAATCTCAGCAGCCGTGGAATCACTGGATGCTCCTGAGTATTAAAGTACGGAGCCTCCCATTTGAGAATTTCCTGCCAGGCTCCTTCATTGAGAAAGTTGTGTACATCCACCATAGATTCCACGGCATCTTCTGGAACTTCTCCACCTTTACGTAGCATAGCATTTAGCATCTGCTGAGGCGATGGATATTCCCACACACCCATTTCTCCCCGGGTTCCTTTAGGAATGCTACTGCTGGTCCGTTCTGTTCCTAGTGACAACCGTTGACCTGGTGCACGCTGCGATGACAAGTCTGGCATGTTATTCATAGGATTCAGCGCATCATTGTCTCTATCTGGCCCTCTAGCAAGCCATTTATTGCGCTTTGTATGATCCACAGGACATGCTGAAGCCGGTGGGGCCATGCTATGATTAACCGGGCATGATGACTCAGCCGAATGATTTATAGGACATCCGGAAGATTTATGAGATTCGGCAGACTAAACTAATCAGTATGGACATTCTTGATTAGTTTTGTTTTTTATACTTACAGCCCAGAACCAACCCATTTTTGTAGAAATTGTAGGTTTGAGCGAAAAGAAGAAAAGAATAAAAACGGTGGGGTTTTTTTGTACAAACTTCCGGGTAATTTTGGACTCAACATTGAAACACCCACGAACACAAAATTTGAGTATACAATTGATTGCCGACGAGCATAATATATGAAGAGAAACCAGAGGATTTTGGCTGGTTTGGAGATTGTGGTTTTATATCGAGTTGCTTATTTGTGGATAATCGACTGAGTGGTGGATAGGATCAATCTATTGAGTATAATCAGAGGCAATATCAGATTTCAAACAAGGAATTCAAATACATTAAGAACGAGATTTTGTCTTCTTTTCTGTCTATCATGTCGTTAAATCTAAACTACTCTTATAAACATGAGTCGTTTGTTGAAGCCATGCAAGATTTGGCTACAAGGTTCATCATAAACTGCCCCAAGGCTGATTTGGCTACCATTGAACGGCTGTACTTCCAAATCGAAGAAGCTCATTGGTATTATGAGGATTTCGTACGGGTCGAGAATCCCTTGTTTCCGTCGCTCAAAATGAAGACGTTTGCCGAGAGATTATTTGCCTCTAGCACCGTGTTATCTTCTTTTAGCGCAGACGTGGTTGGAGATCTGACCAAATTCGTCTCTTATAAGAAATCCATTCCTGTTTGTGGAGCCATCATTTTGAATCAAGATATGAATAAGGCTTTGATGGTTCAGGCATGGAAACCGGGGTCTGGATGGGGGTTTCCAAGAGGTAAAATCAACAAGGATGAGCCGTACGATGAATGCGCAGTTCGAGAAGTGTTTGAGGAAATAGGCTTTGATATCTCGCCATATTTGAACAAGGATGATTATGAAGAGGTTAACATTTATGGCAAAAGGGTGCGTCTTTATATTGTTCGTGGTGTGCCTCTTGATACATACTTTTGTCCTCAGACAAGAAAAGAAATTTCAAAGATTGAATGGTTCGATGTGAAGTCATTGCCTGCATTTTCCGGAAACGCCGGCGGAAGAGAAAAGAAAAACAATGCTCGTTATTTCATGGTTGCTCCGTTCATGGCCGGCCTCAAGAAGTATATATCGAAACAGAAGGGCCTGGTGACGAACCTTACTAAAACTGAGAGCGACGCTCTCAAAAACTTGCTTGGTGTTGGTTTACAAAGTGATAATGATAGCACTAAAAATCTGTTGACTGAGGGTGACAATGATCGTGCAGCTGCTGAACTGTTAGGCTTGCTTCACCCCAACAACGTGCAATCCAAGAGTGAGCAACCCAAGAGCGATCAGAAGGTGCTATTGGATCTAATTAATAATGGAAACAGTCACAAGAGTGAGCAGGAGGATATGACTAGTGCCAAGCAGATACTAAGTCTTCTGCGTAATGAAATGACGGAAAACCAGTTCCAGCAGTTCCCACCAATGCCACCTTCAGCCAACCCTGGAATGATATTTCCTCCAGGGCCATTTTCTGGGGCATTTCCAGGGCCTTCATCTGCTGGACCATTTCCACTCGGATATGGGTTTCCTCCGCCTCTTCCTAATGCAGTTCTGCCGCCTCCGCCAGCCTTTGTTCAAAACCAGGCTATGAGTCCCAACACCAGTTTTGACCGAAACGATCTTTCTACACAAGCTGACTATGAGGCACCATATCCACCTCCGCCACCAAATCCCATGCTTTTGTCGGTGTTGCGCGCGCGTAAGGGCAAGGAGAATAAGAGTCAGGATATGACTAATGGATGGAACAATTCCCCTAAGCCAGCCAGGAATGCTACACCTTCTTTGTCTTTAGCCGATGTGACTGGAAATTCTTCAACGGGTTCTATTGGTGAGAGCAGTCCTGGTAAGGGTGGAGGAGCTGCCTTGCTGTCTTTGCTAGGTCCTAGCAAGCCGCGGGCTCCCTCGCCGAAGGCCGAGAAAACCTCTAATTTGGATACAGAAATGTCGGCTAATGGTGCTTCATTGATGCATTTACTTGGACCTTCCATTGATCGACTAGTTTCAGAATCCCCTGAGCCAGTTAGAAGGTCACCGGAACCGACTAAATGGACACCAGAACCAATTGGCCCACCACTGACACACAGCCAAAATGCTTCGACATCAGATGCAAAGAACAATCTTCTGGGGATGCTAATGCCGCATGGATCGTTGAGCCAACAGTCTGTAGGGTCTGATGGGACTGAGAAGAAGAGTGCAGGGGTTGCTGGAAATGGGGATTACTCGCTGCTTAATCTGCTTAACGCGCCCCCAGAGTCCCCTGGTGATTCTCCAGCATCAACTGGACTTGTGAGCAAGAAGGAAGAGAAGCAGACAGGCGAGTCGCTGCTAAGTATGCTTTCGGCGAAACCTGTCCAAGAAACAACATCAGCTACGGAACCAGAAGGAAGCTCGGTCGAGCGGCCATCATCCCAGGAAAAGCCAAATGGGCAGCCTGTGAATGAATCGTTGTCTCAGGGACCCATGAAGCCATTTTATGAGTATTTGAAAGGATTGGCATCATAGGAAGTACCAATGCAACAATAGAAGCAACTGCCGCTAAACAAAGTCAATGGCAATCTATGATCAAATAGGATTTCTCACCTGCGTTATATCGACATTTATATCGCCTTTGGATGGTGCTTGTATTGTTGCTTCGCTCTATTGCCATTGATCGCATTGGGTATATTGTTTGCCGATCAGTCAATCATACCAGTTGAGAACCACTCTGAATTATCACAATAGGTTTTTTTCAGCAACAAACAAACATCAAGAGCTGAACAAGAAGAAGGATAGAAGCGAAGAACCAGATAGTGTTGCCGAATTGAGAAATATCCCACGACTGGCAAAAAGGTGCATTGTGTATTGTAGGGTATTTTAAGGTGGAGATCTAGCAAGGCGTTGATTTGACTGAGATAGGAAAAATTTCACCAATACGCATTGAAACCATTGGTGGAGGAATCATTGGAGGTAAATACTGGCATATTTTTGCATATCAATTGGATTAGGATGAAAAATCGCATTGTGAAGGGGGGATTTCACAAACCATGTAATGGTATGATCGATCAATCGACAGGGGGGGAATATCACAGCAAAACCTCCAAGGAGGAGTACGATGTTGATCTGATAAATGAATACTTGTCGCATTTGGTTTTTGTGCAGAGATTGGCGGAAGTTGATCTTTATAAGATGGACTTACAGCCGGAAATTGACTGGTCGATGCGGTTGATGTTGCTGGATTATTTGACGGATGTCCATCATTGCTTACAGCTACTTCCGGAGACGTTGTTCCTGGCAGTGAATATATTTGATCGATATTTATCATCGAGAGTTGTGAGACGACGGCATTTCCAGTTGGCTGGCATTTGTTCTCTTTGGATTGCTGCAAAGTACTGCGAGAAGAAGATCCGCGTCCCTGGCATATTGGATCTGAAACTGGCAGTCGGATGCCAGGACATGAGTTCGGAGATGTTTGTTGAGATGGAAAGAAGCATTTTGAATACTTTAGATTGGTTTATTGGCAATCCTACCTATTGCGTGTATGTTGACTATTATCTTGATAAAGGCAAACGCAATGATTGCATGGTAGTGTTGCCAGAGATTTGGAATACTGCATTGTATGTGTGTGAATTGTCCTTGTATGATCGGCTGCTTTATCAATTTGCACCTAGTACAGTAGCTGCATGCGCAGTCACGTTTGCTGCCATTGTAACATCTGATGCTGTAGGCTATGATCTCAGAGGTAGCATTGTTTCCAATGCGGCAGGGTTTTACAGCTGTCTGGGACTTGTCTGGCTTGCTGTCAAGAAACCGAGGGATGTAGTGGTTAGAAAGTACTCTTTGCCGCAATATCAGCAAGTGAATAAGCAAGTTAGCCGATATCTGGAGAGATTCAGTAACGATACGTTGCCAGAGATCTTTTGTGGACCTCCTCCTCATCCTTGTATGAATGTACCTTGTGGAAGTTTACCTTGGTGTGAAATGTCTCCTAGTCCAGAATCCCTGTATTCAAGTAGTGAGACTAGTGCCTCGATGGAATCTAGCCCATTGACTCCTGATACAAGTGAATTATACTATTATGACAAGCATCAGAGAATGGGTTACAATTAGTACTACATATAATGCTTAGAAGGGGATGCTACAAAGAATGCTTAGAAGTGGATTGATTGCATATAGAAGTTGAGTTGAATAGGATTAGCATAGTATAACATACAATAACCGTATGACCATATAACCATAAGTTTATTCTACGGAATATATTAGAAAATCTCCTGAGATGATCCAATAAAACTGAAATGATTAATAAAAAACTTATATAATCTACACCATATACTCATCTCATATATCTCATGTCTTCCACCAACCTTTCCTCCTTCCATGTCCTCTGTACGTTCAGCAACTGGTGCTCAACAATACTGTCAACACCTCATTAAAAACCATGATCGTTCATGGTATATCATTCAACAATATGTTCCTCGGCCTGCTCAAAACGCCGTGTTGGCTGTAAGAGCATTTGGATTGGAAACTGCTAGGATCTCCGATTCAGTGACCAAGCCTGAGATCGCCAAAGCTCGCTATGATTTCTGGCGAAGCACCATACAGAATGCATTAGGAGCTCAGAAAAAGAGCACCGCCGAACCTATCTCGTCATTGCTGTCGTCATGTTCCGATTATGTGACGTTGTCTCGTCGGTACTTCATAACGGTGATCCAAACCAGAGAATCATATATGATAAACAAACCGTTTCGATCTTTAAATACCATGGCACAATTCGGTGAAGGTGTTTATTCACAAATCGGCTATCTGACTCAAGAAGCCTTGGATCCTTTGATTACCGAGGAAGAATTACAGTATCAAGATCTGGCATCGGAGATTGCTGCTCATATTGGACAAGCTACGGGAATTGCGCATTTTCTCAAGGCATTTCCATATTATATTCAACATCATAATCTGGTATCATTACCAAGCGATATTCTTGCCAAATATGATATATCTCAGGAATCTATTTTGACGGCTAAATATGACACTAATCGGCTAGCCGATGTAGCTTTTGAGACTGCAACTCAGGCCAATGATCATATCATATCGGCAAGAACCAAACTGAATAGTTTGAAAGATTCAATATCGTCGCATGTTCTTACAAACGCCATGTTTTTGCCGTTTATGGCCTCATTACCGGTGCAGTTATATCTCAATAAGCTTGAGAAGGCCAATTTTGACCTGCTCAATGCCAAATTGCAGACGGAATGGAAATTGCCCTATGCTACATGGAGAGCATATAGGAAACAGAGGATATGAAGATATTGTGAAATTGCAACAAAAAAACTATCACGACATGATTATTTGGCTATTAACGAATCTTGTAAATAATACGATACCTGCAAATAATTAGGCCCGGCAATAATTAGGCCCGACAATAATTAGGCTCTGTAAATATTCATATATATCCCCCTGATTTTCAACATATACACCATTGTAATAAACTCGTATGTAATTAATATCCTTTTTTTAAATATCCTCTGTCCTTTCAACACTGAGAATCCGCCGTCCAAGGTTTCCAAAACATATGCTACAACAAAATATCACAGAAGCCACCCACGCAACCACAGAAACATAATTATTACTTAGTTCAGCAGTAGGAAAATGACTCGGTAATACCGTTGCAAAGATAACCGTACCAAAAATGGCCAATGTTGATGATAATATGAAGCCGTTTCTGGTAGCATCTAACAGATACCACAAGCATGGATTTACCATGCCCCAATAAAAGGCACTCTGAACCGTCGAGGTCCATGAGAACTTACGGATTCCATATGCTACGCCAATGAAAGCTGCCAGAGCTCGAATTATGCTTGTCCAGTCGTTTCCACCCTTGCCCCTCGAGACTCGATGTAACTTCTCAGGCAAAACAGTGTCTAATAATGGCAAAAGAACGCCGATAATTATTCCTTCAGAGCCCCATAGAAGCATCACAGGAGCAGAAAAAAGCGACCCATCGCCAAATATGCGCTTGGCTTCATGATTATCGTGAAGATGCAAACATACTTGTCCAAAGACAATGCCAAACAAAAACAACGTCGATAAACGACTAGCTATAGCGACTCCTGACAAAGGAACTACTCGTTTATCATCGGAAAACCCCCTAATAAGCACCGATCCAGATAATGAACTGTTTTTCCGGTGCTGAGGCCGTCGTTTAGACCTCGTATCCTTAGTAGTCGGAAACCGTGACGGTAAACTTTGATATTCTACTGAACTATCGTCTCCGGCAAGTTCGGCCAGCGACACCTGAGACCCGAATACTGCAGCTAAAGCACTGGTATTTCCGGGATTTTTCATTCAGATGTTGTTGTGGTGGTTGGAATATTTATGAAGTTGAGTTGTTTATTAAAGTTGCAACCCGATAGATGCGATGCATCAAATTTGGACAGTGGGGTTTTGGACCGTGGGGTTTGGACTGTTGGTTGGATATTAATTATGTTGGATGATATAAAGATAAAAAGTCTAACGAATAATGAAAATAATGGCCTATAAAATATAGTATTGCATAATATCCAGTATATCGGCTCGGACGAATCTTATCGAAATCACACCATGCCGGCTCAATTGGTAAACTTTGTATGCAAATCCCAAATATCTCGTTGTTGTTGTGTATTATATCGAACAAGTCTTTGTGTTGCGCATTATATGGATTATCTCTTTGTGTTTGTTGATTGTTTATAGCATAGGTCGAGTTAAGTCATGGTATGAGGGAGTTTAGTGATAGTTCACGACGATTTCCATTATTTTGGCTTTTTGATCTATAAATGAATAAAGGGAAAATGCCATATTTTTAAACTGTAAATGTAAATGTTAAGTAGTTATGTTTGTGGCTTTCTTTGGTTATACCATCATTAAGCATTACGATATTTGTACTAAGACAGTAGTAATTGAGATGAAGTATGAAAATTTACTTTCATTATATATATACATATGTGTCATACTAAACATTTACCTCAGAATATTTCACTCTCCTTTATGTTCTCTTGTTTCTTAGCCATCCATTGAACGTCATTCAACCGTATTCTTTTCAAGTCATGCAACATATTTTTTTCTATACCATGCAACATATTTTTTTCTATACCATGCAAACTATTTACTGCATTTCATCATTAATTTTTTTTAAATTTCCTGCCATTATCGTCTTGTTCAGTGGTCGTATTCTTTCATTCATCGAAAAGCTTTAACTATATCGTCATATTAACATATCTTCGTAAAATGACCATCAAAACCATTCCAAAAAAGGAATAACACACTTGAAAATAATATAAAAATACCATCAATTCCATTCAACCTTCCAAATGCCCCCCCGGAATGGCCCATCAGAGTATTAGTCCTCTTCACGAGTTTAATCAACTGCCAAGAAAATTGACAAAATCCTATAATTGCTCATAATTATTAGAAGTTTAAACGACGGACTCGTTGATAAGAACTGCCTCATAAATCCAGGCTCTGCCCCCAGATCACTCACTGCTGATACTCTTTCGTCAACTTGCCGTCCCTGCTTTGTCACCCAAATAATGATCTAATATCTAACACAGCCCATTCCTCTTAGGTTCCCGTACTTACACCAGCAAGCTTGAAACTAGCCAGCCATTCTGTCAACTCATCTTCAGTGTCACAACATATCTTCATCTGCTTATCAGGCAAAACAACAAGCATACAGTATAGCTTAGACTTGCTCAGAGGATCTATTTCAACCACATCACCAATGTCAGATAAGTGGATCACCTTGAT
This sequence comes from Casaregolazyma patagonica, assembly GCA_030580475.1. NCBI lineage: Eukaryota > Fungi > Ascomycota > Dipodascomycetes > Dipodascales > Trichomonascaceae > Casaregolazyma > Casaregolazyma patagonica. The sequence goes on from JAKTSZ010000001.1 coordinate 1,430,551, forward strand.
TGGATTGCTGTCGCCCTTGGCCTTGTAGATCAGTACTCGCTGGTTGGTCAGGACAACATATTGGCGTACCCACGTTTTGTAACGACGCTTCAAACGTAACAAATATCCCTGATTGATATTTTTCTCGTTCTTGATGTCCGACTTGTCTTGAGTAGGAGCGACTTTTGGTAATGGCAGATTTTCATCTGATGTGCAAGATGATGAAAAGTTATCCAACGAGGCCGACAATGCACTTGGACTGTGTGGAGTACGTAAATGATCCGAAAATGAAAAAGCAGTGCTCCGACTATGAGGCTCAGCAGGAAGCACACTTTCAGTGTCATCATGAATGTCAGAAATGCCCGGATAGCTATGTAGAAGCTCAGTACGTTTGTACGATGACGTCATACTACTCTGAGATGCAGCCTGGCGTAACTCATCGGTCCAACTATGAGCATCCACACTGGTATCAGCTCTTAGAGTAAATGTACCTTCGCTGGTTATTATAGCAAACTTAGTGCTAGATTGTACACTATTGGCAGAGTCTTTGATCATAACGGCACTCATGATTTCAGCAGTAAGAATGATCCCTTCGGCTTTAAATTCCTGCTCATCTTTATAGAACGTCAGTTGATCTTCTCGAAGAACAAACCAGCGTCTTTTCCACCTCAGTTGTTCATCTCCTAAGGTAAGCCATTTAGATTTCCTGCTCTTTCTGTATAACCACCCGCTTCGAAGAACACCAGGCTCTGCTAAACCAGAATCTCTTTTATTTTTAGCAGCAGGAATAGCAACACCATGTTCGCTAGGACTCTCAGCAGTTTCTGTAGCCTGCATTTTCCTCAAATTTCGAGTTAGCATTGATTCTCTAGTACTAGACATGATGATTAAGGAGGAAGAATTAAAATTAAAGAACAAAAACCCCAGAGATCCAGTGTGAAAGAATATTAAAAGGAGAAATCAGCTAATCGACATGCAAATCAGCAGTTTTAAGGCAGATAGGTAAGAGAAGATTTGACAAGAAGTGGTTTGTTTATTATGAAGATAGATTTGGATCATTACGTAACCATAATATGGGGGATGAAAGAGACGGAAAGAAAGGAGATGGAATGGCACATTTCAATGGTTAATGATTAGTAATGATTAGTAAATGGATGAATTTGGAATTGGAATGCGTAAGATGATTTTGAATTATTAGGGGTTTTCTTGGATAAAGCATGGCTTATTGGTATACTCCTGAAACTTATAGCCAAGTACCGTAGTATGGCATTTTATAACAATAACAAAATTGTATAATCATTTACTCACTGTATTTTAGAATATATCATTAGTGTTTATTATCTGAGATATTATTTAATATTTATAAAAATCTAACCAAGAACCCCATACTTAAGCTCACTATGAGAAGTCTTCATCAACTCACCATATCACTAAATAACAACATTATAAATAATAATTTCCCAATCACTCACATAAATAGACCTATAAGTCCCTCTACAACCTTTAATTCTTCACAATTCCCCCTTCTTATCCCTCTAACCATTACCCTTCTCTCCTCTGATGTGAAGTTGCACACCAAACCTCACCTCACCACAACACATCATGTGGAGCATATGGATCATATCATGGCTTTACTGTCTATCGTATGCCATAGCAGATGATTCTTTCATCAATGAATACTCTAAAAGATCCAACGATTCTTTACTATGGGGCCCTTATAGACCGAATCTGTACGTTGGAATCAGACCTCGAATCCCTCAAAGTCTGCTGAGCGGACTCATGTGGTATAACAGTGATTCGTTTGAAGGAATTCAATCCATTCGTCATGCCTGTGAGCAAGGTGATGATATCAATGGATATGGTTGGGTTCAGTATGATCCTCGCTACGGAGGACGTCAGGTCATTCATGATTCAGGCCATCAGGTTGATATTACTACCGAATACGTCAAAGATGAAGATGGAAACTGGGTTCTAAGAGTTACTGGGAAACCGAAGAATACTCTGACAAAAACCTCTATTGTGTTTTATTCCGGTTTAGAAGGTGCTGGAAGTCTAAAACTCAATAGTGACATTGGCCCTCATGGTATTTCTGGAAATGCCGTTCTCAAGGGAAATTCTCGTGAGCTGGGCTCATTTCAGCTTACTTTGACTGAATTGGCTTCAAATATACATCCAACTACTGATCATCCATTGGAAGCTGACAGGCCAAGTGATTATACTTGCTATGGAGCAATTGCTCTTCCTCAGAATTCCATATGGAAAGCTAAGGAGGCATTTCTTGCCATGGCCCAGAACAGCGTTAGTAGACTTCCTGCTGAATACCTTGAAAAAGACCAGTTCTTGCTTCCACCCTGGAATGTGTTTTTCCTAGATAATAATCCTGTCACTAGTGCTAACTTGCATATGTTTCAAAGAACTTACCAGGGACCGTTTCAATTCGATGTGGTATTTGAAAATCAAACTGCACCAGCGTTCGACAAGAGTGAGGTTGCAATTCAGAAGCATATTGATGCCAGCTTGGCCAAGTTTGAGCACAAGTTTTCTCAAGCTTTTGATTTACAGCCTCCCTACAACACACCAAAGTACTCTAAATTTGCTCAGGAAATGCTATCTAATCTGCTTGGTGGCATTGGATACTTTCATGGCACTCAACTGGTCGATCGCTCAGATGCTGACGAATATGCAGAAGATGTTGAAGAGTTCTGGGAGTCTGCAAAAGAACGATTAAGAGCAGCTGTGGCCGACGCGGCCGAAGAAGGTCCTTACGAGTTGTTTACAAGTATTCCTAGTCGTCCCTTTTTTCCTCGTGGGTTTTACTGGGATGAAGGCTTTCATTTGCTTCCGATTCTGGACTATGATGCTGACCTGGCTTTTGAAATCATCAAGAGCTGGTTTAAGCAGGTCGACGAGGATGGATGGATTGCCCGAGAGCAAATCCTTGGAGATGAAGCTCGATCACGGGTTCCCGATGAATTCATGGTACAATTTCCTCATTATGCAAACCCTCCGACTTTGATGATGCTGTTTTCTGAAATCGTTTCCAAAGTCAACAAGGAGAAAGGATCCAAGACCGACGTAAATTCAGAAGGTGAGCTTGGTAGTGTTCACCTTCATAATCCTGAGCTTCTTCTGTCTTATGTGCGTGAGATCTATCCAACGTTACAAAGACACTATGAATGGTTTAGACGTACGCAAAAGGGCGATATCAAGCAATGGGATCGTAAGGCCTTTTCAAATAGAGAAGCTTATCGATGGAGAGGACGTACACCAAGTCATTGTTTGACTTCTGGACTTGATGATTATCCGAGAGCACCAATTCCTCATACAGGTGAACTTCATGTTGATTTGCTTAGTTGGATAGGAATGTTTACTCGGTCTATGAAGGTTTTGGCGGAGACACTGGGGGAAAAAGAAGACTTTGAGGAATATTCCAAGAGGGAAACCGCAATTATCAAGAATCTGGATGATTTGCATTGGAGCGATAGTAATCATGCTTATTGTGATGCTACTATCGATGACTATGAGGAGCATCACTTAGTTTGTCATAAGGGTTATGTATCTTTGATGCCGTTTCTTATGAAACTCATCCCCGCAGACTCAGAAAACCTGTTGTCTGTTCTGGAGTTGATTCATGATCCTGAGGAATTATGGACTCCATACGGAATAGCCAGTTTATCTAAGAAAGACGAGTATTTTGGCAAGGGAGAAAACTATTGGAGAGGCAGTATATGGATGAATGTGAACCATTTGGTGCTAGAAGCATTAAAACATTATCATGAGCAATCAGGTACTGGTAGTAAGGAAAAAGCCTTGATTGCTAAAATATACAAGGACCTCAGACAAAATTGTGTTGCTACAGTATACAATAATTGGAAAGAGACCAATTTTGCATACGAACACTACGACGCTTTGACAGGAAAATTCATGGGAGTCAAACATTTTCTTGGATGGACTTCTTTAGTGGTGGAATTTATGGCCATGCCGGAAAAGCTGGCTGGAGAAGCAGCAAAAGATGAACTGTAGAAAAGATAGAAATTACATTGTATATTGACGGAACGTCTATAATATTGCAAGAAATAATGTCACATGTTTATGTCGTATGATTGTATGATTGCTTTGCGTATTTTGGTCTGCGTATTTTGCTTATGCTCTAGATGATGCAAGTTGGACTGCTTATTCAAAGACTTGGGCTGCATGGTCACGATATATCCAAAATTGCACAAATATAATACCATCTTCGAATATGGTGCCAAGAGAACCCAATAACCACGAAAAGTTCAATACAATCCATTGCTTATCTTGACGATAAATAAGAATCTGAGCAGCATAAGTGATGTTTCCCATGACACTGAAGATGAAGAAGAGAAGAGACAGTCCTTGAACGCTTTTACGACGATAGTTTTGAAGAATCTGAGGAATTCGAGCACCAAGGTAGAAGAATGCAGAGAGATATCCTAGCACGTTGGCAAGGATGTTTGGTTTTGCATCTGGAGGCTCAGGAATGGAGATTTGATCGTCAGATTTGGACGAAGTGAAGTATCCAACGACACCACAGCCAAAAACAAACAGAATCGGAAGCACTATGCCCTTAATAATACTGGTACTGTCGACAACATCGCTGACAATCGACTCTAGTGAAGCCCGGCGTGCATTATACTCGGGACTATCGTTATGATGATGATGATGATTGAGATTGTCAACAGCCGAAGATGCAACAGCAGCCGAGCTTCGACGGCTCAAAAGCGGCCTAGTTGGATCAGCCGACTCCTGTTCTTCGAAACTATGTCGTTTGGCACGCATTTGTCGCACATGAGCAAGTCTTTTATAATATGCATAAGAAGTAAGAGCAAGACTATCGGCAAAACAATACCAAACAGCCAGTAAAACGACCTGAGGAAGCAAATGGCCGAGGATAGCACCGGATAAATTGCATATATCACCCAGAAGCCATATGATTAGGAATCCAATGGAAATGCCGTCGGCACTCTGAGTTCGCCATTGTTCAATGAGCTGAGGAAGTAACAAAACTATCCAACAAGCCAAAGACGTGCTTCCAGAAACACTGGATAATACAGCGCGTATTTTTGGAACGTGAATGACCCCTCCCCCGTCTATCATGGTGTTATTGTACAAAGATAACAATGTTGGGAAACTGAGATAAAGTAAGAAATGAGACATTAGGTAGCAAGGGTGGAGGATTTCTATGGGCAAAGTAGGGATTTTTTGAGACACAGAGTGATTGTTTATGTAAGTAGCAATTATATAAACAATATTTGTACAAAGATTTGCAATATCATATATTTTACAGGAGATTGTAGGAGATTGTTATGAGATTAGGAAGATATGCCAAGAATGGACAATATACGGCTAAATCAGTGATAGAGAAGGCTCAAGGCAAATCAAGAGTGTATATGGACTTAAAGATGTATTTTCGATGAAATTCGCCATAATTTTAAATATATTCAAAAAGTTCCAAAAAATTCCAAAAAAATCTCCCCTTTCTGCTTCTGTTCTGTGTGTCTCTGTGGCATTTCACAATCATTCTTGTTGTGACTGCTTTGCACATCTCAGCACACACCAACTCATATCAAATTTCATCACTCATTGATTTTTCTTCCAACCATCACCGACGTACAATAATGGTAAGTAAAAATGCTGAGGAGATGACTTGATGTAGCAGCTCGAAAACAGTCTCGGGAGGCATATGATATAATTAGGTATGATATTGGCTATTTGTCTGAAAATTAGCCATAGTTGTACTCTTTTATTCCATACAAGCCCCCGTCACTCTTTCTCACTAGTTATCCTTTCCAGGACCTAAACCCCCCTGTGAGGGTTTAAAAAACCCAGGCTGAGACTCTTTTATGAGTCTGTAGAGTGTTACTTTGGTCGTGAGCCTCTTTATATTTGTTTTTTTGATAAGCTTACTGACCTGCTCCATGATCCAGCCCCCTAAAGGAAAGAAGCCAGCACCAGCACCTTTGTCTGCTAAATCTACCTCTGGCTCTGGAAACAGAGCTAGCAAGCCTTTGATCCAGAAACGACCCCGATCGTTTGGTATTGGCCAGGATATTCAACCCAGACGTGACTTGACTCGATTTGTCAAGTGGCCTGAATATGTCCGAGTCCAGCGACAGAAGAAGATTTTGACCACCCGACTAAAGGTTCCTCCTGCTATTGCTCAATTCCAGGTTGCTTTGGACAAGAATACTGCAGCTCAGGCTTTCAAGCTGTTGCACAAGTACAAGCCAGAGACTTCTGCTGAGAAGAAGGCCCGACTTACCAAGGAAGCCGAAGCCATTGCTCAGGGTAAGAAGAAGGAAGATGTATCAGAAAAGCCTTATGTTGTCAAGTATGGTCTTAATCACGTAGTTAGTTTGATTGAGAACAAGAAGCCTCAGTTGGTTCTCATTGCTCATGACGTTGATCCTATTGAGCTTGTCATTTTCTTGCCTGCTTTGTGCCGAAAGTTTGGCGTTCCTTATGCTATTGTCAAGGGCAAGGCTCGTCTTGGAACCTTGGTTAACGGCAAGACTGCCACTGCAGTTGCTTTGACTGATGTTCGATCTGAGGACAAGAGTGCTTTGTCAGCTCTTCTCAGCACCATTGAGGCAAACTATGGTCAGAAGCATGAAGATGCTCGAAAGAGATGGGGTGGTGGCATTGTTGGTCCTAAAGCTCAAGCTAAGATTGAAAAGAAGCAGAAGGCATTGGAAGCAGCACTCCGAGTATAAGAAACATAAAAAGTAAAAGCTGAATAGCAAAATGGTACGATAATACATGTAAATCAAAGATATGACAAGAGTATTTGTGCAAGTTCAATATGTCTATATTCAAATGTAAATGTACAGTCAGTGTATTATTACGTCAATGTACTGCACTCTATTGCATTTTAACACCAACCTTTTTTATTTGAGTTTTCGGAAAAGCTGAGGTGCTGTGATCTCGTCAATGCAGTGAGTAAGATGGAAGCTGTAAAGTTAGTATTGAGTAGATGCAATGGGCCATGGCATAATGTCACTTACAATTCTTCAACGCAATCTAGAAATACCAGTTAGTTTGGTCAATTCACCTGTAAACTCAATTCTCTCAATACTCACCTTCCTTGTATTCTCGATCCTCATATCCTTCTTCCTCTTGAGCTGCTGTCACTCGTTCAACGCATTCTTCAAAATGATGCTTAAATGAAACACAGGGGCCCTCAGCAGCAGCTGAATTGCATGTTAGCCACTTCATACTAGCATTTAAAACAACCCTCCGTTTAACACTTACCTTCTCTCAGTGCTGGATATTGATCTTCAGGCTCATCATCATCTTCATCGTCCTCTTCGTCTTCGTCTTCCTCCTCTTCATCGCCTTCACCTTCACCTTCACCTTCACTTTCACCTTCACTTTCACCATCACCTTCTTTTTCACCATCTTCTTCGGAATCCTCTGATTCTTCTGGCGTTTCCGGCTCTTCAGAAGATTCTTCCTATTGGATTTGTTAGCTTATTGAACCTTCTAGCCAAGGCTATCAACCTACCTGTTTATCTTCCTCAGTCTCTTCTTCCTCGGCATGAGCAACGGCCGGAACCAAGGATTCCTCCAGAAACTCGCTAATTAAGCTGAAAAACCCCGACATGCTGTTTCTTTTGATATTACAATGGCTAGCTTGGTGGGATGGTTTTGACAAAATGCGGTTTGAAAAACAGCCACAATGATTGGATGGGTATGGTTGTCAAGACAACGGCTCTTTTAAAAAAAAAAGGAAGTTAGGGCTCCACCCTAACTCTGCACTTCCCACCCACTCAACTTGTAATTTGACTGTGGTTTTTTGTTTCCTTAACAGCCATTACTGTCATAAAACTCAACACCGTAAAGTAAGTAAAAATGCTGGTATAAAGAGGAGATAGGGGTATGATTTGAAGATTGAACGAAATGCTGGATTCAGTATTAAAGATTTGGGATTGACTGCTTTGGAAATGGTGGATGAAACATTATACTGGTAGATGATCTGGCCTTATCATTTAACAAGTCGAGGGAAAACCCGAATGAATTATTACATGGTACAAACCCGGTATTTGTCAGCTATGTTCTTCACCTCCTTGCTCCTCATTTGCTCTCTGTTTGCTCTCTCTAACCCTCTAGAAATGGCCAAATCAAAGAATCACACAAACCATAACCAGAACAAAAAGGCCCACCGAAACGGTATTAAGAAGCCCAAGACTTTCAGATATCCTTCGCTTCGAGGCGTTGACTCCAAGTTCCGACGAAATCATCGACATGCTCTTCATGGAACTGCAAAGGCTCTTGCAGAAGCTAGAGCATAAAGTGGAGGATCATAGTTTAATATTGTCATAAAAATGTATGAAATGCCATTTATGTATTTGGTTTATTTGGTGATTTTGCTATAATGCTGTATCGATGCTACGTCCTGTAACGTGCCATACTGTATTCTTTTCATTCAGCCAATTAACGAGCTATTTTTTACCGATAATTTATTAGTTTAAGAATTATTCAAATCAGAACAGAAATTAAATGGCACAGAATTAAACGGCTCTTTGCTAGTGGTTGTAGCCATTCTAATGGTTCTGCCAGCCGATTCCTCCATCCAACTCATCTTTCTTCCAACCGCTTTATTCACCGTCTCAATGTTAAAGCCCCACAAAAATTGACCTTATGTTTTCTAGCAACTTTGAGTAAATTCTCAGTTCCTTTGAGCTATAATAAACTTAAATAGAGCTCTTCTATCTTCAGGGGCAAGGTGATCAAATAGACAGGTATCATCGTCACAGCCTGGAACGAAGAATATTGCAAACACCAGTACGAAAAAAAAATACCAAATATAGCATATTTCTCTAGTAGTCTATACTAATATTAGAGAGTTTCATTGGAGGAGTCAGAAATTTGTCCTTGATACAACAATATTCCATCCTTCGCTGGCCATTCCGTCGTAGCGCCCAAGCTATTCTTTAAGAGTTTATATATTACTGTTCTAAGCTAAATTTGAAAATTTATAAAACTCTTTCACTCTCATTAGAGAACATCTTAGCTTTCAATCACCATCATTTCCAAACCTGCTTGGTTACATTACTCAAAATGTTAAACAATTGAAATACTAGAAAACCCGCACCAACTGATAAAAGAAAAAGCCATGCTTTATACCCATACGACATATAAGAAAAAATTATCAGAAGAGATGAGATGGTGATAAAAAGTGTACTCAGAGATATTGCGAGCCGTAAACCCAGTAATGTCCACTTCTCCTCTCTATTATAATACTTGCGACGTAACCTGACCCACACTTCGCCAACATGGTCCGAATGTTCCCATACTTCTGGAGAAACTACAAGCTTGGTATCACCATCTTCAATCAAAATATCGTATACTTCCCAGTTTGGTCTGAAGACGTGTTCAACCAGTTCGATGTTTAAATCATCTACTAGCTTATCATAGTTAGGACCAGGATGAGATAACAGTCTTGCATCATGATCAGGAAAATACACAGTTAACCGTTTATAAACACCGGTATTTGGAGGCTGGTATGCTTTAAGATCCTCAATCATTGTGTAAAGAAGGAGATGATGTAAAGATATATTGATTAAATTTATTTATAAAGTTATATTGTATAGATTTTAAGTTATAGTATTGATAGTCATAAAGACAGCAAAAACCCATATAAATCACCATTGTTTTGATTTTTTTAATAGTGCATACGCCACTGGATTGCCGGAATTATCATAAAACTTTTCACTTGTAGTCAAAATCAGTAATTGTTAATAATGATCCGTATTAGTCGTCTTGTTCTGATAGCTAGCTGCTGATAAGATAGGGATAGGCGCGGCTGATTCAAGAATTGATCCGGGCAGATGAAAGCATCATAGAAGTAATGGTTTGGATTATATTTGAATAGATTTTATATGATATTTTCGGATGATTTAAAATAAATGCTTTTATATTATAAACAATAACTGTTTGATATTTTATATAGTACACAGCGTTCCTTCGTGACAGCCATAAGCTTTATAATACATGCAAAGTAATTCAACCATTTCTGACGGCAAACACATTGGAAATTAATGGCACTAACATTACTGACAAATCCTCTTGAGCTAGCAAGATTGTTAATTGTCAATTATATCTAAACAGATAATGCAGGGCAAAATCAATGACATTAGCAGTTCAGCACATAGGAAAGTAAAGCATAGTATTCACGTTTTATAACTAACAGTTTTCAATCTTATGGTAGAAGCATAATTCTCCTATTTTTTGATTATATATATTGTACCCAATTGAGGTTGGTTCCACGTTTTATATGCCCAAGGTTTAATAATAAAATATTATAAAATTCAGAGTCTTAACTTCATAGTGTATCAGCAATTATGATATTATCTGATAATTTGAACACCATTATCGGCTTCTATTTATATGAAATATTGTGCGCATGCCTCTTTCTACTTATAATATAAAGAGTAAAAAAAAGCGACAAAATCGAAATGGATGAGGTGATTTTAAATGCTGTTGAATAGCATGCAGCTCCATCTCTACATATATGTGCAGCATCCGAATGAGAGTCGTATATTTTACCAAACAATAAGTTGAATGTATAGGAAGTCACGATTGGTGTGAGACCAAGTAGACCCCAATTTCGAGAGAAATTCTTGAGTCCAAAAGATTCGCCAATAATTGTTGGATAGACCCCGAAAAAAAGCCCATAAGCATAGCCCAGAAGAATTGAGATGATCCAAAAATGTAAAGGCTGCTCAATATGCACAGCAGTCAAATGGCCAAAGAAGGAAATCGCCAGAGCCAAAGCTACTAGCCATAGTCTCTGAAAACCGTAACGACGAGCTAGACAATCTGATAAGAAGCCCGAAGTTAATCGACCCAAACAGCTAGATATAGATATAACTGCAACTTGAATAGCTTGCAAATTTTGGACTTGATCTGGGGTCATATCAGGATGTGACACCCGAGTTAAAGCCCTGATACAAAAGCCCACAGAATATATATACATTTGTCCAGGGCCAGAATTGAGCCCAGACAGTAGAGATAACTGCCAGAAATGAATATCTTTAAGCAGCTTAAATCCAGTGATATTTTTATGATTAGCAGCCTCAATCATGTCATGCTGTTGTTGCCATTCTATAACCCGTTGTTCACGAACCAAGTCTCTCGAATCAGCTTCAAAGATAGTTCCTTCTTCGAATACAGGGCCATTTTCTGCAGAAATATATCCATTATTGATGATAGTAGAGATATTTGTTGCAGAAGAAGCTGTACTAACTGTTGAGTTTTGACGTGGTGAAGGTTCAGGCAGAAGAGGAGCAGTTTCAGCCGATGGAGTAGGAACCGTCAAGAACGGAACAGAACTAGCAGTAAGTACAAAAGTGACGATTGCCAGGAATTTTAGAAAAGAATCGGTTTTTCCCGAGAAAAATTCAGTTGAAATAGTCGAAAAAAATAGGGCACATAAGCCAAAAGCTGCCATAGGCAACGATACAGCAGCACCTCTCGATTGATGGAAATTAAGGGCAGCAGTTTTCACACAAGAACCAAATACCAAAGAAGATCCTAATGCTGCAATGAGAGATGATAAGCATGCTAAAAGTATACTTTGAATGGGTATAGCATAGCACAAATATAGAGAAGAATATCCTATAAATATGAGAAGCGATCCTATCGGAGAAGGCCCTCTAACGCCATATTTATCAATAAGATAACCACCAGGGATTCCCAATATTACCATTCCTAAAGAACCAGTCATTCCAAGAAGAGAAGATTGAACGGCCGAGAAATGCAGTCGATCTGCCATTTGAACTGAATACAGAGAGTAAGTGTAGATAGTTCCGCATCCTAGAGAAGCAGTTGCACAAGCAATAAGAGCTGTATAACGCCTGGCGTTTTCACCAGGTATTAAAGATGACATGAATTAAGCGAATGGATGGTTTGGATGGGGATTTACAATTGAAATATATATTTACTACCTTTGGTTCATTGGTGGGATAACTGACGAAGAGTTGAGAAAGAGAAGGATAGAACTAAGGTGGAGAGAGAATATTAATAGATCGGAATTAATGACAGGTTATTGATTGTGTTATAATTGAAATATTGGGAATATTTTGTGGATTTAATGTTAATACATAGGTATACTTTGACGTCGTGGAAGAAATCCGATGAAAAGTCCGATATTGGGCTCTAAAGGGACAGAGTAAAAGGAACACTTAGAGATACACGTAAAGAGAATACCTAAAGAGAATACCTACAAGGAATAAAATGAAGTCCAATAGAATTTACATTATACTTCAACAAAAAAACCCCCCCAGATCTTTGCAAAAATCAATTATGCCTAATCCAAAACCTAAAAGCCCCCATACTACCTGCCATGACGACCATTGAACCATCTGATTATTTTTCACCACTGCTTTTTTCGAGTGAATTACCCTAACTAAATCTATATATTAATAATACGATCGCGTAAAAAAACACATAAAACCAAGCGAAAATTTCAATCAATAATGTAACAAAACAAGGTAAAAATCAAGCAATGATTAAAAAAAGCTTAATATTATACAGTCAAACAAGTACCATAAATGTAGAATCAAACGAAACATGACTTGATCAAATAAACCACCGTATATCATTATAAACTCCATTCAATTAAAAAACCCCTCTTATCATCCCATTGTTTTTTTTTTCACACCTTCCCCCCCCTTTTTCATACACGTCACTCCATGCAGATTCAAATCAAATAAATGCTAATAGAACACTTCACTAATTGACAAAACAAACTTAACTTTTTCAACATCACACAACCCCAATTGTATCAATCATCTCATCGCCAACACCAACCTTGTAAAGTTCCAATTAGTGTCGAAAAAAACCAATGACATCTCCATCTCCTACCCCTGCTAGTGAATTGGCGCCTAAAAACGAAAGGCGTATATATATTGGAAATCTTCCTTTCAAAGCCAAGTTTGATGACATCAAGGAGCTATTTGAGGATTTCAAATTGTAAGTAATAATAACGTGTATTAATTGATGGAAATGGTTGGAGAATTGCTTTTATGATGGCTTTTAAAGTAATTTGCCTGTTAATTTATGCTTGTTTGAATGGCTTTTAATCTACTGGATGATACATAATGGATGATACATAATGTGGTGGCACATTACTCTTGAGCATCATAACCAAAGCAAACCAATGGATTTCCCTTAATTCTTATCACTAGATTCTTTTCTTACTAACTTAATTATAGAACCAAATTGTCTGTTCCGCGTAGAAAGACGCGAAAGGAAGGCAATGATGGTGTTTTCTATAGAAAACTGGGCTTCGCTTTTGCTGACTTGGAAACTCCCGAAGAAGCTGATCGCGCCATCAAAACTCTCAATGAAAAGAAATTGAATGACCGAAGTCTATGGGTTCGCTGGGCAAATGCCGATACCAAGAAGGAGACTAAAGAGAAGACGAGGGAACAGAAGACTGATGAAAACAAGGTGACTGGGGCTGAGGACTCTGAAAAGGAGACGACCCCAAAGCCAAAATCCAAGCGTCCTACCAAACCTAAAAGAAAGTCCGGCCCCCTGAGTCAAACTACTGTATTTTTCAGTAACTTGCCTGCCGGAACTACCGAAGATGAGGTTAAGGAATTGACCAAGGATTATTCACCTGAGGAGATCCGAATGGTAAGCAAAGGCGTCCGTCGGTTTCACAAAGGCAAAAAGGTGTTACCTGCCAAGGTGTTTGCATTTGTTAAACTGGCTGATGAGGAAGCTCAGAAGAAGGCAGTTGAAGAGTTCAATGGCAAGTCGTTTAAGGATGTGGAATTGGTAGTTAAGGTGGCTACGGAATTGGTTGAAGATGAGAAATCCGACGAGACTACCAAAACTTCTGAAGATGAAAAGAAGGAAGAGGAGGCGTAATTTAAGTTTAAGGGAAGCCACACAGGATTTGGCTTGTTGATGTTTTTTTGAGTGGTGGATTATAATGAATTGCTACTTATATTTGTTTGAGTAAAAAGTCGTCATGTTTTTGGTCAATCCGGGATAAGTAGAAGGTAGTTAGTGATTGATATAGCTGAAATAATATGTATATTAGATACAAGGGATTTTTTTTAAAAAAGTGAGAATATTCAGATTGATATAGGCTGGCCAGTTACCCGGCACTCTCTGTGACTGCTTGTGTATTTTCCAGTCCAACACCCTCCTCCATCTTCACCCACTCACTTTTTCACATCTCTCAACCTTTTCATCCAACAACACTACACAAATGGGTAAGTAAGAGAAATACAGCATGATATCCAAGGGATTTCTTGAGAATATCATGGGGGGGGGGTAATAAGATGGAAATCTAACAATATACAGGTAGAGTAATTCGAAATCAGAGAAAGGGTGCTGGATCCATTTTCACAGCTCATACCCGACTCAGAAAGGGTGCTGCTAAGCTTCGAACTCTGGACTTTGCTGAACGTCATGGTTATATTCAGGGTGTTGTAAAGCAAATCATTCACGATCCTGGCCGAGGTGCTCCTTTGGCCAAGGTTGTGTTCCGAGATCCTTATAAATACAAGAAGAGAGAGGAGACTTTTATCGCCAATGAAGGTGTTTACACTGGCCAGTTCATTTATGCTGGAAAGAAGGCTTCTTTAAACGTCGGAAACATTCTGCCTTTGGGATCTGTTCCTGAAGGTACTATTTTGTCCAATGTCGAAGAAAAGACTGGTGATCGAGGTGCTTTGGGCCGAGCTTCTGGTACCTATGTTATTGTCATTGGCCACAACCCCGATGAAGGAAAAACCCGTCTAAAGCTTCCTTCTGGCTCCAAGAAAATCGTGTCTTCGGAAGCTCGAGGTGTCGTTGGGGTCGTTGCCGGTGGTGGACGAATCGACAAGCCTTTGCTCAAGGCTGGTAATGCCTATCATAAGTACAAGGTCAAGCGAAACTCTTGGCCCAAGACTCGAGGTGTTGCTATGAACCCCGTCGACCATCCCCATGGTGGTGGTAACCATCAGCACATTGGTAAAGCATCTACTATTTCTCGAGGTGCAGTTCCTGGTCAAAAGGCTGGTCTTATTGCCGCCCGACGAACTGGTTTGCTCCGAGGTACCCAAAAGATTAAGGAGTAAATGGTTTGAAATATACATAAAAAATCATAGCAATGATCAGATGATGGTAATAAAAAAGAAATACGTGTAATAAAACACCTCAACCAGCAGCCTGGTTTATATAAGGACCTGCCAAAGCTCCTAGTATGGCGTAAATGACGTAAAATATAGCCAACATGAAAAAGGGCGCTCCTGGCCATATATCGGCAGACCATCCTCCTAATTTGCTTACAATTAGAATTCCAAGTCCTCCAAATAACGAGTAAACTCCACTGATTGCTCCACTATTGTTTCGTTTGACATTGGTACATAGTGCCATGGACGTTATAATGGCGCCTATTTGTCCAGCACCAATGAGAATTGATAATAGAAATGCAGCAGGGGATTTTGGTGTCGAAAGATATGCAAATCCCATAGTTCCTGCAAACCCCATAATACTTGAGATGGTTACAGCCATGATTTTGTTGAAATCAGCTAGTAGTCCCCATACAGGTGCAAACAGCAAGGCTGAAAGATTCGCTATTCCCGTCAGAATTGCCGCTGAAATGTATGCGTCATGACATCCCTTTTTCACTTCAGACGCAGGATCATGGACGTCTAAATCACACTGTTTAGTACGGTAATACCACATGTTGACCCATAGAGGAATAAACAGGGCAATTCCCACCGAGCTGGAGCGAGCTACAAAGCCCCCAACATACGAGAGACTCACCTGATAGTCATGAATTGCAATAGTGAAGCCCTTTTTAATGAGATCAAAGTACGAAGAAGATGTATGCTCCTGAAGCTCCTGCTTGTTATTTCTATGCAGTCCTGCTGCCAGAAGAATTGCAAAGGCAATTTGCAACCCGCCCACAATATGATATGATTCTTTGAGAGTTACTGAAAGATCAGATCCAAGCCACGTAGGTAAGGGAAGTAGAACCGATACCGAAACTACTGCTCCGAAGCCGCTACAGAGCCCAACAACTCCTGCTAATTTCCCGTTTTTTCTAGTCTGAACCTGCTCAATCACATTTTCAGGCTCCTCCTCATTGATGCTCATATAAGAAAACCTCTGTCGATATTGAGCTGACCAATCTATGGCTGATACTTCAGCTAGCATGGCAGTAAGCATGGCAGTACTTGCCGAACCACCAACGGCAAATAATAACCTCAATAATAGTAAATCCGGATAAATACGAGTTCCTATAGTATATATACAAATAGCAAAGCCCGACACGACGAATGCCATTGAAGCGATCTTGAGTTAGAGCAGAAAGTAGCCAATCACCATCAATTCACTTACCGGCCTAGTTCCGATTTTATCACTCAAAGCACCCCAGAAAGGACACAAAACAATGCTCAGAAGTTCATCAGCAAATGCCAATTCACCAACATATTCACCCTTGGAGAGTTAGTGGAAGTTTACGAGATCAAAGTCTAATATTTACGTACAATATGATCCTGTAGCTTGAGAATATCACTAATAACAAACGGCTGAGTAGCAGTAAGAAACACCAGAAATGCAATACTAGCAAAGCAGTAAAATAAATAAGTTAAGATGTTCAAAAGGGTGTAATTACGTTGGCTCAAAGGCTCAACAACAGATCCTGTAGTGGAATCCATCTAAAAAAAAATGGCAAAGACCGAAATATCCCGGAATATTAACTTGAATTCAAATACCCAGGTATCTTCTACGTTAATCTCGGGGTTCTTTGGTTATATCGGAAATATCTAAAAGACAGTCTGAAGTTATCTGTTGGTAAGCCGTACGAACCCGAGACAAACCCGGGGAACTGCATTCAAGGCGAAAATTTACTTGAACCACTTCATATGAATTGCGTTACTATGAACAATACAGAATTCATATAGTCATAATACTCTGATCATTTTCACTGTAAACCATTTTGAACCAATCGTAATCTCCAGGAATATCATCCAGTAACGTCCAATCGACTCGAAGTTCATCACTATTAAGGTTATTCCATGCATTTGTCGTGGCTGATGGAGAAAGTAAACCAATTTCAAAGCTATTATAGTAATCTGATTCATTGACATTTATAGGCATTTTCAATTGACGCGCAGAGCTTATTTTGATGCGTCCAAACCAAGGAATCATTGCTGCATAATCCTCTGGCCCAGTAAACAAGCCATGAGACGCCATAAATAAATGATCTAATAAGTCTGCAGATTGCTCTGATACACTGCACCCTACAGCAGTATCGTGGCTTCTGAATACAGTGACCAGACGTCTGATAAGAGTCCAGTCGTTCTCTCCATCCTCAAACAAGTCCTTTATCTTGTTTACTTGCAGAAGATGAATAACAATGACTAATGCTGAATGAAAAACAAAGAAATTCACCAAGTCGCATTTCACAAAAGCTTGTTTCATATTGTCACTCATAACCCCGTACACTTGTATTGCATTTCGGGAAGCTTCCACAGCCATATCAAGATATCTCTTCAGATGCGCATTTTTTATGGGCCCTTCCAGATATTTCAGCATCTCCGGAAGATATAACATCTTTTTAAGTTGATAAACCTGGAATTTAGTCATCTGCCGAAAGTATATTTCACTCGCCGGCGTATCTGGAGCATATGAAGATGACCACCAGTCTCTTGGAATTAGAGAAACAAACGTTTCGATCTTGAAATCGATATCTTCAAGTGAATATCGTGAAGATCCCATGTCTCTCTCAGAAATAAGACCCAGAATGCTATTTTGAGTATTAGTCATTATCGCAGCAAAATTATCGTCATCTTGAGAACGGTAATATCCACAGGGCACTCCGATAAATACCGACCCAACATGATCAATGCTGGTAAAATGCCTCCATAAAGATTTCGCTACGGGACTCTGATTGGACTGATGCATTCCCAGTAAGAATCCGCAGTTAATACCTTCTCTGATACTTTGCCATGATCGTAAAGGCTTGCCCATGTTCATGCAGATGAACCCATGCAAAAGCAAGCACTCCAGTCTGTCCAAAACGACACAAGAAGATGTGAGACCCAAGAGCATTTCTGAGCCAGCAAGATAAGCGTCGAACAACGTTGATACTGGAGATGGCCATACCAGGCCGGGAGATACGGCCGTCTGAGAAGGAAGCTGATTCAAGCATGAAACAAGCCAAAGGGTTGCTTTCAAAATATGCAAAGGACTATCAGAAGCAAATGACGTAGAAACATATTGCTTTACCATGAGAATATCGAGTGCTGGTTTCCAATCTCTAGACACAGATGTGTCGGAGGGGTCAGTCCATAGAAACCACAGCTTTTGGGCCTCTGACAGACAGCTGGTGTCATTCTCATCTACTGGAACTCCTGGAGGATCAATAGGCCATGCGTACCAAAACTTCTGCGTTGATTTCAATATGGCAACCAACGTCCTTGATTCCGGCATCAGAGCCTTAAGAGCAGAAATGCACTCAGAAACCTGCCGATTTGCCGCAGTGCTCAGGCCAGCACCATATTTATTATCAGAACTGATATCCAGAGTTTTGCTCAAACTATCCATTAATGGAATTTCCGTCAAAGTTCCCGCTGCAGATTTCCGATGCGCATGCCTTAGGAGCTCCATAGCCCGATCGCGGACCGAGTCATCCTCCTTTTCAGGATTTTTGGATAATATATTTCCCACTGTGCTCTCCAAAAAAGCCAGCCTTTCATGAACATCAGATGCGGGTTCTTTCTTTTCCTTCTTGATAGTCTGCGGAGTCTGAGGTTGGCACGTCCTAGCATGTGCTATACAACCTTGGCAAGTTGAACTATAGGCTGGAAAAATGCATTTTATTTTACGGCGCCGGCATTCACTGCAGCTTTTAGTGCCTATCCGCATACGTTTTTCGGAATTTTGGTGCATTGTTAAAGGTGAAGACGTAGAGCGAGATTTTGATCGCCGCCAAAATAAGCTGCTGGTTGGAGTCACCTATCTTTAATGCTGCAATGCGCTATATATTAGAGACGTGCAAACAGAAATAAGCGGGATGCTTTTTGGTATTGTTTTGGCTTAGAAATTCTTAGTAATATACTGTCTGGTGGCCGCTTGAGAACTTTGTAGCTATCCACGCCGGATCGGCTCAAACGACTATTGGATATCAAGTGCGGAGTTAATAGCAAATTGAAATTCCCCTCGAGGATTATTGTCAATTACCACAATCAAACAGGTATAAGATGATTGATATCTCTTTCGAAGGCTGTGTTTAGGTTATTTTGGCCAGAAATGTGAAGAGAGATTTTGTCCGAATTGGTCCGAATTGGTCCGAAGGAATATAAACCGACAAAACAGGCATTATTGCCAAGACGAAAAGACTAATCATCATGAACTTGGATGTGATGATTATTAATTGTGCTGATTTATGCTGTACAACATGGCAATGCCAATTCGCAGGATTTGTCTTACCGGATCTGCTGAGTCTGTTCAGATTTAACAGTTTCCTCATGCTGGAGTAGCCAGTTGTCCAACATAAAAAGAACAATATCAGACTTCAGATTAAGTGAAAAATAATTCTTTCCAGCTGGTCTAGACAAACATATTATTAGTGATATCCATCTTCACTTTAATTGCAAGAATTTCAGTTCATTTAAGTTTTGTCCAAGTTTTCCCCAATTGGGTAGAAACTGGCAATTTGATCTTCTGCTAATTCTTCAGATCATTCCAAGTTTGGTGAAAACTGGCTATATTTTTCAAGCTCCCAACCAATTTGAAAAGAATATCGCCATGTTTGGTAATTTTTGCAGTAGACAAGCGGTGGAATCTGAGCTTGGGCCCTCAACAGTTATGAGAGCAGAAAACACAAAATAATAGAAAACAAAAGACAGATATACAAATAAATACAAATAAATTTAAGGCAGATCTCATCGTTCTTATATGCTTAAGTCGACCATTATAAGGTATGTTTGTTTATTTGCAAAAACCGCGATGATACCATGATGATCGATCTCCAGAAATTGGAAAAATCTATAAGATCGCGAGCGAAGATCAACATGGGGTCCCAGACAATGCCAACAATGATAGCAACAACACGATTGGTACTTCAGAAACATATTATTTAAGAATTGATATAGCTGCTAGAGTGAGAATCGACCATGAAGACTTCATTAGTCATCACACCTCGGCTGCTTACTGAACATTTCTTTTGAGGCCAAAGGCAGCTGACTGACGCTCACCAGCCGAAAGATGCTTCTCACCGGATGACAAGTTACAAAAAATCTAAACAAAATCTAAACAGAGCCGCGTAAATAGTACTAAAGCTATATGTGGAGATTATCACAAATTATTATGTAAAACAGATCCTCACATTATAGGCAATCACCTTCAGTATCCAGTTGTTGCCATTCGGCGATTTTTGCGATGATAAAACGGGAGCTGCATATTAACCTTAAAACATGAGCCATACAACAATGGTCGGTCGTGGGGCATGCTACTATTATTAGAATACCATACAATAAATGGATTACTAATTTATTATCATTTAAAAACTCTTTTTATTTATAACTAAAATCTTATTTATTGCTTCTTGAGTTCCACTAACACAGATACAGCCCTGAGGTCTCCGCCACCTTCCTAAAAGAACCTAGCTTAATACGGTAAAGCTACAACCTTCACTTCATTGAGCTTACCTTTTGACCATTCTTCACACTATGGGATCTAGAAAAAAGCGTAATAACGCCTGCCTATCATGTAGAAAACTTAAAATAAAGGTATGTAGTGATAATGAGGTTATGCTGAGAAATTAGTTAACATGATAGTGCGATGTTGCCCTGCCCTCATGCGAATACTGTACTGCCACTGGAAGAGAATGCGTTTACCCTGATCAAGTGCAAACAAATACATCTGACGATAATGCAATTACTGAGATTATGAAGCCATATACAATATCAATCTATCAAATGGACAATTTATCGTCGACAGATCTGTTCTTGATTGACTTTTTTAAAAGTGTGGGGTCTGTTATCATTGGACGAGGGGACAGGAAAACTCAAGACATGTGGAAATATGATGCAGTAAATTGCTCTCTTACATCGAGTAATTCATTACTAGTATCAATTAAAACAGTCAGCTGTTTTTTCTTATCCAGAGTTGCGAATCAGAAGCAGAGCTTTTATCGGGAACAGTACCAACGATACCTAACACAGGCCATTAACCGTCATCGCCTCGAGCTACTGGAACCTGAAGGTCCTAATACTTCACCAGAAGGCCTCATTTTACAATCTATTTTATTGAGCATATTTGTTTTGAGCGACGATGATTCTGATATGCCGGTTCTTGCTGAGCAGCAGGGCCAGTTGGATGTATTCGGTGTCACATCTGGAGTTGGTGCTTTGCTCAACTATTATGACAAAAAGGGAATGCTCAAAAACTCGTTTCTGAATTATTTAAGTCTCAATCGCAACCCGGAAGGTACTTCTAGTATGGAGGGACCGGAGATTCTCAAGCAGATTCATCAAGTTGTTCTGCAACAATATACATCTCAAGAAATATCTCATGAGGAAGCAAGCACATACTTGTTCCATCTGGAGAATGTCAAGCAAGCTCACTGCGCAGCGGAAAACACTGGCGCTATGTGGGTACTTCTGGCACCATTTCATATGAGCCGCAAGAGCTTCATCAATTTCGCCCGACAAAGGCGCCCATTAGCTGTGGTGATTGTTGCATTTATGACTTCCTCATACTTGCTCTACGTCAGGCATTTTGGCTTCCTGACACAGTCCCGAATTAATCGGTGGTGTCAGGTTTTTGATGATGGTTATAGATGTGTTCCACCTGACTTCTATCCTTTGTTGGACAAATCTATGTACGCTATTCTTGGTAGAGAGCCATCTTTTCTTGAAGAGATTTTCGAGAAGCAGTCAGAGTCCATGAAACCCGTTTTAATGACGGCTACGCAATCCTGATAGGTCTGGGACAAGATGTGTAGACAGGGCGATATGATGAAAACTTCGCGTCATGTATTTGCATATGAATGCCATGAATCTATGATCACTATTACTGGAAAGTACCTAATGTGATAGTTGTTGCTTTTTTCATCTTGATTTCTTTTTTTCTCTGGAATTATTTGCAGTTGTTCTCGGCAAAACAGGCGGGAAAATAAATGGCAAAAACGGCGGCAATATACTTTCTTGGCTAGTCTGAGAAAGCTGAATCATGTGGTGATTATTATGGGTAGGGTGATGATGTTCATTGCCTAAATTAGGTATACTGCATGCATTTTGATGGGCAGATACAAGACAAGCATTGGAGGAGGTTGCCTGACTTTGCAATACGATCTGGGTCCGAGAACGACGAATCAAGCTTATGGAAACCTGCATCTGTTGGTCTGGAAATAAGATTCTTGAAGTGAAGCCATGATAACCTGTGAAATGATAGTTGTAGGGATTGCTCATGACTATGACCAGAAATGACATGAAAAGTAGAAGACGTGACATTATTATATGATTATGAATTGATGCCTGTTGAAGAGGAAACGACTAATAAAATAACTATACTTATAAGATCTGATGCTCCTGTAGTTCCTGACTGACCTCTTAGTAATATTCTCTTGCAATATATGCATGTACTTTCATAACCGAACTAAAGACCTTGAGACTCACTACTCGCAGGCTAATTATTAGTTTCTACAAAAACAGTTCAGTATTACAAGCTAATAATTACATTGAAGAAGTAAATCAGACGCGTATCAGGTTAAGATAGAACGTCACGTGATACAATGAAACCTGATTGAAGTCAAATACCACATAATACCTACGCTCTAATAGTAATTGATTATAAAAGAAAATTAACATTGTAGAATAACCGCAATTTACAACAAATATCTAAATATTTATATAAAAATCATCCCATTTCTCATCCTAAATTCACACAGTCTTCAACACTTCTCTCCCGGGTAATCCCAACCGATTACCCTTTATGGCAAATCATCACTATCAAAAGCCCCACACTTATTTGTAAACAAACCTTGTAAACAACCATGAAAGTCGAAGAGCTTATCATCGACGGATTCAAATCCTATGCTACACGTACAGTCATATCGGACTGGGATAGCTCTTTCAATTGTATAACAGGTCTCAATGGGTCTGGCAAGTCGAATATTCTCGATGCAATATGTTTTGTTCTGGGAATCACCACTATGAGCACTGTGAGAGCACAGAATCTCCAGGATCTTATTTATAAACGAGGACAATCCACAACGACTTCGGCTAGTGTTACCATTGTATTTGATAATTCCGATAAATCCAAGTCTCCTATAGGGTTTGAAGATGAGCCGAAGATCTCTATTACTAGATCAATTAGCTTGAATTCCCCTACTTCGTTTATGGTCAATGGGCGCCGAGCTCAGCAACAGAGTGTTCAGCAACTTTTCCAGTCAGTTCAGTTGAATATTAATAATCCTAATTTCCTTATAATGCAGGGCCGAATCACCAAGGTTTTGAATATGAAACCTCCAGAGATTCTGGGTTTGATTGCAGAGGCTGCTGGAACGCGTATGTTTGAGGAATATCGTGAAAAGGGCATACGAAACATTGCCAAGAAGCAGAAAACTGCAGAAGTCACTCAACAGGGAATTGAAGATTTGGAAAAGAAACTAGAAGGATTGAGAAACGATAAGCGGGTGTTTTTGGAGTTTCAGCGCTTCCAGTCTGAGTTGGAACGACTGGAAAAACTAGTAATTGCTCATGATTTCATGCATTTTAGCAAATTGGTCAATTCCCAGGAATCAACTTTAAATGATGAGCGAACTAAGCTTGAGCAGGTAAATGAGGCTATCGAGACTGCTCATTTCCAGGGCAACAGTCTACAAGAACAACTCCAGACTCTGCGAGCTCAAAAGGCAAGTCAGATTCAAAAAGGCGGTCGGTTTGAAATGCTCGAAACTAAGTGCAAAGAGCTTGGCCAGGAGGTTGCTCGGGTAAAGACGCTGATTGAGCTGAAACAGTCCAATTTGGCTGAAGAAGAGTCTGCTCAGCTGAATCTCCAACGAGATGCTGATGAAATGTCCAAAACTTCTCAAGACCGTATGCTACTTTTCGAGAAAGTCGAAGCAGGTTATAGATCCCTCAAAGATGAGCTTGCTAGTCTCGATAGTGAAATTAGCAAGAAAGAAGAACTCATACAGTCTTTGCAAATTGGTGTTTCTTCCAAGGCTGGTCAGGAAGGCGGTTATGCGGCAACATTGCAGGATGCTAGGACTCGTGCAAATCAAGCTAAGACGTCTGCTGCCCAGGCTGAAGTTCGTATCAAATATTTGGAGAATCTCATTGTGGAAGATCGCCCCAAAACCGAGCGAGCTCAGGCACAGAATACTGAGTTGATTGCTGAACTCGAGGCTGCAAAATCCGGACTTCAAGATCTTAATGTTAATATGGAACGTGCAGGATGGGTTCCCGGACGACTGGAGGAATTGAAGGCAAAGGAAAAGACACTTATTGCTGATGTTTCCAAGCTCACCAAAGAGACTGACAACCTGAGACGATTCGTATCCAATGTTGAGTTTCACTATGATCCTCCATCTGATAATTTTGATCCTGCTACCATAAAAGGATCAATTGCCCAGTTATTCTCGTTGGCAGAAGGTCGATATTCCAAGGCCACGGCAATCGAGGTGGCTGCTGGAGGCCGCCTATTCCAAGTAGTTGTTGATAGCGATTACACGGCATCACAGTTGCTCAAACATGGAAAGCTTAGACGACGTGTTACAATAATCCCTTTGAGCAAAATTAATCCTTTCAAGCTGTCCAGTGACAGAGTTGACGCAGCTCTCAAGCTGGCTCCTGGAAAAGTCAACCTTGCTTTGGATCTTATTGGATATGATGCCGATGTTCAGAAAGCTATGGAATACGTTTTTGGCTCAACTTTGATTTGCGATGATGATCAAATAGCAAAAATGGTTACCTTTAATCCTCAAGTGCGTGCTAAAACCGTTACACTACAAGGAGATATTTACGATCCAAATGGCACTTTGTCAGGAGGAAGTAATAAGAGCTCCGGCGGAAAGAATGATAGTTTGGTGATTAGACTCCAGAAGTATAACGAATTGAACCGGCAGCTGAAAGCCAAACAGGCAGAATTAAAGCAGATTCAGGAGTTGATTGCGCAAGAAAATGCTATCCAGTTGAGATGCAAAGACCTGAAGAAACAATCGGACTTGAAACAGCATGAGATAGCATTGCTGGAGAAAAAAATTAATCAGAATACCCATTCAGGTCTGTTGAAGAAGTACCAGGATAGATTGGAAGAAGTTGAAGCATTGAAAAGCCAAATTGTAGAAGAAGAGGAAACCTACAAGGTGGCCAGTGAAGAGGCAAGCAGTGTTGAGAAGGATATGCATGAGTTCAAGAATGATCGTGGAGGAAAGCTGGGTTCTCTTAAAGAGCAACTGCAAAAGATGCGCCAGGAAAGACAGTCTCATAATAATACGCTACGAGAAAAAATGTCCGCGTATCAGAATGCTCAGATAGAAAGTAAACAGCTATCGCATGAGGTTGAACAGGTCAAGGAACAGATCCAAGAAAAGGCTGCTGGCGTTAAGGAAATCCAAGAGTCGTTGAGAATCCTTGAAGCACAATATGGAAATATTCAGGAGCAAGAATCGGTTGCTACGCAGGAACTCGAGGAGGAAAAGTCTGCGCTGCTTGGAATTGATGGAGAATTGAAATCAATGGAGGAAGCATACGCATCAAGCCAGAAGAGTATTTCCCAGTTGAGCAGACAAGCACAGGAGCTGACGCATGAGATAGAGAACATGGTCAAGGATGCGTCTCAGGCAGAGCAGAGTTTGGCCAATATTCAGCGAGAATATGAATGGGTTGAAGAGCAGAAGCAATATTTCGGTCAGCAGGGAACGCCATATGCATTCCAAGAGATTAATATTGAGCATGGCAGACGAGAAATGAAAGGACACCAGCGACGAATCGAGGAGCTACGAAAGAAGGTGAACCGTAATGTGATGAATATGATAGAAACGACTGAATCTCGCGAGGCTACTCTAAGGAATCGAATGCATATTGTTCAGAGAGACAAGACGAAGATCGAGGAGACATTGGTGATACTTGATGGTCATAAGCGGGATACTCTTGATCAGACATGGAGAAAGGTGAATGATGATTTCGGCAAGATCTTCAACGACTTACTGCCAGGAAGCTCGGCCAAGCTGGTACCGGTGGATCCACAAGCCATCACGCAGGGATTAGAAATCCGAGTATGTCTTGGCGGAGTGTGGAAGGAAGGACTGACGGAATTATCTGGAGGCCAGCGATCACTCATTGCATTATCATTGATTCTATCATTATTACGATATAAACCTGCACCTATGTATATATTGGACGAGGTGGATGCAGCATTGGATCTTCATCATACACAGAATATCGGGCAAATAATCAAGAACCGATTCAAGGGATCGCAATTCATCGTGGTGAGTCTGAAAGAAGGCATGTTTACCAATGCCAATCGAATATTCCGTACAAGATTCCAGGGCGGTACAAGTATGGTGAGTTTGATATAAGATTACCTAATTAGGACGATGCGGCTAAGGCGATGCTTGGCTTAAAAAACCTCGGATAGAAATAAGCATATAGTTTAAACAGAATCCATCGAAGTTAGAAAAAACACTTGTCTTTGCAATCGACCAACCAACGGTGATTTTGACACGTCATGCCGCTATGTGGTGTTGACAGCTCATATTGAGTCAACTTCCATGCCATGGACGGGCAAAATCTCCGTCATCCACTTTGATCCACTTTGGGCGGACCCCGTCATCGTTACTCACAATAAAGATAAAGGATAAGGTTTTGACTAGAAAGCAAATGGATAGTAAGAATAAGAAATAACAAATGAAGAGAATAAATTCAAGTATATAATAAACAGGGAATATATGTCAAACCAACGTCTTTTGACTCTTTTTACCAAGCATCTCAACCACCAAACTCTATTTATTTGCCATGCTTTTATCGTGAATGTCGTACTTTTTTTTCAGGCATATTTTAAAGGATTTTCTCGCACTACCTTTTATGACTTCGGCGATAAACAAAAACTCAACTTAACAACCCAACTTTCCTTTAGCCCTTTTGATTTTCACCAAATATCAAAAGCTCGAGTTTTAATGGGATTAGTGTCGACTTCTGATGACCTTGGCTATTGCCGGGGCCCTGTTTTCGGAAGAGATGACCTTTATCCATGTTATAGGCATCTGTAAGTTGATGAGAAATGTTACAAGAGTGGATTTTTGTCGAAATCCCCATGCTTGTCTTTTATTATACATGGTTCTAACTGGTTAGATACTTGGAATATTTTGCTTATTTGTTCTTGCTAATTTCTTCATTGTTTTTTCTTTTATATACTTCGGCTCGTAGATTGATCCAGTCCGACGGATATATCAGAATTCCCGCTAGTTCCGACAGACCTCTACTTGCTGATCCTTCAAATACTCAGGATGATGTCGGCCAGGTTTCTGACTCTCCTGTAAATATGGAAGCTCCTGTTTCTGTTGTTTACAGGCAGTCTAATGGAAGCTGGCTCTTCAGCGAGGGTCAAAGTGCCATTAACAACAGCAAAAAAGCCGTCATTGCGACTGTTGTTCGATCCACTGGAGAGAGAATTCGACTCTCTTTGGAGTGTATTGCTGTGATTTTCCAAGTCGGGCTGGCCTCTGCTGCCTTGGTTGTACCAGAAATTACCAGGGAATGGAAACATGAACCTTTCAACACTCCGGCTGTCTTGTTCGGCTTCTGGGTATATGCCTTGGCTCTTATTTGTCTACGACTGTATTACATTGTGCATGCCGAGACTCCGAAAGGTGGTCTTTGGAGACATTCGACCTATCTGTATTCCGGATCTGCTCTGTTTGCCCTTTCACAGTTTTATACCGCCGTTTTCAGACCAGTTTCAAAAGTATCTCAACATTATAACTATGCAAGTGTCGCTTTGTCTGCTTTGTTGGTTTCACTCAATTTTACCGCCAATGTTGGCGATAAACCTGGTCGTCTGTACTTGGCTCCATCCGGAGCTTTTCCTTCACCAGAACCCGTCTCTTCATTATTCCAAATTTTGACATACTCTTGGATTGATCCTCTATTATGGAAAGGCTATTGGAAGTTTTTAGCCATGGAAGACGTATGGGATCTTCGAGAAGATGACCATGCCTATCAAGTGTTGGAAGCTTATCGAGCAATTAAGACGGCTACTGGATTTTTGTGGAGGATGTCTGCTTACTTCAAAAAAGAAATTACAATTACTGCTTGCTGGGCTGTATTGCAATCAGTTGGAACATTTGGTCCATCCATTCTGTTGAAGTACATCTTGGAATACGTTGAAGATCCCGAGTCGGGTTCTCCACAAGTTGCTCTAGCCTATGTCTTTGCATCTTTACTCGTCCCTCTTGCTTATGCTACTTGCACGGGACAGGCTCTTCTGATTGGTCGCCGAGTTTGTATTCGGATTAGGGCTATCATAATGGGTGAGGTTTATGCTAAGGGTTTACGAAGAAAAGTTGCATCCGGATATAGTTCAAAGAAGGAAGACGAAGTGGAGAGTGATAAGAAGGAGAGTGATAAGAAGGAAGACGATACAAAGGAAAGCGCGGAGAAGAAAGACGATGACAGCGGTGATAGTGCGAACATTGGTAAAATCATCAATCTCATGTCAGTTGATGCAATGAAAGTTTCAGAGGTCGCTGCATATTTGCATAGTTTTGTGGTCTCTATTCTGGTCATATCGTCTGTTTCTGTTTTCCTTTACAGTGTTTTATCTTGGTCTGCTTTGGCAGGTGCAGGTTGCATGCTGATTATTACTCCCCTCAATTATTGGTTGGCTTCGCAGTTCGGAAAACTGCAGGATGAGTTAATGGCCATTACCGACGAACGTGTTGACAAAACCAACGAATTGCTTCAAAGTATTCGTATTATAAAGTTTTTTGGCTGGGAAGACAGTTTTGCCGATGGTGTGCTGCAGATAAGACAGAAGGAACTTCACGTTTTGTATAAGCGAGCTATTCTTTGGATTTTCGCTGGCGCGATTTGGCTCATCACTCCTCTATCAATCTCCATATGCTCATTTGGTTCTTATACGTTGATCCAAAAGAGGATTCTTACTACCCCTGTTGCTTTCACTGCTTTATCTTTGTTTACAGTTATCCGTGGCCCCATGGATCAACTTGCAGAGATGGTTAGCGAAGTCGTTCAATGCAAAGTATCGATTGATCGAATTGATAGATTTTTGAGAGAGGAAGAAACAAACAAATTTGCTCAGCTCTCAGATGCTCAGGGCCGTGGACCCGATTCTCCTTATATTGGTTTCGAGCAAGCTACATGTTCGTGGGTCACCCCAAAGCAGGCTGAATCTGCCAATATTGTTGATTTTAAATTGCGTGATTTGAACATCAAGTTCGAGGTAGGAAAACTCAATATCATAATTGGTCCCACTGGGTCAGGTAAATCATCCTTACTTCTAGCATTACTTGGTGAAATGGAACTTGATAAGGGTAGAGTTTATCTTCCCTATCATGGAGATCGAAGCAAGCTCACAACTGATCCTAGTACCGGATTCACTGAATCTGTGGCTTACTGTTCTCAACAGGCTTGGTTGCTTAATGATACATTGAAGAACAATATTTTATTTGCCACACCTTTTATTGAAGAGCGTTATAAAGCTGTTCTCAAGGCTTGTGCCCTTGAAAGAGATCTGGAAATACTGGAATATGGCGATCAAACTGAAATTGGTGAGAAAGGAATCACTTTATCAGGCGGTCAGAAGCAGCGTATCTCTCTAGCCAGGGCCGTTTATTCAAATTCTCGTCATTTGATTCTGGATGATTGCCTAAGTGCTGTTGATTCTCATACTGCTCTTCATATTTACAACGAATGTATTACGGGGCCTTTATGTGAAGATAGAACTATTATCTTGGTATCGCATAATGTTGCTCTGACTATTAGGGCCGCTACCTTTATTGTAGTAATGGCTAACGGTCGAGTAAAGGCCCAGGGAAGTCCCTTAGACGTTGCTAATAGTGGAGCACTGGGAAGTGACTCTTTGGTTAAAGCCAGTGCGAGTGGTTCAGAGCCGGCTTCTCGTGTTGGATCTGAGAGTAATTTAGCTTCTAAGAAACAGAAATCTATTGGTAAGGAACTGTCAAAGAAGCTACTTAAAGCAGCAGAAGAGCGAGAAGTACATGAGTTGGAACCTCCTATTGAAGAAGAGATTGATCAGGGCCATGTTGCTAAGAAAGAGGCTGGTACAAGTGCTTTGGTTTCTGAGGAAAATCGAGCTGTCGGCGATGTTTCACTCAAGGTGTATCTTGAGTATCTGAAGATGCTTGGCTCTGTCATATTTTTACTGTGGGTTCTTCTCCTCTTTATTTTGCAGCCTGTAGCCAGTATTATTCAAAATCTATGGGTCCGACATTGGACCAATGACATGTCGGACGAAATCTCTCTAACACTTACTAGTGTGCGGCCTAGCACATTAAATATGATGAGTTGGCCAAGTACACCCAGTATGATTAGTTGGAAAACTTCTGAGAATAGTTCTGGCGTGTCTACCATGTCCACCCCTGAACATAGTCAGACCTATTATCTTGGCATTTACTTTTTAATTGGCATGCTTTATTTGCTTGTGACCGCTGCTAGAGAGACTTATGCTATGATGTGTGGCTTGAGGGCATCTCGAATTATTTTTGAGCGGGTCTTATTTTCTGTTTTAAAGGCAAGAACTCGATTTTTCGACTCCACTCCAATTGGCCGAATTATCAATCGATTTTCAAAGGATATTGAGGGCGTTGATCAGGAACTTATGATGGTCATGATGGGTACGTTGTCTTGCGTTATTGGAGTTTTCGTCATTCCAGTTTTAATTGCTTCTGTCACCCCGAAATTCCTTATTGCTGCTGTATTTTTAGTTGCCATCTATTACTCTATTGGCGTTTTTTACTTGTCTACTTCTAGAGAACTTAAGCGTTTGGAATCTATTAGTAAGTCGCCCATTTATCAACAATTTGGAGAAACTTTGGTGGGTGTCTCGACTATTCGAGCATATGGAGAAGAGCAACGGTTTATAGAGGAAAACCTGGTTAAAATTGACAATCACAATCGGCCATTTTTCTATCTGTGGATTGCTAATAGATGGTTAGCATTCCGAATAGATGCAGCAGGCGCATTGCTGACTTTCTTTGCTACTTTATTTGTGGTTCTCAGTGTGGGTAAATTGGATGCCGGTTTGGCTGGTGTCTCTTTGACTTATGCAATGAGTTTCAACGATGCGATGCTTTGGACCGTTCGTTTATACTCATCTATGGAAATGAGTATGAATTCTGTGGAAAGATTGCTAGAATATACAGATATTGAGCCAGAAGGTGAGCACAAGCTGCCTGGTGATGAGGATGTTGTAAATTGGCCTAGCAATGGTGTTGTCGAAGTCAAGAATTTGTCATTGAGATATGCCCCTGAGTTACCATTGGTAATCAAAGATGTTAGTTTCAAAGTTGAAAGTGCCAACAAGATTGGTATTGTTGGCCGAACAGGTGCTGGAAAGTCTACAATCATCACAGCTCTTTTCCGATTTTTGGAGCCTAGTGCAGGCTCTGTTATAATAGACGGCGTTGATATTAGCACTCTTGGGTTGCATAGGCTGCGCCAAGCTTTGGCCATTATTCCTCAGGACCCAACTTTGTTCTCAGGGACAATTCGATCTAATCTAGATCCATTCGATGCGTATACCGATGAACAGATATTTGAATCTCTTCAGCGGGTTCATTTGGTGACAAAGGACGAGATTTCACAACAGGACTCGCCATCTTCAAGTTCATCCAGTGATGGTGAAAATGTCAGTCAATTCCTTAATCTAAATAATAAAGTGGCCGAAGGAGGAAACAATTTATCACAAGGTCAACGCCAACTCATGTGTTTGGCACGTTCGTTATTGAAAACCCCAAAAATTCTTCTTCTCGACGAAGCAACTGCTTCTATTGACTATGACACTGACGCAAAAATTCAAACTACCATTCGAGAGGAGTTTGCATCCTCAACTATTCTAACTATTGCTCATCGTCTACGCTCTATTGTCGATTACGATAAGATCCTCGTCATGGATGCTGGTCAGGCTGTAGAGTACGAGCATCCTCATCTTTTACTTTCAAATAAGAATTCAGTCTTTTATGACATGTGCGCTAAGAGTGGAGAATTGGATGATCTTTTAGCTTTGGCAAAGGGCGCCTATGAAAAAAAGTAATTTGTGATTTTAATATAAGTAAATAGATACATGAATACATTATATGTATTTTAGGTCAAATACCGATAACCAATGCAGGAAATTTAGAGCTCGCCCGCTGCCTGGCTACTCCACGTTACCCGTCATCTTTATCACTGAATTCACCCTCGAAGACACAGTTTGAGCAGCTTTCATGATTTCCATAGCACTTGCTTGCTCTATGATAGCTTTTATTTCCATTCCAGTTCTGATCTTGGCTGTTATCGTACATATGTTGAATTCCATCTCCAACTTCTTCGTAGCATCAACAGCAACTTCATCTGTTACAGAAACTTGAGGTTCAGCATCGTCAAACTGCAGTTCAACACCTTCATATCGAGCAAACTCAGCAAGTTTCTTTTTAAAATACTTGAGTACACTCTTTTCGCACTCATATGCTTCAGTTCTCAGACTGACATCATCTTCGAATCGGCCGACATTCCCTGCATAACTATCATCAGCCATTTTAAGCAGAATAACACAATCAGTCATTGTCAAAGCCGATTCAAAATGCACTGCTTCGTCATCAGAGCTGTTCATGTGAATACTATTAATGGCACTTAGCATTCCGGCAAGTATAGTTTGTTCATCATCATATGGCATTCCTCGGACTCGAGATGCTGCATAACCTTTAACAAATTCAAGAAAATTGAAAATCGTCTTCGACGACACGTTTTCGTTTGAGATCGTCTGAAGAATTTTAGTAGCAGTTGGAGCATTCAAACCATGATAGGCAGATTTTCTTGGATCCACAGGCAGAAGAACAATTCTTAACAGTGCCAAATCAAGAAATGATATATCAATTGATTCCATGGTTTCCATTTCGCTTAATACGAACTTCATATCATCAACCGCATCCAGAAGTTTGACTTCAGCATAAGATCTAAACCTATTGCATTCAATAGCTCGATTGAATAAAACACCGCATTCTAACAAAACACTCTCTGCAGATTGCTCCTTGAATTCTTTCAGAACTTGGCCAAATATGATTTTTTCATCAGCTTCCTTGTGAAATATAGCATATGAATCATGATCTACCAGCGAGAGTAGTCCCAATATTTTAGAAGCCAGCGTAGTGGAATAATGATATTTGGTCATCAGGGATTGATAAATAGACGAAAGGTAGCCGTAAAACTCGTTCAAAGCCGTACCAACAGCATCAGAAGGCTTTTTCTTCCTGTCTCTTTCAATAAGTCGACTGATATTACCAACGGATAACCCATGCAGTACATCTAGCAAAGTGCCAACAAGTTCATCATCAATTGAAACCGCCCGTGCAGCTTTGGCAGAAGCGCCCCGTCCCTGTGGCAATAACGAGAAGTCAAACAGTAGCATATCCCCCAGAACGGAGATGCTGTTTTCGTTTGTGTTGAGAAACTCGAAAATTGACGAGCTTGCCAATGAAATTAAAGAAGGCTGAGGCTTGAATCGCAACGTATTGAATTCAACCTGCCGATTGAGAGATTCGGATAATACAACAGTAAGCTGAGACAATTTATCGGCCAGAATTCGAAAGAAAAACCAGCCTGACTGAATGTCAGGATACTCCTCAAGAAAGTCATCAATAGCCTGATTATTCTTTACACTTTCATCGAAATCAGCAGCTACCTGTGACACAAAAAAATTGGAACCAGCCTTTCGCACGCGCACATCAGCGTCGAATATAGTTGCCGAGAGCTTAGTTATAATATGCTCATTCTCGACAAATCCCAGTTTAGTCGCAGCAGTTAACAAATCCACTCCTGTCTTTCGTACAGAATTATCTGTATCATGCTGTATCATTTCGACGAAGCGAGGCAGGAACTTTTCCGAAAATTGACGCAAAGCCGATTCAAATCTGGGCGTCTTATAAAGCTCAAGCAAGCTAGCAACGACCTGGTGACGAATCTGGGCAGAGGGATCCGATAGAGCCCATCCAAAATAACGCAAGTAGTCATTTACCATGAAGAGTTCGGGCATTTTCTTCATCCATCCACCTAGCAGTTTGTGACATTCCAGACGGATTTTGGTATGAATATCTTTCTGGCGCACGGCAAACACCATGTCCAAGATGGCCGATGAATAATGCGATAAAACTTCCAGTTTGACACGTTCCTTGCCAATCTGAGACTGAACACGATCTTTCTGAGCCTGTGTTCGTTGTTTTGACAATTTCTCTTTCTTATTCAGAATTTTCTGTCGTTCAAGCTGCAGGTCGATCAATCTCGACAAGATGTTTAAACTAACAAACGTTCCAACATGACGGAAGGAACTGTAATGAGAAGAAGACATAGCCACGGTCCAATTGATGACTTTATTAAGGAATTCGCCTTCAGACGCGTACAAATGATCCTCTTCGGCGGCATAAGAAATGATATTCTCAAGCAAAAGATTCAGGCTGTTGCTAAAAAGCTTGCTTTGAGTTTTATTTCCAAGTGAATATTCTGAGATAGGATGCTCTTCTAAAGTTGATTCGATTTTGGCCATTGCTTGAAGAATAGGAGAATCATCTTCATTATCGATATCCTCCGAAAATGCAGCTTCTTCAACTGAGACATCAGATCCAGACAACTTTATTAAGCAATTTGCAAATTGTGCCAAAGCTGAAGATGGGTTGTTTTTGTAATCTGAAAGCCACTCGAGAGCTATACCGGCGTAGTCTTCAGAATGATCACACAATGCACTATAGAGATGATTTTGCATTTCGGGCAACTTATCGGATAAAGACTCACGCGATTTAGCAGTCCTTCTTTTTTTGCGAGAATTCAATTCCTTGTTGGATTGATCTTCATGATCAGATGAATCTAGCATGGTTAGACGCGTTTTTTAGGTATAAACAGCACCAATAAAGCCGCAAAACATATTTAACATACCGGAATCCGAAGCATAATTAACAGGCCGCGTTTTTCTTCGAGACGAGCGTCTTAAAGTGGTTGATTCGCTCATTGTCGATAGAAGGTGAAAGAAAAGAGGTGTTTGTTCGTGCGAACTTCGTGTAGCCGTGTGAAAAGCCGTGCAGGTTAGCCGCCAAGCACAGAAAGCAGAAGGAACAGCGACAGAGATATCAAAGCTATGAAAAGACAGAGTAAGAGATGAAACGCTAAATAAAAGCTAAATTATGAAAAAAAGGGGGAATTTCCCCATGACCAAAACCATCTATATCTTTACAATATACCACATCATCTGCTGCTATTACCATTATTGGACAGCCCGATCCTTTGGCGGGCAGTTTTACGACCTTCCGAAGCTTCCTGATGCTTGATATCACCTTCGTTTTCTTTCAATTTCTTGTCCTGTTGTACTTTATCATCATAAGCTAGAATATCTTCAGAGGTAAGACGGATAGCTGTCGGTTCTCTTCTGATCATGGTGGTTATATGATGATACTATGGTGATATTCTGAGATATAATAAATTACTGTATGGCTGTATCTGTATGCCTCAAGTTACTCGATATCTTTGTGTCCTTGGAGAAGAATAGCCTCGTTTCCTTGGAGAAATTATGATGATGTCTAACCTTCAACTGATTATCGTTGGGTTTTCTATCGTTAGCTAATTGGAAGGCCAATTGGAAAGGCAATGGAATTTGGTGGCTTTTCTAGTACTATGGCCTCATAGTTTAAAGCAACCATAGAGAAAAGGGAAAAGCTGTGCTGCAAAATTTAATATTTCTAATACTCCAAATCAAATAACATTAAATCGAATAATAATATATCGATAATTTGTCGTCTCGCCTTCATCCTTTCCCTCCCGCTGTTATCTTCTTTCCCAACGACCCAAATTTCCCTTCTATTTTTTTCCAACTAACTTGATTTTGTTAACTTTTCATCTTCACTTTTCATGAGCTCAAAGCCATGACTTCATTCCCACAGTCGGATCTATATAACGACGCTAACGACACAACATGTCGAATATGCAGAGGTGAAGGTACCCCTGAGGAACCTCTGTATCATCCTTGTAAATGTAGTGGAAGCATCAAATATGTTCATCAGGACTGGTAGGTACAAAGTTTGGTAAAGCGCACCACCGGGTTCGACAAATTCTAACATAAATAGTCTTTTTGAATGGCTAAAACATACAAAAGGAAAGGCATCCTGTGAGCTCTGTAAAACGCCGTATAAACTAACTAAATGTGGGTATATGTTTAACACTTAATACCTTGATATCATTCTAACCTCTCTAGTATATGCTGCAAATATGCCCCGCAGAATCCCAATCAGCGTTTTAATACGCAAAGCTGTCATCGATTGCATTAAACTGGCGTCGAGATTCCTAAAATTATGCTTTGCTTTGGCTGTTTATTTGTTTATGCTGCCCTATTTGAGCATTAGCAGTGTCCGCATTCATACTTCATTTGCCGAGTCTTTGCCTTATAACCCTGCCCGATTCCTCAACTTATCGGACATTTTAGATCATGCTTTTACTCGGTCAGACATTTCTTCTAATTCTCACACGGTCTTACCGTTGAGTTTGGACTATGTTAATAGTAAATGGTTGAAAAACCTACTACTGGACGTGTTTCAGGGCCAGGAACTCCTGGTATCGGTCATACTGCTTCTTTGCATCATTATGTGCGTTCGTGAGTGGATCTTACAAAATGACCTTATTTTTCAATGGCTTAGAAATAATATCAACGCTGAGTTGGATCGTGCTGCCGCTGGCCAGGCTGACGATAACGCTGCGGCTCATCCTCAACCTGCTCAAGGTGATCACAACGACCCTATTGCTGAAACAATACGGGATCTCGTTGAAGATAGGCCTGAGATTGGCCAAAATGCCGAGAACTTGGATGCTGTAGGTCGTCAGAGAGAACAGAATCTCCAGCAACTTCTGGCTGGCCTAGAAAACGAAAATGACGGTCGTGGTGCATTTTTGGACGAGGAACCCGAGGATGCCGCCGCTGGCCTAGATGATATCGATGGCTTTTTGGATTTTCTAGGCTGGAATAAACCCATATTAACGTTGTTTTCTGTCGGTCTCATCGGCAGCGTTATATTTTTCTTTACGACAGTCGTAATTTATTTCCTTCCCTACTGTTTGGGAAGATTGATACTCGCATTTTTTGGCTGGAGCATCATGCCATACATATGGCGGGCTTCAAGTATGGCTGTTTTCGCCGTCAGCAATACCGGATATTATGCTCTTTGGTGTATTAATAAGGCATTTGATACTGTCGGTATATCTCACGAATCTCTGCTGGCTAGCAGCTTGATTTCGAAAAGAAGTCTCGTCAACATATTAAACGAAGATCTAACTTCATGGCACATTCCGGATTCGGGTACCGCAATTAGGTTTTGTGCAACTGCTACTGGATATACTCTTTTGTGTTGTATTGTTGCTGCTTACGCCAAGAGTAGTATTCGTTTCAGCAAATCTCCCTCAGGGCGGGCCCTCGAAATGGTAATTCTCAATCTTGTTGTTGAGATCGAGGCTATAATGAAGGTAATCTGTATCATTGGGGTTGAATTGGTTGTATTCCCCATATTTTGTGGAACTCTACTTCATTTTTCGATCTTGCCAATTTTCGAATCGGCTACCATAATGGACAGAGCACAGTTTATGATCGATATGCCTTTGAGTAGCATGTTTTTGCATTGGAATATTGGCACTTTCTACATGTTTATTTTTGCTATGTTTGTGTCACTCTGCAGAAAAATCATGAGACCAGGTGTTCTGTACTTTGTGCGGGATCCAAACGACCCGAATTTCCATCCCATTAAAGATGTCATGGAAAGACCCTTTTTGGTGCAGTTGGGAAAAATAGGTATTTCTGCCATCATCTACAGTATTCTGATAATTGTTTGTATTGGCGGAGTTTTGTCTGTTTTTAGGCATGTGTTGCATGTTAGTTTCTTGCCTCTCGACTTTTCTGTTGATATGCCTTGGGGGACCTTACGGGACGTTATTATTCTAAGCTTGCCAGTATTGGTCTCCTTATCCAAGTGCTATCGAATAGTATCATCTTTATCTTTGTTGAGAACGTTGTGGACATTTTGGTTTGACTGGTCTTGCTCTGTCTTACGCTTGTCTTCATTCATTTTGAATAAGCCATATACTGATGAACAAGGATCGGTTTATTATGGAAGCTGGACGGCTATGCTTCGTATGGAAGTTCCTGACTATACAAGCCCGGTTACATTGGAGGAGGCGAAGGCTGCTGATCCTTCTAGGGCTTATTTTGTAAAAAATGGTGGTTATGTGAGAGCCCCAGATACAGATACATTGGCATCCAATGGTAGCCTTCGACTATTCATATCTGTGGATAAAGATGATATCAGGCAAGATGGAAGAGAAGAAGGGTCGGACAATGAGCTTAAGCAATATGATATTGTATACTGCCCGCCGAACTTCCGCACCAGAGTTTCACTGTTGTTGGGTTTTATCTGGGCATTTGGGATATTTGTAATTACTGCACTCAGTCTGTCTCTCTTGTATACAGGTATGGGTGTATCGAGAGTTGTTGTTGGTGCAGAAGTTGTCAACAGGATGAATTCGTGGATGTTTATGTACATTGGCATTCCCCCGACAGCTATCCTTCTGTATGCTCTTGATAAGCCGTCAGAGATCATGGCTAAAATTACTGAGATTTGGAATATTTTGGTCAATCCATCTGAAACTGATGTGCAAAATCCGGCTACTTGTCCTTCATTGTTCCGATTTATGGTTCTTTGCCTTACTGGGATAGTTTTACCATATCTAGTTGGTAATACTATTTTAAGTTACAACAGCATTGATCCTCCGAATCCATTTAACATTTTATTAAAACCTGAGGAAAGCATATTGGAAGAGCCTTCGATACTTCATTGCTGGATAGTAGGTGCATTGGTTGTATTGTATGTTAGACATCTGGGTCTGTATTTCTTTCCTCAATCTATGTGGAGCATACAGTATCGGGCTATGACTGAGCAGGGGTGGCTTCGATACAACTGGTTCATTTTTATGAATGCATTTTCTGGCCCAATAATATCTGCGTTGATGGTTGTACGATGGTTACCCACTGTTCTTTACTATGTTGTTCATCCGTTTAGAAGCGCCTCTCACGATAAAGCAACAGCACAGGAGCATTTGAGTGAGTTGTCGTACTGGTGCTATTCTTCAATTTATTTAACAGTCATTTTGTTCGGATCAGTTCATTTATATCGACGCATGCTCAATAGATATTTGAACTCGGCCAGAGATGAAGTTTATCTCATAGGACGACGACTTGAAAATCATGAATAACAGTCGTTTGTTTTACAGACACTAGGCATTTTTTTATACCAAATAATAAAAGAAATTTCTTTCTATCAAAAATTATGTTTTAGCATTCAAGAAAGGAAGGTTAAAAATAGCCACCTCAAATTCGTTGCACAATAGCACGGTGGGCCAGTTTGGTCATGTCTTTACCTTTTAGCTCCAAATTTTGCTGAATATCTGCCAAGTTCATCTTGCCGGCAAAGTTGGCAACATTAGAAACAGAATTCAACAAGAGATGAAGAGGAGCCACTTGATCTTCTGCTACCGAGTTAGCCTTGAGGGCCTTGGACAGAGGATCCAGAGATGTTGATAGGCTTTCAAGTGTTGAAGAGAGTGTTTCTTTAGTATCAGAGCTCGGTGTTTTGGCAAGTGATCCACTCAAATGGATAATGTGGTCTGCGCTTCCGTCAATACTCGAGATATACTTGCTTACTCGGTCGTGGCTGTAATCAGATGACGCAAACGCTTTATTTGAGCTCTTGATCTTGTTGGATTCATTGGATAATTCCGTCTCAATCGATGTAGCGTCTCGCTTCTTGTGGCCTCCTGAAGAAGCAAAGTTCGACACTTTCTGTGACATCTGAGTCAGAGTATTGCCATAGTTGCTGTGCCCGTAGCTATTAACCGTCGAAGCCATCTGAGCCAAATTCTGAGACAGTTCTTTGAATCCATTGGAATAGGAATCATCATATGAATCACCAACAGTTGAAAGAAGCAAGCTAGCACCATTAACTGCCGAAGTGGCTCCGGGGCCAACTATCTGGTTCGCAACAGCAGGATGAGCATCCGATGCTACGCTCATAGCTTCACTAATGGCTTGATTTGCTCCTTTCATATTGGCGTTAAAAGCACTCAAGAACTTGTTAACTCGATCACTATTAGGCTTGTCATTTCCGGCCGTTAGAATTCCAATTTGCTTCTCCAGTTCCTCCGAGGCATCAGAAACAGTTTTAGCGGCTTGAACATTACTATCGGGCTCCTGACGTCTCAGACGACGTAAAACTCCATCCTTGCGCTTAGGATCAACAGCAGCACTCAACTCTGATGCTCGCTTAGTAAACTGTTCCTTATAACTTCCAATGTTATATTGATCAGAGACAGTGGCCAATCTTGCAACAGTCTGTTGTAATGGCCTGACAGTATTGGCAATGGTCGCAGGAGGGGGAGATTTCAATTGGCCAAGGAGAACTGAAATTGTGTCATCGATCTTGCCATAAACCGGTTGTACAGTGTGCTTGGCATCCTCTCTATTATCTGATGCAGAAAGAGACTGACTTACGGCTCCGATGACATCGTCAATTGCATCATTAAAGTCGTGAATAGGGTTCGGATCAGCGCTGCTTCTTCTGGAGATACTGCTGTA
The DNA here is from genome assembly GCA_030580475.1 of Casaregolazyma patagonica. Classification (NCBI taxonomy): domain Eukaryota; kingdom Fungi; phylum Ascomycota; class Dipodascomycetes; order Dipodascales; family Trichomonascaceae; genus Casaregolazyma; species Casaregolazyma patagonica. The sequence goes on from JAKTSZ010000001.1 coordinate 1,471,405, forward strand.
AGCTTGATTGACCTTTTTGGAAGGCTTTGACAGGGCTGAAGAAAGATCGTTGATAGACCTTTTGCTATTACTCTTACCATCTGAACCACTGGCAATAGCGTTATCCAAATTTTTCTTGTATTCATCCATTTGTTCTGCTCGACCACGCAGTTTGTCATCAGATCTAGCTTTGTCAACCAATTTACCATAACTATCGCTCAGTTCCTTCTGAGCACTAGCATCTCCTCCAGGGTTCTTTGCAAGCATACTAACTCCTTCGTTGATCGCAGCCACAGTACCAGGGAGTTTAGCATCATCGCTATGTGATGAAATGGCCTCGTTAGCCGAAGAAATAGCTGATTTCAAAGTATTGGTCAAATCAGTCCTTGAATTTGGATCATCAGGACTCTTTAGGAATTGTGAAGCTGCTGAATATAGTTGTCTATTCGTCTTATCCAAACTGACGCTTGTGTCTCGTTTATGAGCACTGCTGTCAGATCCACCCCCGAGGGCTTGTTTCAGCTTGGCATTCAGTTGAGATAACTTGGGGATATATTGGCTGAATTGGCCGTTAGAATTAGCCAACGCATCTGATGATAGTTGCTCAAGAGCATTGGAAACTACTTGTATCACGCTCTTGTCAACTTGGTCAGAATCAATGGCTGAAATGAATTGATCCAGTCCAGTGGTTATTTTCTCCAAATCTCCAGGTATTGCAGAATCCCTATTGTTAGAGCGAATCAGATTATCAGCATTCTGCATCTCAGCAGTCAAACCATTAGCCAAATTGAGATACGCTCCAGGGTCGTTACTCTTGGCACTTGTTATGAGTCGATCAAGATTAGTGTGGTATTTCAGTTGGCGTTTCTGAGGACTACGTGAACCTTGTTGTTTGTCAATCAGCTGCTCCAGAGCCTCATGATGTTCTGACAGCTTAGAAGAATACTGTGAAAGGCTGGGATCTGATGATATGTCTCCTGAGAGGCGACCCACGGAATCTGATAATGCTTGAGTGACACTCATGTCAGAACCTCCGTCCTTTTTGACATTTTCAATAAACACTTCAACACCACGAGTAACTGAATCCAGGCTACTCTTGGCATCATTTGAGCTAGTTCCGGTATTCAAAGCATTATCAATATCGAGAACGGCGCCATGGAGCTTATTTCCTAAATCAAAGTTCGTTCCAGAGCCTTTTTGAGAATCTTTAACAGCAGCAGTCAATGTTTGGTCAATATGGCCAAGAGGGTTATTTAATTCGCGTTTCCGAGGACTACGGGTATGCCCCCCTTCCCCCGATGCTATAAAGCTCTCTAGCTTATCTTGCTGTCGTGAGAAGTTCTCAGCATACTTTGCAGTCTCCTGGTTAGAGTTAGATGCAATTTGCCCTGATAAACTACCCAAAGAGCCAGATAAGAGCTTGGTGGCACTGACATGAGTTCCAGTTCCACTGCCCAGATTATTCACCAAGGTATTGGTTCCTTGAGAAACCGTCTTGAGAGCCTCATTTAGACCATGGCTATCACTACTATCTGAAGATGCAAGTTTCTGAATATTTTGGGCAGCTGAATGCAAGCCATAAGTAAGTTTCACGTTTGAATTGAGATTGTTAGAGCTGTGAGCGTCAGATATCAGCTTGTCAAGATCCTTGGTCGCATCGGAATAGCTGTTTGATACATCTCTCTTTTGAGATGATTTAGCATGTGCCTTTGTGGATTGAGCCTGTGCAGCCAATTGAGTTAGCTGCTTGCTTTGAAGAGTGAGTTTTTCTTGAGCGTCGTTCAATTTGAGCTGTTTGGCAACTCCTCCGGCTCTATTGGTCGTAGATGAGAGCATGTTCATGGAAGGTACCAAGGCCTCATCCAACGCTCCACCAGCAAGATTACCAATAAGCACCTCAACACCGTCAGTCATGGATTGAAAAGTGGGACCAAGAACAGCAGATTCAACATCAGTGGACAAACCAAAAGTGACAGGCTTCAAGCTCTGAGAAACTACATCAATCATGTTATCAATTTGACCATCGAGACCAGTGATGGCATTAACCATAACTGCTTTTCCAGGCTCTTTGTTGTTCTTAAGGCCAGCGGTGATAGAATCCATTCGTTGCTGAGCATTGTGAGCACTGTTCTCAGCTCCATCGGATAAAACGTCTCTCCTGCTATGGGCACCATGCTTGTTTTGTTCATTTTTCTGCTGTCGATCAAGTTCGTTAGCCTTTTTATCAAGCTCGTCGCTCTGTTGAACAAGCTTGGCATAGTGTTGTTGAAGGTCCGAAGTCTTAGCCAATGTGCTAACTCTCTTGACAGAGCCGGATAGCATTCTCATAGCAGGAACCACTGAACCATCGGCCAAATCTCCAACACTATTTCCGAGAGCGACTTCAACACCATCAGTTAAACTTTGGAAAAAGGGACCCAAGACGGTATTGTCAATCAATTTACTGGCACCACCTCCAGTCACGGGATCCGCCATGTCACCAACAACCGAGATCATATTATCAATCTGACTATCCAATCCAGTGATAAAAGATACCATGGTAGCGGCAGTAGGACGATTGCCGCCATTCTTCATGTTGTTGGTAGCAGAGTCAACATGTTGTTTGAAATTATCAATAGAACCGTCAACACCTCCAGCAATTGGATTTTCACCTCGTGCATGCTTTTGACTGTGCTCCTGATCGACCTTGGAAGATAGCTGAGATAATCTAACAGACTGATCAATGAACTTCTTTTGATAGTCATTCATATTCACCTGTTTAGCAATATTACCAGCACGAGCAAGATTTCCTGAAAGCATACTAGTAGCAGGAACCAGAGCAGCATCCATGGCTCCACCGGCAAGATTACCAATAAGCACCTCAGCACCGTCAGTCAATGATTGGAAGGTAGGGCCAAGAACAGCTGATTCAACATCAGTGGACAGACCAAAAGTGACAGGCTTCAAGCTTTGAGAAACCACATCAATCATGTTATCAATTTGACCATCTAGACCAGTGATAGCATTGACAGCCATTGAACGGCCGGGAGTTCTATTGGCCTTCATATCACGAGTAATGGAATCAGCCCGTTGCTGAGCATTGTGCATTCCATTCTGGAACCCATCACTCGGGGAATCGGCGAATACGCCCGCAAATAGCGATGTGATAGCAATATATGTGGTGATAGTTATTTTAGATTTTACCATGATTTGAGTCGTCAATTGTTGAAGACAATGGCCAAGGGTGAACCGTCTTTTTATAACTCCAAGGTTATTTTATTTAAACGGCAAATCGTATATAGGATTTTGATTGAAATATTTAATTTACATAATATACATTGCATTGGTTGGATTGATTTGCCAATCAAATAAGCTTTCATCTATTTACGTTTGTGATAGTCAAGAAAGAAAGATTTTGATGATTTGATATTCAAAAGATAACCAACAACATCGCTCAAGATGTCGAAACAATCTTCACACAGAACAGCAGCTATGTTAGGTAAGGGAAGAAAAAAGAAAATGGGCGCTGATAGCGAATTGTTGAATATTATTCTTGTGACTTTTCGTACTCGCGTACCGTTAGAATTTAGGTTATAATTAGAGAAATTAACCCTGAAAAAGCTCGAATCGATAGCTCCACTGAACAATTGGCTGGTTTATTTCAGAAAATTGTCGAATTATCTACTGTATGTAACGTTATGTAAAAGTTATTGTCATCACAATTGTAAATCTCTAACTATAGAATGAGGATAAGGATCAGGGAACATCGGCTACAGAATCGTTCCAAATTGAAGCAAATGCCTCTTCAATGGTAAGTAATTTGGATGATTTTCAATTAAATGCGTATAATTCATGCTAAAATTATCATCAGATTCGTACGGCCGAGGATTTACTTGGTTTAACTAGAAGTTTAAAAGAAAGTTGGATATTGGGCCAAGTTCCACCCCGAAAGGATCAACACGACCAGCAGGGTAATAAATCCAAATCGGAATTGAGTGGGAAAGTTCTTGAGGCTATTTTAAATGACAAAGATAAATGATATGCATTAGAAATAGCCTCAAGAACTTTAAATGATATGCATTAGGTTTGATATTGAGGGGAAGTAGCTAGTATACAAATCAGAAATGAAATGATATGGTACTACTACGTACAATCATTTCATTTCCTCTCATAACCACATCTGGTCAAACTTTGCCACTCGATGCGGTTGTGGGCTTAAAGGCTCTAAAGTCGTTACTCGCTGTTCTGGCGATGAGTGTGGAGTCTTAACTTCATCACCAACTTGCTCATCCAAGTTGATTGTACCTGTAGTGAATTTTTTGAATCTACTATCAAATTCATCCAATGCTTCAGGTAAATCCACGCTTTGGCCTTGTTTGTGCCAATTGCTCTTCTGCCCTGAGAAAGAATCTTTGGAGCTGAAAGACGAGCCCTTGGAGCTGAGATTTATTACCCTCGTGGGTCTTGAATGCTTGAGAGGTTTTGAAGAAGTCTTGTGAGAATCAGAGTCCTTTTTGACACATTCAGACTCGATCTTGTCATATAAATAAATATTAGTTCGAGATAAATATGAGGATTGGTCTATCACAGGGCTCGTTGTAAACGTCTGGGCTTGATATTCCAGCTGAGCTTGACTCAGACTCGTATCCCCACTTATTCCGAGAATATAGTGAATAATAAATATTAGGGAGTTTTGGTTGAATGTTAATAAATGCCATGGTGATCTGCTAGAATCAGATGTCTCCTCGTCCTCATCACTCGGAACAATTTCGGATGAATTTCGCGGCTTCGTCAGTTTAAACACCTCTGGAGGAATGTCTTCAACCAAAGCATCGGATATCGACTGGCTGATCTGAGTTTTGATCTGTTGTTGAGCCTGAGGAATGGAATCTAACGATGATGTAACATTTACCGATGTCAAAGGATTGTCCAACACTACCAAAGTAACACCTTTGTGCGAGTCGTATGATACAGTTACCTTTGTATTGATATCCAGGTGTGAGATGACAATTTCCAAAGGAATCTGAAATGCTGAGGACCCCAACAACGATCCGATCTGAGCAAACCTGGGGCATTTTTGAGAATGAATATGCAAGGGGTTCAGCTCTATGTTGGCATGTATTTGTAAAACACAATCTCCGTTATATTTGAAATCAGCAGTCGCTAGAAACCGGTCATTGTCTAGTTCCTGAATGTCCAGAATCTCAATAGCCGGTGATATAGTTCCTAGAGATAGTTTGTCAACAACGAGATGCCCTGCTATTATATTGGGGATATGAGCACGATTTATGATCTTTGATATCATCTCGGGTTTGAGGTCGAGATCTTTGAGCAATGACCAGTCGAATTTGAGGGACATGGCGGAGATGAAGGAACGGAGCGGAAGGAAGAGAGAACAGTAAGAGGCGGCGTTTGTAGGGTAGAGAAATGTTAATTTAATGTTTTGTAGTCTGTATCACTTGAATATCTCTCAGTATTGTTTACTCTGTCGTATGTTGTCGAAAACTCTGTAATCTCGTCGCTGGTTGGTTTGATCCAGCCTTCTCATTACATTACCCTTTTAAGAAGGTGGATGATAGCGGGTTGGGGAAAGCTGAGAGATGGGTTTGTTTGATGAGACCGTGAAGTTATATATATTTGGTTTATATTTATGGGAAGATATAGATAGATTTATATGTATGAATATATTTATAATTTTGTTTATATTGTATTCTTTTGTATTTGCTGCATTCTGATCGTCTATGTAGGCATTTGCTAGCCTGTACAACGATGCCAGACAGATAACTTATGATTGGACTGATATAACCAAATCTACAACTAATTAACTGGTACTGGAACTTGATTTAATTGCCTATATACAAAAAAATTATTATTATTATTATAAAAATTTCCTTAATATCTGTATGTCTTATAGTTACTAGTTACTAAATTGGTGATTACGTAAAACCAGTATTTGAGCTCAACAAGCCAACACTGCCCATCAGTGACATACTTACGCCACTAATATACAATTATAATAAATAATTTATATTTCATTTAATTTCATATAAGCAAAATACCCTAAATAGTCAATTTGTTCTTATAAATTCCATAAATTCCCTTTGTTGATACACTTGCTAATAGATTAGCGACCCCACTGAAACCTCGGCTAGCACCTCTTCAATGTCATATCGACGGAAATAGACTATCGATGGACTTGATTTTTTCCGAAACGGGCGAAGTCATACAACTATTCTGAATTCCCCGGGCCAATTGAAAAAAAATTTAACCGCCAAGCCAAAGCCTCTTTGTATATAAATACTGGTTCCCCCGCCCTTAACCCCACCACATCTTGTTCTTCTGCAATGACCGATTCAAAGCCAACCGACTCTTTAACAGATGCTATGAGAGCTCCTTCAGTACCTATTTTGCACCATTTAACCTCCTCTCAATCCATGAGAGTTTTGTGGGCAATGGAAGAACTGAAAGATAAGGCTGATTTCAACTATGAGTTTAAAAAGTACTCCAGAAAGGACTTTCGTGCACCTCCAGAACTCAAGAAATTCTTTCCACTGGGCAAATCACCTATTTTGGAGGTATATGGTGGCGCGCCTAGTTATTATCCAGATGGTTATGACAAAGGTGATGAGGATCGTACAGTTGTTACTGAATGCCGTTTGATCTTGCAATACCTTTCAGATAACTATGCAAAAGGCCTTTGGAAACCTAAAACCGTTGAAGATCAGAGACGAGATATTTATTGGCAATCGTTCTGTACTGGTACTCTTGAAACAGGAATTTCACTTCTTCTTGTACTCGGTTTGATTCCAAAGGCTGCTCCATGGCTTGTACGACCGTTGCTTTCGCTGTTATTCAAACCTATTTTGAAGCTATTTAAACAGGCACAGGCAGGGAATCTCACTTTGATGGAAAAGACCTTGGCTGCTGATAAGTCAAAGCCATGGTTTTCAGGCAGTCAGCTAGGATTGGCTGATTTCAATCTCAGTTGGCCAATGGATGTTGCGAGCCAAGAGAATTTGTTTGAACCAGGCAAATATCCCGAGTTGACAGCATGGTTGAAACGAGTCCATGAACAGAAAGCTTATAAACGGGCTATTGAAAAGGGAAGCCCGTATGATTTGGTGAATTTCAAGTGAATGAGATAATCCGATCTGATTCGGTAAGCAAGGGGTTCAATTTGCTTCGGAAATCAAAGCCGGTAATACTTATTGTGTTTGTAAATTCAAACTCGCTATGACAGGCTTTTACTTGATATGTTTCTGTTGCTAATCTGTCTCCTCGTTACTCGATGCCTTAAGCTGGTATGTAGGCACTCAAATCACCTCAAAAGACTTTATATATCCGTAATTTCTCTATTTAATTTATATAGCCAATATCACAAAATACCATACCATATCCATCCTATAAAATATCAATAACCCATGACTATCATGATCAAATGTCCAATATGTCATTTGATGCTCATCGGCTTTATCCAGCCGGCTTTTCCCAAACAAACATCACCTCCGCATCTTAACCTCCTATACTCCACTCGTTTATTGCGCACCATGCTACTAGCATTTGGGTTGCTTGTAATAAACATTTGTTTTTGTATAGCAGATTCAGGGGTTCCAAACTATGTTATAGAATATGCTCCTGTAGTTCATTTATATGAGGAAGAGCGGTATTTACCATATGATCTCAAGAAGTATATGAAGCATTTTCATGTAAAAACAGCAGATGGCACAAATGTTACAAGCCGGGCGACCGGAATAGAGGAAATTGGATCTATACAGAGACAATACGGGCATAAAAATGATTTATTTCTTACAGCTTTGGACGATTTTAGTACCGACCCTGAATGGATAACCGGAGTAAACAACATTCCAGATATCGAGACTGGTGAGATCTCCGATGCTCCTGTAGCTCTAATAGTGGTTGATAAAGGAGATGGTATAGTGGATGCCTTTTGGTTCTTCTTTTATTCCTTCAATCTAGGGCCCTTTGTCATGGGAGGTGGCCCCTATGGTAACCATATTGGAGACTGGGAACATTCCTTGATGCGATTTGTAGATGGAAAGCCTGTTTTGGTCTGGATGAGTGCTCATGGAGGTGGTGCTGCTTATACGTATCCTGCTCTAGAGATGTTCAATGGCGGCAAACGACCGGTTCTGTTTTCAGCACGTGGTACTCATGCAATGTATGCTAGCGTTGGCCAGCATTCCCATGACTTGCCATATCACATGTTGAGTGATTTCACCGATCGTGGGCCATTGTGGGATCCGGCATTGAATTATTTGGCATATACTTACAATGGGACTGACGAGTCGTTAGGATATGCCAACGGTTCTGTGCCTGGAAGAGAAGAAGAATATGGAGACTGGTTATTATTCCATGGAGCTTGGGGAGATCAAAAACTTGCCCCAGAAGACCCCAGGCAAAAGTACCATCCATTTGAATGGCGCATGATAGACGGTCCTCCAGGACCATTAGAAAAGAATCTACTGCGTGCCGATGCATGTCAAAGAACAAAGTGGTGGAACTTTCTCAAGACATGCAGAGTTCGTAATAAGCTTGATATGGCCGAAGGCATTGAAGCAGAAGGAGGTCATTGTGCACGAATCTTAGACTTTGTTTGGCCCGAATGGCTTCGATATTTATTGAATACGGTGATTGATGGAGGGTTTGGATGCTATGTGATAGATCGGATATGGGGCTGAGACGGTATAATTGCAGATTACCAGTGCATATTACCTTCTCATTTAATATTTAAAAAAAAAGCTAGAGGTTACAAGTCAAAGGTACCTAAATCCCGTTCCAATTAAACCATTTGTGGCACATTGACTTTGTCTGCGCCACAAACCGCGATGATGCAATTTGCTCATATTAGTACGCGCACGTGGATTGAAATAATCAAATAAACTTCAACTTGAAAGCTTATTTGATGATAATACAAACACGTGGTGTCTAGACGATCTTCGATACTTATTAGTTTGGATTTAACCTATTTGAAATCAATTCTTGGCATCTTCCATCATTGGTTCCTTTAATTTGCTTGTTTTCGGACAATTCGAAATGTTTTGCCACCTCATACGCGGCTTGCTCGGAGTTTAAGGGGGGACTTGGCGAGACACGGAATTTCCGACTTGGGAATCCGGCCCTAGTTAGAGCGACATCTGTAATATTGAATAGATAGTGTTTTTGTTTTGTTTTTTTTGTTTTTTAACGCTGCAATTTTCTTGCCCTTTTAACGCCCATCTTATCAATCGTTGATTATAAGTTTGTCACTGGAAATCCTCACAAATAATTAAGTGCGGCCATAACACAATAACCCCAAGCAAACAGGTTAACAAGAAATTACCTTTATACCAATCACTGGACCCGTCGGGTTTAGGACCAGACCTTGTATATATTGTGAATACCTTGATTGTGCAGGACATTTTAAGGTATTGATTTTGTTCGATATTGGTAATTGATTATTAGTCGGCGGCCTCAAACCTTGAACGGTTATAAGAATATCTACTTGAGCCTAAATCTTGCAAAGTTTGAATTATACATCATGTATTCGCCCACGACGCCTCCTTCTGAGCCTTCTATGCCCATGATTGTGCCTGCTTCGATAGTTCTAAGAGCTCAGGCCCAGTCTTTGGCCTATATCAACTCCATGTATGATTCCGATAGCAATACTCAAATGGAGTTTTTGCGATCGCTTGAATATATGCATAGAGCTTTAATGGCAAACGCCAAAATCATCATTACTGGTATTGGAAAGTCGTTGAAGATTGCTGACAAATTGGTCGCGACCATGAATAGTCTGGGATTGCACTCGCAACTCTTGCATGCTGCTGATGCCTTACATGGTGATTTAGGTATGATTCGTTCTTCAGACGTTTTGGTTATGATCACTGCGTCTGGTAATACTCCTGAGCTCATAGCCCTGATGAAGCATTTACCGGCCCAATTGGTCAAAATCTGCCTCACTTGCAACCCTTCTTCGCCGTTGGCTATTCAAAGCTCGTGTATTTTGCCTGCTCCTGTACCTGACTCTATGATGGAGAAGTCCGTTTACGAGCTTCCTGCTCCTACTGTCAGTACCACGGCTTGTTTGGCTGTAGGCGACGCTATGTGTATTACACTAGCCCAAATGATGGTTGGCGATTTGCAGAAACGCAAAGCAAATTTCGGAAAATGGCATCCTGGAGGCTCAATTGGCCAGGATTTTAAAAAGGAAGTCTCATTTATACCGCGAATCACGTGTCCTTGGGATTCCATAGTGGTTTTGGACCATCCAGATATCCAATGCTGCTCTGAATTGAGCTTATTACGAGCTTGTGTAGGAAAAGACTGGCTCTTAGATTCTACCAGGAATTTCATCATCTCAGCTCATTCAGTTGCATCTATTCTTGAAAGCAGTCACAGGGTTGCTTGGGATTATGTTAGCGAGAAATTAGCATCCGTTGAGAAGATCGAAGTGGCCAAGCTCAGCCGGATCCTTGTTAGTGCATCTGGTATACCGGTAAAACGCCCTGGGTTGTATCTTATTGTGGATGACAGTAATACGACACCATTGGGGCTTTGTGATTTACGAGATATATAGCCTAGAGCGTTCTTTATCTGGACGTAAAAACTATGGGTTGCCATTTAAGGCTCTCTTTCTCTTATCTCTACAAGTATATCGTTGCATCGTTGATGAAGTTTTCATACTCCTGCTTCACCGTGCTATAGAATAGTAAGCTGCGCTTCGCTTGCTGTGCATTGCCTAGTTGCACTAAGAACCATCGTTGAGATGCATCTCCTTCATTGATGCTGTTCAGTGAACCGAGAAGCGTCAAATACAGGTCTCTTGTATCCAAGGCCAGGTTTTGTCTAGTATCATCATCCGACCGGGAAAAAACCTCTCTTATCTTGCCAATTTGATGGTATAGCACCGAAGCTGCTCCTCGTTTATCACCATAGGATACTTTCCATAGGTGCAACAAGTTGTAAAAAGGGCGCACCTCCGCCAGACTGTGTTTTTTGTGTTTGTTTGTAATTATAGATTCTAATAGCTGCTCAACCGTCTTGTTCAACCCGATGAAAGGATACTGACAAAAGTGTATCGATTGATTTGCTGACGACATGGCAGACGCAAGTTCCAGTATGGCATGTTCCACTTTATCTTTATCTTGATCTGCATAAAACAACTCCATGATAGCATTATACGCTTGTTCAAATTCATTGAGCTTAATAGCGGCTTCAAACACCAGACTATATGTGAATATCAGCTCCTGTTTGTCCTGATTTATATGAAGGCAGGCCAAATTAGCCAACTCCAGCGCTTCTGGATATAAGCCACGATCAAAGCATAGGTCCGCATGCCATCGGAAGAATACATATAGTCCCTGTCCAATAACTGGTTCCCTGCTATAGTCACATAACGGCTCCAGAATCTTATAATCGAATTTTTCTCCACCAACATCTCCAGTCCCTAGACCAAAGCTGCATCGTTTAAGAAGATCCACTCCTTTGGTACCTTCATTCGTAAGTAGAAACAGATGGATTTTCACCAATGACGATATGTATCCGTTATCAAGATATGTGTTTGCAAAGCTGGTTGCTTGTCGAGGATATCCAGTTAAATATAACTGAACAGCCAACCTGTGAGCACCAAGCGGTTCATTGATACTTTTCCAAATATGTTTTAACGAGTCTCTCGCTATGTGTGATGATAACAGCTCAGCGCCAGATTCATCGCTCCATTGCTGCATAAACAGCTGATCCGTAGTGTGTGCCGGGTTCTCCAACTTTTTAAGACTGCCTTTATCTGGTGAATTCTGACTCGTAATATCCAAAGTCTCAAATACAGCCGTAACTGTCCTCAAAACTCCAAGAAACTTGTTATAGAATCCAACGTATTCTTCAAGAAGGCCCTCATGTTGAGCAGAAAGAAGACTAAGAGTTAGAATTCCCAAAGAAATCATTCTAGATGCAGAGCAGTATTGGTAGAGACTTTTGGAGGTTGCTTTAGCACCAAATTCTGTCAAACTCGACTCATCATGTCCGCTCCCTATCTCCGTTGAATGAGCCAAATCCCCAAAAAGATTTTCCACCACATCATCAGGATCTCCAATGTCTATAAGGGCTCTGACAAGATCCTGAATGTCCATGTCACCAAAATGGCTTAGATTGTTCTGACATATGCGGATCATACGATCAACAGTCAAATGGCGATGCTTCTTGGTTGTAAAATCCTGAAAAAGTTCAAACGCAAGATTGAATCGTGCCTTATGAACGAGACTACGTCTCAGCATGTATACCAGATCAATCAGCCGTAATGTTCGATCTATTAGATGCCGTTCCTTGCCAGTAACTTGGGCCAGATGATGTAGAACTCGATCATCAGGAACAGGCGAGCTATTAAAATGATAGAGCTCGATATCAGTACATAATCTGACAAAGGACGTAAATGAGGCCCTCATAAGCAGTACGTTATGATTAGATTTATCGTATGCAAGAGACACAAACTCTTGTCCTTGTCTCTCTAGCTCCATACATAATCGATCAAACTTTTTCCACTGTAATTCCAAATGTCGACGATATGTATCAAACCCCGATTTGCTATTAACTGTAACGCTATCTTCCAACTTAGTGCCGATGTGCTTGCAAACCTGATCAATTAAAGCCGTGATATCCAATGCATTGTTGTTGACATCCTGTTCGCCGGAATGTGAGTATATCGACACGGCAGTAGCAATAGTAGTGGCAGAATATCCAGAGGGGCCAAAGATCTTGTTGATGAAAAACTCACTGTCAGTCTCAGAAGTAAAATCAGCAAATGGAACATAGTCTGTAGTTGAAATTTGAGACGATTCTGTAGATATCCATCTGGTACTAGATTCTTTGACATGCACAGGATGCCCTTTTTTGACAGGAATGTACAGAGTTTTTATAGAGGTATAGTTTGTGCTTTTCCAAACTGCCCATAATTCCAATTGGTTTTCATCCGTAGATAGTAGAGAAACATCGTTGATAGTCCACACGGAAGATGAATCAAGCTCAGGAGGATCGATTTCAAAATTCGAGCCAAGATCCGCTAGAATTTCAGGGTCTCTGGGATCATATTTCCATAGTTTGAAATTGGAATCAGCCGAGCCCAAGCTGGTGACAAGGATATTATTCGTTCTTCCCTGGGAGAAGGACAACGATTTAGCAGCTTGAGTTGACATATGTTGCGAAGGATTCGAAGGATCAAGTTTGATTTCTCGGACCAAGTGTAAATCTTCTAAAGACCATACTTTGAGCGTACAATCTAATGATAGTGATATGAGATGCGAACCATCGGGAGAGATCTCCATGGACGATGCGGCCCTTTCAGATACACCAGATCCAACGGCATACGTATGAACTATTCTTGAAAATATCCTTCCCAATGCACCGGGTTCTGTAAAAAACTCGCTTCTAATGGCTCCCAAAGGTGTATCTCGGGTCAAATAGATGTAAGAGCCAGTATTGAGAGATACAGCTAATGAATATGCCGAAACAGCTTTAATCATCGAAGCATTAGATGACTCAGCACGTCTGAAGTCTCGTAAGCTGCACCATGTGGAAGTGGGGACGTCTGCAATGTGAGGTTCGTTGGAATTCTTATAAAAGTAGTTGAAATCCAGAGAAAAGGTCACAAAATACCCTTCATCTGATACAAAATCCACAACCAGCTTGCCGCTCTTAGTATCCTCCGATAACACAAGGCAGTTTTTCCTGATACTCAGTGGGCAATTGATGCGAATAGTACGAACAGGCCCGTGATGAGTACTGAAATCACACGTAGACAGCTCCAATACCATTCCACGGCCCAAAACACGCCATGAAACCGACTTTATATCGTCCTCTGCAGTGTTTTCTCGAAAATAAAACCCTCCATCAGTAGCAACAGTCGTTATATAGTACCGTTCTTCCATATCCATTGGTTTGCCTAGAGCCAGAGATGCATTGTTTTCCAGCTCCTCAGCAGGCACTGACAATTGCAGTATATCACTAGAATTGGTATCCCCGTGTCTTTCAAAGAGCGATTCATTATAAAGAGTGATTGGTGGGCGTGACATGTTGGAGTGTGGAGAGGAAGGATGAAGGTGGGAAAATTTCAGTGAAGATCAATAAACAAGATATGAGATGAAGGGAAAGTGTGGAGGGAAACAAAAGATTATTGATAATATTTTTGAATATATACGAGAAAATAAAGGGATTTAGAGGAAAATGCAATAAAGTAATTAGTGAGGTTCAATGGCTGTTGAAAGGTTTTAGCGTGAAGCCAGAGCCGGTTGAGGTGAGGATTTGGATATTTTCGGCATTTTGTGCATCTTCTGAATATGGCAGTCGGATGAAAGCAAAGAAGCGTCAATTGTATGCAAATAGAGTAAGTTTAATGCAAAATAGAGTGAGTGCGAGTGCCGAATAATGGCCAATTGCCATACATTATTGTACAGCCAGCTCTTCTCCACCCCCCAGTACACACACAGCTTATCCCATATTCATTCGATTCCCGGATCCCCTTGGATTCGTATCTGTAAACTCATCCCACTCTCGCGCCTTGTACGTTTCGCGATCTGCCGCTTCATTACTATCGTCCTCATCTCCACTGTCTTTCTCACCTGTGTTTCCACCTCCCTGAATTATGCCTCCACGCTTTATTTCCTCGTCAATGTATTCATCGACTGTCATTGTCGGCAAATACTGTCCCGTTCCAAATACCTGGTTGCGGACCTGTTCGCGTGATGATACTATGGTGAAGGGACGATTGACTTTGCCAGATGACGAAATCAGTGGTTGCTGTGAAGGAACAGATTCAATTCTGGCAGTAAATCGATCTGCAGCAGATCTATTGGCATTATTCTGAGTTGCAGGATCAAGCTGAGCCCGTTGTTCATGAATTCGAGCCAATTCATCGGGTGCAGGTCGGTTTGCAAGCAACGTTTTCTCCATTTGTAGCGTAGAAAGAGCTGCCAAAGCTTTCATAGCATCCAATTTAAGTCTTAAAATATTCGCCTGTCGAGCATCTGCATCGTCTTTGGATTGTAAAGCGGCTTTCAACTGGGTTTCCATAGCTTGCTGCTGCCTGAAAGCCTCTATCTTGGTTGACCGCCTCGAAGCCGCGTTTTCAGGCTCCAATTTTCCAATATCCACTTCCTCCGTGCCGCCTTCACTGGTCTTTGTAGCATCTTTGATTCTGTTGGCTATATCAGGCGGCAATATAGAGTAATCGTTGAGGATTTGAAGATATTGAATATAGTAGGCAATAGCTTGATCTACCAGTTGAGGTCGATCCAAACCTGGTTTAACGTTTTCAGGCAATTGCTCCAATAGTCCGGCCAAATGATAGTCCAGTTCCATATACTGGAGATCTCCAGTTGCAATATCAGAGACATCTTCATTGGAACTGAACAGGGCCAGCTTATCGGCATATCTACGGCATTCAAGCAGAGAATCAAGAATGGTTTTGGCAGTTTCTACATATTCAGGTTTACCTCGAGTTTCCTGCAAACGAGGAATCTCGTTAATACATTTGGTATATTGTTGGCGGAGATTAAAGGAGTTGGAATCCATGGTAAGTGGGGAAGTAGAGGAAGAGAGAGAAATAGCGACAAAGGAAGGATATAAAGGAAATATTAGGGATTAATTGGGGCTTATTACATGAATTAAGAAATATCATTTAAATTATAAAAATAATACTATAAAATACAAGATACATCTCTTTACTTCATTTCTATCTCCAGCTTAACTTTGATTCTTCCATCATCATAGATATTTCTGGAGCTTTTCACTCCATTTCAAACTTCCCGGCGTAAAAGTTCTTTCCGATGCCTTCTACCATTCCAGCCCCGTATTTCAATTCCGATCCGGCTTCTTTTGCCAGTGTTTCTGTCCATAAACGATGGCCCGAGATACTTACTCAGGCCATTGACGATGTTCACCGATCCGTCATGGATCTTGAAACAACTCAAGACGAGGACAAGATAAATGAAGGAAAGTCGATTATTTCTCAATTGACGGCTTTGAAGCATGAAGTTCTCAAAGGACGACAATTGACGGCTTTGAAATCGCCGGAAACTAGCTCTGTTCCTGAAGAATACAAGGAATATAACGAAGCTCTTTCGAAATTGCAGCAAAACTCCTGGAGTACTGCTCCTTGGTTGTATTCAGAATGTTATATGTATCAGCGTATTAATTCCTGCTTCAGATTTACTGAGCATTGGGCTGATTATGATGTATTTCTTCGTCAGAAGTCGGAAACGTTCCGGAAATCATTCCAAGGTGTAGCCGAGCTTGCTTCAAGATATGAGCAGTTATCTAAACAGCTCGAGGATATCAAGCCAGAGGTTTTAAGATTGCTTTTCAATGAATTTGTTGACATTTCCTTGTGGGGAAATGCCACCGATTTATCTCTATTGACTTCTATTAGCTTGGAAGAAATCCAGCAGTTGCAAGGAGCTGATGCACGCAAGAAAAATGAGAAAAATATCCTAGCCAATGATATCGACGAGGTTTGGAAGGCCGTATCGTCGTCACCCGGAGGTCGTGTTGACATTGTGTTGGACAACTCTGGGTTTGAGCTGTTTACAGATTTAGTATTCTGCCTGTTCTTGCTGGACTCGAAATTGGCTGATCATATAGTGCTTCATTGCAAGAGCATTCCTTGGTTCGTCAGTGATGTTATTCCAAAGGATTTCGACTACGTTGTGGCTCAGCTTCAACAGCCGGGTTTCTTCCCTGACGATGAACATCGTCCTCAACTAAACCACTTGGCTTCTACACTGATTGATTATCATATGACTGGGAAAATCTCATTGAAGACGTCGCCATTCTGGACTTCTTATTCCCCATTTTGGGAAATCAGTGCTGATGGCAAGAATGGCGGAGCTGCTGTTCATAAGGATCTGTTGGAATCCAAACTGGTCTTTTATAAGGGCGATTTGAACCATAGAAAGATCCTTGGGGATCTAGAATGGCCAAGATCTACACCATTTACAACTGCTATTCAGCAAATGAGTACTGCTGGGGTTAAATTTGTTACATTACGAACTATCAAGGCAGATACAGTAGCAGGCTTAGGAGAAGGAAAGGATGCCCAATTAGAACAAGACTGGCTGGCATCTGGATATAAAATCAAGTATGAATGGGCATGGAGTGGGAAATTCGCAGTCATTCAATTTAGCGATGGACGGGCCTAAGTCTTCATTATACGTAACTTCTTGGTACTGAAACGTCATTCATTATACATGCTTGATTAATATATATATTACATATCTGTCAATTCAATTCTCATCCCTCTCAACATTTTCAACTGGCTTCTTCACCGGCTGTTGCTGTTGCGATGCATTGTTCATCATGAATGGAGGCATCATAAACGGAGGCATTGGCATTCCAGGCATCATGAACGGTGGCATTGGCATACCTGGCATCATCATTGGCGGCATAGGCATGAATGGCATGTTAGGAAGTGGAACTTGAGCTTGATCTTCTCCTACTTTAGCTTCTGCTTCCTTTGGACTTGACGAAGCTTCTTTGACCTTTTTGTCAGTGTGCTCTTCAGTTTCATCCTCCGATTCATGGCCTCTTTTCTTTGATTCAGGGGATTTGCTTTCTTCTTCCGAAGGTGCTTTAATCTCAGGCTTTTCCTCCTCGTTCTCCTCTACTTCAGGAGCTTCTTTTTTGGCCCTTTCAGCCAGATATTCTTCTACTCGTTTCTCCATCGACTCATCTGGTACAAGACTGTCCAACAAAACTTCTTCTGTTTTGCAATTTGGGCAAACAAAGTCGCTATCTAGCAAAGCTTGTTGTATGGCCGCTTCAGAGTATGTTTTTCCGCAGCATGGAGTCTTGACGGGCTTGACAAACAGTTTATGAGAAAGAGGGCAAATCAACTCAAGATCCTCAGGAACATCCTTTTGATCCTTCATGGCTTTTGTTCGTTCTTGGTAATTCTGCCACGACTTGTTATCAGCCACAACTTCAACGTATTCCCCATCCTCATTGACCATATAAGTGCCAGCAGCGTTTTCATCGGGCACTTTGACTGTTCTCAGCATAGTTTTCGGAATTCCTGTCGTTCGCCTGACCCGTTTTCCTTCCCAGTTAGGATCATTATTAGTTGGGCAAGCTTGGATCCAATGGCCTTTGGAGCCACATCTATAGCATATATATCCCGGGGGAGGAGGATGGTCAGGAATCTGGGCGTTTGTTGCATTTCTGGAATTCGACGAAAAGTATACCGGGGTAGCACTAGCCATATGTTGCTGGGTTTCCTTCCATTTCTCACCCTGAGCATCAAACATGGCCGATATCATGTCTTCCTCTGATCCTCCGGTGCCTGGCTGGGCCGAAGCTGCTCTAGCTGCTGGAGCAGCATTTGAATTGGACGAAGAAAACCTGTTTTCTTCAATTCTCGACGAGTTCTTACCCCCGCCAGTTGGCATTGATCCCGAAACGTATTTAGCAGCAGAATCACGTCCAGGTCTCGCAGCAGGAAGCCGACGAGCCACCACACTCATTGAACGAGGAATCACCTCAGTATCGTCCTCATATTCCTCCTTGGTATCAGGGTTTATCACCTGTATGTCTAACGTCTCAGCAATTGGGGCCAGTTTGCTATGTAACAAGATTTCTCTCTTCAAGTCGAACACGGATATTCCAGTGCCATCAAAAGATATCTCGGACGGTTCTTTCTGGCTCTTAAACTTATAATAGACTTTCGAAGTCATAATGTGGGCGTTTTTTTTAAAATGATTATAAATATTCTCCTATACGGGGGAGTGGCAGATGCAACAAAAGGGGCTGGCTAATTTTTCTATAAACAAATGGTCATCTATTCACGATATCTATATTTGATATGATATCGTCTTGATCAAATTTTTTGGTAATTTTAATACTTTCGAGATTTAATATTTCAATATCGGTGGATCAAACTTCCAATATCAATCAAGATATTCAGCAAATTTCAATTATCTTTGCCACGATTAATTAAGTGGTTGGTAAGTTTGATAGTTTAGTTATGGAATGATTTTTGCATTTATTAGCTCTGAGCGTATTTGTCAGCACACCCCCTCGATAAGAGGGTAACCCCATTTTGCCCTTGGATTTATAAACCTTGCCTCTTACTATATAGTCATCATGAACTCTGTTCCATATTATGAAATATACAGGAGAAGCAGGTAGGTGATAGCTATAATTTGCATATAAATGAAGCGTATTCTAATTTTTAGCATTGGAAGTGCTTTAATAGAGGCCTTGGATCAATTGATATCTGATTCTCGCATTCAACCTCAGTTAGCCATGAGGATTCTTTCGCATGTAAGTAGATATTGAAGCTATATTATATAGACCTTATTGTATTGGTTTTTGTAAACTCTAACCTTTAGTTTGATCGAGTTATGACAGATCAATTGCGTGATACTGTCAAAGCTAGACTATCTTTAAGAGGCCATCTTCACATATATCAGTGCTGTGATGACGTTTGGACATTTATTTTAAAAGATTTGAACCTGAAGATGGAAAATGGTGAAACTGTTAATGCAGATAGGTTGAAAATAGTGGCATGCTCCTCGAAGAAGGTTGGCGAGTAGATGTAGATGTTTAATGAACAGAGTATTTATTTAATGATAAAAAAGCGGCCATTTGAGAAATAGCTGATAAAATAACGGTATTGGCACTAATGTGAATTCACTCGGATCCCAGTACTATATTTCTTGTCTCCTAGTGAAAATCGATATTGTTCCAAAGGTGAAGGACCACATCTTTCGCTGCCCAGCGGGTAAACTTCAAAATCCACTCGGAAATTGTTGGCTTTTTCCTCCTCCTTGAGCTCATATGGATGTCCGGCCTTTTCAAGCTGATACGGATTCCAGGGATTAGCACTGAAGTTGAATTTGTCTGACTTATGAGTACCACCATTGTGTTCAGATATAAATGATAGCGAAATATCCCCTTCAGACGACTTAACAGTGACCCATTTGACATCAGCCCTGTTTCCGTTATCTTGAGGAACTTCATACGCTTCGTATAGTTTGTCCACAGTCGATTTATGCACTCCATATTTGGCTGCGCACAATGAATCGGCATACGACTCGCAATCACGTCCGTACCATTCCAGTTCCGTCAACTTATCATCCAAAACAAAATCAATGCCGATTCTTGGAAGACTCTCGGGGTAAGCTCCTTTAGGCTTGAAATCAATATCAAGGTCAATGGCTAGCTGAGAGTCGTCAGTCTTCCAGAAGTAATAGTCAAGCGTTACATCAGCTCCCCAAGTGACTTTGGCCGGTCCTGACCATTTGGAAACTTTAACATGAACCTTTCCATCGCCAGCAGAACTGGTGGATTTGTCAATTGAAACGGCTGAAACAGAATCCTGAAATTCTGGCACCATGTACTGCTTCCACATGCCTGCGACTTGAGCCAAGTCGTTGTCAGTAGGTGCCCTCCAAACTGCTGGGAAAATAGGTCCTGACTTGAATGGTGACTTACCATTAACGACTAAATCAACAATTGATCCGGAATTCTTGCTAATTGTCACCACCGTGTTGTGTGAAGAGATGGAGATAGTCTCACTGTCCTCATCAACTCCAAGGGACTTAGGAATCTGACGTATCATGCTCTTCTGAGCTGCTGTAGTATGAAGAATGGCTTGGCCAAATCCAACTTCAGATCCCGCCTTATTCCACAAAGTGTCTTCTTTCTCAGCAAAAATAACGTTAGAAATGACTTCGACATCAGAGTAACCCTTAATTTCTTTCCAATCAACAGGAAATTCCGAAGACCACGTCTTATACGGAGCAAGACGATCAACTGAAAAGTATGTTGTGAACAAATCCTTCGGCTTATTGTCCGGTGTTCGAGGAGCTAAAGTCACCCAAAACTTGAACTTATATCTGTCCAAAGTAGAATAATCATGACGATTAGTTACCTTCACAAGGACACCCTTTTTAGTCTTTTCAAACTCAAAGGATGCCGGCTGTGCAGCATACTTGAACTCCTTGAGTGAATGGAAAGGTGTATGATCAGATCGAACAATACCATCCATAACAAAAGTAGAGTCGTGGAACGGCTCGCCGAAATCTCCACCATAGGCATAGAAGAACTCGTCTGGCTTGCCAGGTACCGGTTTCTTAAGCCCATGGTTTGCCCATTCCCAGACGCATGCACCCTGCAGTTGAGGATACTTATAAAATAAATCAAAATATTCTTTGAAGGATCCGGGACCATTTCCCATAGCGTGAGCATATTCACATAGGATAAATGGCTTATCCAGGTCATTTGCAATAGATTCAAGCCAAGAATGAGACGAATACATAGCACTGACGATATCTGCATGTCGACTCTTATGGTCGTCGATTCTATCTTGTTCGTAATGAACAGGATATCGAGGAAAGTGCTTCTTAGCATAATTATACATTGCCGTGTGGTTTTCACCGTAAAAAGACTCGTTTCCAAGAGACCAGATTACTACGGCTGGGTGCCACTTATCTCTGGCTGTCAAGCGTGCAATTCGATCAATATAGGCATCTTCCCAATCAGGATTATCACTTGTAAACTCGTGGGCACCACCATAGAAATATGGATTGGTTCGAGACACTTCAGATTTCTCAGGATTATGAATATCGTTGTGCTGTGGAGTCCAACAAGTGCCAAACCCATGGCATTCCAAATCAGTCTCATCAATCACATAAAAACCGAGGATATCAGCCCAGTACAGCAGTTTTGGGTGTGACGGATAATGAGAGCATCGAATAGCATTGACATTGTATTGCTTCATGAGCAACAAATCGTGCTTGACATCTTCTTCACTAACTGCCCGACCTTTTTCGGAGTTATGATCATGACGATTCATTCCTTTAAGAAGCACTCGCTTGCCATTGACTTTGAAGACTCCGTCAATAATTTCAGTAGTACGGATACCCGTGTGAGTAGTCAATGAATCCACCAAGGATTTACCTTTAAGAAGGGAAATATCTACCGAGTACAAATTGGGCGTTTCAGGATGCCAATATTCAGCTGGCTCAACATGAAATTTAAGAACCTGTTCATCTTTACTGCCAGCTTCAACGGGTACAGACCGGACAAATGAGTGCTTCTTGTCAGGGGAAGTAAGTTTGACCTCAAGAAGAGTCGATTCGGCAACCTCAGCACGTACATAGACATCCACTAGAGCTCGTTTCTTCTCAGGAGTGATTTCAATGGTATCGAAGTAGAAATCCTCGATATGAGCCTTGTTGTTGAATGAAATGATATGAACATCACGGAAAATCCCTGATAACCACCACTCATCTTGGTCTTCCAAGTAACTTCCATCGGACCATTTGACCACAATGACAACTAGATCGTTGGGTTTGTCGGAATGAAGCAATTTGGTGATATCAAACTCGGCAGGGTTGCGGCTTCCCTTGGAAAAGCCCACAAACTCGCCATTCAAGTAGACATAATATGCAGACTCTACCCCGTCGAATCGTACACGAACATCCCGTTTGTCCAGATCGGCATTGTCCTCGGATAATGTGAAAGTTTTGCGATAAATTCCCGTAGGATTCTCGGCAGGAACATAAGGAGGATTGACAGGAATGATATAGTCGATATTGGTATACACAGGAGCATCATAACCTTTCATTTGCCAATTGCTTGGAACGTCAATAGAATTCCAGCTATGTTTGACCTTTCTAGACCAAAAGCCATCCTGGTTTACAAGGGCTTGAGCCCAAAGGATTCCTTGCTTGGAATAGAGGAAATCCCAGTCGCCATTGAGGTTCTGAGATCCCGGAGGAATATAATAAGATCTTGGAGTCAGTCCATTTACAAGTAAAACCTTTGGGTTTTCAATATAAGAAGCGGACATTGTTAATAGTAAGTTGAGTAGTCGATGGGGGATTCTTGTCACGTTTTATATGGTTGGTTCAGGCTGTTGCCTATTTAGGTAAACATATTACGGAGAATACAAAGAACAGCGATATTTACGACATTTGAGATGGGGAAATTTAGGAGCAAAAGAGGAAATAATTAAGGGGTAGAATAGGCAAGTTTAAGATGGTTTTATAGGGAAGTTTTTTAGGATGAAGGCATTGATGAGGAGGGAGATAGAGATGTGATGATATGAAGATAAGGGAGATGATAGGAGGATGATAGATAGGAGATGGTTGTAGAAGGGAGGTTTCAAGTTTAATTTAATATAAATCTAATCTGTGAATCTCTTTCGTTTACATTAGAGATCTATAGTTTTATGTTACTGTATGTTTATCTGTTTGATGGTGATTCAAGTGTCGTAGTGATTGTGGAGCAAGCATAGTAGCATGCTGCGAGGACCAGATAGAATGGCAGATAGTATGACAGACAGAATGATAGATAGAAGATGAATATTGAAAATATTCTGACTATTTTGGTAATTGAATCGAATTATAGATGTAATTGATTCAATTTAAAGTGAAAAAATGCCGTTGTTCTTTAAATACATGACATTCCTTGTTTGTAACCATTGCATGGTGACGAGTTCAAGTCGTTCGTTGTTTAGGCTCCGATAATCTGTGAGTATTCGAGGTACAGCCAAAAAAACAATCTCAATTCTTGCAATGTTCGTCTATTTATAATATAATTTGAATACTTGACTGCTGCTGTAATTTTTTACTACTTTATTCATTAAATTGTATGGTTCTTCAAACAATCAGCCACGTTATAAGGCACGCCCCTCGGGCAAAACATATGCCATCAATTGCCATGAAAACATACGAAATTTCACATGAAAATCCCCCTTTAATCAATATTACTCCTTGAACTTTCCAATTCTCTAATTTATCCAACCAAACTTTATCTATATCTCTCGATCTCGCTTGATTCTACGTTACGTTTGTTGATTACATAACATACTCTTTTTGGCGGTTTTTTTTGGCGGCGATTTATTTTTCAAAATATCCCATGGTTTTTTCCTAACACGTAGCTATCGATCTTTTTAGACTTGACAAAACAATTGGATAAATATGAACGTTTTTTCGAATTTCGGGTCCATAGGAGTAAGTGATGCTGTTAATAGAGAAAAATGTCTTTTTGACGCGATTTTTTAACTCTAGTTGAACAATTTGGGCGAACGGTTTTCGTACGATCGATTGACGGTATGTTTGAACCATGTTTTATTTTATTCTCGCATTTCCCTAACATTCTCAGACCGAAGTGTCGTCGATAAGATCTCGAGCTTCTTCTATCAAGCCGGTTCAGGACTTTTTTGATATCCGTAGAATGAGTAAACCTCATGGCTGGATTGACGCCCAACAACGTATTCAATTCAATCTCGGGTACTTCTCGACCAACTACCTTTTGATATTCATCATTCTTTCTATCTATGGTTTATTAACGAACAAGCGTTTATTGTTCGTGTTGGCCTTTTTTGGCATTGGTTTATTTGGAATTGGCTATTTGGGCGGCCAAGATCTTAGAACTCCATTTGGAACCGTCACCAACGCTAATTTGTACACGGCATTGTTTGTCATATCTATTCCATTGCTATTGTTTGCATCGCCTATCGGCACGGTATTGTGGCTGGTTGGAGCCTCAAGTGTGACTATACTTGGACATGCAGCTATAATGGATAAGCCTGTAGAAAGTGAATTTTCAGATGAAGTACAGGGGGTATGAGGTCAATTATGGGGGCTATGAGGCCCAAGTATATGGTGTATAAGGCTAAAATTCACACAGTACATGGTGTATAAGGCTAAATTCACCCAGTACAAGGTATATGGCTCAATTTTCAGACAAATTACTATGAGAGGTTAATGAAGATGCGGATAATGAAGGATATTAAGGTTTGAATATGCTAACTGCAGTATAATAAATAACCATAATACAAACTACGATACAGGGTATTGTCTTATCTTCTCGAAAAGTCGGTTTGAGCGTATTCTCTGCTCCAATTGACTATTTGTTAGTTCATGTTTCATAAAACTTGCTCCGTATCAGGTCCACGCCTTGTCATAGGCGAATATCATCAAAGCCACGTATCTCGGGCGCAGTTGACCGTCGTGAGTTGTGGAAAATCATCATACTACAGAGTTCTTGTAGTTTTACTTACCAATTTGTAACAATTATACAAACTTTTACAAGATCCTTGATAAAGCATCAGACGTTAAACGGTTCTCTTCAAGAATTATCAGACATATGCTTGTCTTTTACGTTTATAATTCATCAGTTGCTTTTGTAATTCAAGGCCCTTGTAAAAATTTGTATAAAGAAGATGAGGCAATACGGCACTGTATAGTAGGCATCCAGCCTGCAAGTTAGAATAAACATGTTCAAACTTGATTTATTTCGTCTCTCGTCAGTAAAGGCATGAATGGTAAAAAATAAGTTGTATCTTCAGCGGGAAGCCCGAGTAAGACTCGTCATCTAGAGCTCATCCTTGAGAGACTGGGGGAGGGGGTAAAGAACATACCTTTTGGAAGTGGTTTTGAAGTAGCAAATTTCAAGAAATGTGCTAAGCTGGAGTGGCAAAATGAATTCAGGATATTTTTGGATCAGATCACTGAAGGCTATCACCGAATAGACTATCACAATAGACTATCATAATAGGCCATATCAACCCTGATCAGCCTCTAAATCCTTCACTATATCTCATTAGCTTCCTCATCCAAAAACCTAATGTCATGTCCATCTTCCTCAGTAACGTGGGTTTTCTAGGCCCACTTAAAGCATCGTCACTCATCCATATCAGTGCCCAGTGCTATAAATCGTCATTGTACAAAGATGGTATACAAATAGTACTAATAAAAATAATTACCTGGATTGTAAGTATTTAATAAAATATAAACAAATTCTCTCTTCATCAGGATGTTGCAGCGCAAATTTTTATCAACATTTAATTCTGCCAGTAATTCCAGCTTTATTTGTTCATTCATCATTTGAAAAGTATTATCAAAATTTATTATTTCTTACCTTTTTGAAATATTTTGTTACTTTGAATCAAATCATCCTTTTATTCCGTCTAATCTTCCGTTAGATTATTGTCTCATGTAATATTCAAAACCTTTCAGCAAACATATATATGATCATAAATTCCTTTCATATACTCTAGTTTGAATTGAAATGTTGGATCATCAGTAGGTTATGAAAAGGTTTTTATACGTACAAGAAGATGGTTGGTTGAAGGAAAATTTGCGGGCATTCTGAAAACATTGAGTGGGGTTTTCTTGGTGGGTTTCCTTGGTGGGTTTCCATGGTGAATTTCCTTGGCTGGTTTGGTAAATCTTCAACATGTAATTTATACTCATAAAATTGGCTCGTGACCGTTCTTATTCTGTCATTCATACTATACATTATTTATTTCTTCTCATTCTTTGCTCCGCTCTTTCGCTTCTTACGATATCCATTCTTCTTCTTGTCTCCACTACTGCTCGACTCAGCATTCATCTGCCTTTGAACTCGAGCAGACTCTTCATTCCACCATTTCTGAAACCGTTCTTCCTCTTGGATCTCCTCCAGGCTTTTGATTTGTTTCCGAGATGCTTCTGCTTGATCTTCTTTGAGCACATCGGCTAGAGACGGCGCTGATAGTGCTGCGACCTGGCTCTGTGAAAATGATCCACCCATCAAAGATTCATACACTGGACTTTGAGAGCCGGTTTTCCATGCATTGGTAGGATCACCATTGAATAACCCTTTGACTTGTTTACCCCTCAATGGAGATGCTGTGCCCTGTTGTATCGTATTGGTTTTCCAAGCTCCCCCACTTGACCCAGTCACCGGCGATGCTCCAGGCGTAAATCGAGAGCTACGTCGTTTTTCTCGTGATGCACTACCACCAATAGTTGGGAATATACTATCATCCATCGCTAGAAATGATCCAACCTTTGGCAAACTGGCTGCTTCCCTTGGAGACCCTGCATGGCTAGCTCTAGTAGGTGTTCCCGTATAACTTCCTCTACCTGATGAAGAAGGACTTCCTTCCAAATGCGGAACAGGTGTAGAAGATCCACTTCCTTGGCGTGTCCAGCTGATGTTGATCGGTGATGATGCCCACGCAGGTTGTTGCTTCATATCACGAGCAGTAGACTTGTTGCGCTTCTCACTGCTACTTCCAATTGTCGTCCATTCGTCCTCCTTCGAAAGATTTGGCGTTGACTCTGATGATTTTGGTCTTCTGTCGTCATCTTCAACCGCACTGCATCTCTCTGAGGGGCCAAGGTCCAACTCAAACATGCCGTCTTCAATAGTTCGATTATCCGCTTCCACAGCAGGCGACGATTTGCTCTTAGCATTACTTATGTTCTTCATGCTGCCAGACAAAAAGCTAACCGTCTTGTTACTTCCATAGACGGGGGCTGTTTCCGAAGACAATTCATCATG
Organism: Casaregolazyma patagonica; assembly: GCA_030580475.1. Taxonomy (NCBI): domain Eukaryota; kingdom Fungi; phylum Ascomycota; class Dipodascomycetes; order Dipodascales; family Trichomonascaceae; genus Casaregolazyma; species Casaregolazyma patagonica. Next base: position 1,498,687 of record JAKTSZ010000001.1, read on the forward strand.
TGAATGAATATCGTTCAAGAAATCGTAAAATACCATCGGACTTTCCTTGCGCCATCGATCAATGGGTTTCTGCCAAGCTGGCATATACTTCTTCATAGCCTCGTCTACTTTGGCAATTGTAGTTTCGTGAATATTGTCCAAAAACTTGTTCTCAAGAATCGGCTCGATATTATAACAAATGTAAAATAAAATCCGTTCCTTGAGCTGAGGAGCTGCCCGATCTGCAAGCTGGTCCAAAATCCATGCTGCATTTTTTATATTCACAAAGCATAAAATAGCAGCTTCACATAGTTGAATGAGTTTCTCCAACAGCAGCAAATCAGCAAGTTCCATGATGGATAATACACTCGACAAAAATGAGTTCATATCTTCAGCTTCGATGTATCGAAATATGTCTTCAGCATAATCTCCATACAAATGTAACATAACCACATCCAAATGTTCATGAGAAACCGAGTCAAAATTGATTTCCTTCAACGTCCTTTTCTCCACCGAATTATCGTCCCATCGATCAGAAAGTAAAACGTCAAAGTAAGCAGATCGGCATCTCAACAGCCAACTATGTGCATAATACTTTTTCTCATCAGCAAGAAGAAAAACTACATCCGCACCCGAATCAGGATTATCTCTAAGCTCAGCAAATTCGGGTCCCAGCATCTCATCCGCAATTCCTCCATGTAAAGTACGCAAGTTCAAGTAATCAAACTGCAATAGCCTTGCAATATCAAGCAACTGATCCTTTATACCCAATATATGACCAGAAACCTGAACCTGCTGAGAAGAGTTCCATAGAGGAATAATGCGCCCTGTATATAAAACATAGACAAATACCATGACCGAGAGAAGCTCGAATCCTTCAAACTCCAAACTACTATCGTCCTGTTGATAAGTAAGCTTACAGCCAGATACGGTGATTGAGCCAAATGAATTCTCCTTTCTTGGCCATAATCTCTTGCAGCGAGCCAGTAATATTGGTTTATGGACATTGATAACCACAGTTTCCTTTTCAAGTACGACCTTTATCTTGAAATCGTAATAGTTTGATACAGCTGTGTTGGCATTCAATGCTTCTTTTAGACCAGCCTCCGAACAGTATGTCAGGAATTCAGCAATTCGTTTATATTCGGGTATCTCATTGTCGTTCGCCTTTTCATGAGAATCTCCTTCTTCATCTTCAAGGTTCGATCGTGTCTCATCCTCACCACTCTCTTCGTCCAGAGATTCTTCGCTACCGACAGCAGCTGATTGAAAATCCTGATACAAGCTACTATTTTTGGCTTTGGGAATTGGCTTCAAGTTAAAATCCTTGCTAAAATGCGAGAATTCACATCTAGCGGGAGGTATGGTAATATGAAGAGAATTCGGCATCTTTCTATCCTCGCCAGCATCAACAAATGGCACCAAGTAATGCGTATCGTTTGCCAGTGATTCGGGCCCCACTCTGATGGGCTTATGCTTAATGTCATTTCGAATTGCACCAAATGAACTGAAGCTTGCATCACATCTGACTCGAGCAACCCTATTTATCAGTGGGACTCGATTGAATTTGAACGAAGAGTTGCTGCTTTTAGGTCTCATGGTCCACACGCCTGCGTCACATGTGATGATTGTAGAACCATCCTCTGCAATATCCACATCATTTGCATGCATGACAGCTTTTCGGGCTCTCCAAACAATTCCTGGTTTGATCTTCTTTGAAAAACTTGATACCTTGACAGATGAGTTACCGTCATTTTGAAAATAAGGCGCCAGAGAAAACCGATAAATTGTTCCTAGGCTTGTTCTAGCAGCTATCCAGCCATTGTTCGCAGATGCAATACTAACGACCTTTTCTGTTTTCAGCTTCGGTCGATATGCTTCAAAACTGTCGTTGGTCTCATTAACTGGGAAATGGATTCTAAAGCTTCCATAGTTCATATATACATGAACATCTCCATTGGTGTCCAGAATGACAGTTCCAACATCAGTACAAGATACTGAAACGATCCTAGAAGTAGTATGTGTCATATATCTAGGAAGAATTTCCACATTGGAACCGTCGGTGTTCTTTGTATGAAATGCCATTTGCCCGTTATTGGTACCCCAGCAGAAGATTTCGTGATTCGTGTACACCGCAGTATGAATGTTAGAAGCAGCACATCCTCGAAGTCTCAGCTTTCTTCTACGGATCTCTCCTGTAACTTTTTTGGGTGCCTTTTGTTCTCCAGAGCTGTCAGTAGCATATCCAAGCTGAGCCGATTTGTTGCTGCCCCATGTATAGCAATCACCATCTGAAGTTAATGCTACAGTATGATCAATTCCAAGGCTTATGTCAGTGACTTGCATGTTTCTCAGAGCTGGTACTGGGGTGAATTTGATCTGAGTTTGAGCTGATCGATTACCGTCGCTCAATCCCAATCTGCCACCACGAAGGATTCCACAAACAAGCAAATTGTTGGATGGCTTTGAAAGGATAATTGCCGAATGGAATTTGGATATTCGAACATCAGCGATACGTGTGGGCGCAAACTTAGCAGGCCCTGTCCGTTTGGATTGTTCCTGAGCAAAAAGTTCAGCAGGGTTGAGTTTGATCATTTCCGGACGTGCTCGATTGTCAGAGTCGGCAAACCCCAGGTTGTGGCTCATATTGGAGCCAAACATGAACAGTTCACTGCCTCCGATACTGCTGATGAACTTGGATGTAGACTGAGGATGCAACGAGGTATTAAGGAGCTCAAAGGGAGTGTTTTTCAAGCGATCCTTGGCCTTTATGAGATCCCAGTTGATTGCTAGCAGTCGGTGAGCAGCAGCGATATTTCCACAAGCCATGGCCCGATGCAGCGGAGTCCATCCGTTCTCATAATCGGCAACAGTAACATCCACATATCGGTTGGCTAGGACCATTTCTAGCAGATCCATATCTCCAATAGAAGCAGCCAGATGAAGAATAGTACGTCCAAACAGATCACGAACATTGATTTCGGCCTTGTTGAGATGTGTAAGGTAATCAGCGAGCTGCGGGATTGATTCGGGGCCGAAATGCGGTCGATTTGTAAGGATTTTCCTGCGTAAATTGAGTCTATCGACATCATCATTATGAGAGCCTCTACGAGCAGAGCCCAGGTTGGCGCTGCTACGTCGTCGAGTAGGCATGGTTTGTTTAGTAGATTTGCCAGTGGACGAATAGATAAGTCAAAACCGTGAATTATCAATGGACTTGGGCTTTAGCAAAGACAAACACGGTTGGATTTAGGCAGACATGATGATATGAGACGTTTACAGAAGGTTGTTTACAGGTGTTTGAAGTGGTTAAAGGTGAAGAAGGTAACAATGGATTGGATGTTGGAATGCAAGAGATGGAATGCACGTGATAGGGGAACAATACCAATTAGGTACAAGAAGTATGAAAATAAATATAGCAGAGTTATTTGGAAAACAAATCTTGTATTTGCTATTTTATACGCGTTTATAACCTCCCTTGGTGGTTCTTGCTGATCCCACGTGCTCTCCTACAGCTCAAAGTCGTCCGGATCAGGAAACCACCCGTATAATGACAAATTGACCTTTCCATTGTCTTCTACAGGGATTTCTTGTCTTAAACGTTCTATTTGATGATATCTAGTTCGAGGCATAGATACTTGGCCATTGGCTCCTAGGACTCTTTGCCATGGGACATTATATATGTTGAATTCCGGTAATGTGGACATATCTGTGGAATTCACAGGTCGAGGAAGATGTTTCAAAGCGTAGCCGACTTGTCTGGAATGATCTGGGGCACCTAGGAGTTTGGCAATATGGCCTGGGGGTGTGTTAGATGCTGTCTATGGAGGTTTGGTCGGCAGCATATACTCAGAAGCCCAAGTCTATAGCTTTATACTCACCATACGATGTAACCTTTCCATATGGAATTCGTTGAACTATTTGATATACAGATACATGAAATACAGTGGATTCTTCAGTACCTGCACCGTACATGGAAAGATGGAAAGTTGAGATATACCACAAGAAAACACATCAACATTACATGGGCAAATTCGGCTCAGCAGTTTGCATTACCAATAAACTATCATCATTACATATTTAATTTTTGGTTTGTTTTATCTTGCAGAGTATGCCGTGAAAAATGCGGTTTGAATCCAATGAAAACATGTTCCGGCTTACAAATTCAACTTGGTTCGTCTCCAGTGTCTTCTCTTGCTATTCCATCTGATGTTAGATTCCGTCTTTAGTCGGAACCAGTGAGGAAGAGGTCGGTTTTGCTTAGCTGCCTTGGCGAGCTTGACTTTAGTTCTGAATGACTTGTGCGACTGGGGGGACAGTTAGTGGTGCGGAGAGGAAAATAACTGGAGGAGGAAGACTCCAGAGACGATAGAAAGATGTAAAAGATGATAATACAGTATTAAGAGCTAAGGTCAATGAGTTTTTAGCAATACGCTCTTTCACGGCCCATACTATAGCCTCTCATATAAACTCCTCAAAATATCTGTCTTCTCCCTTAAAAACACCCCTCTACTCTCCTTCGTTTCCATCCTCCTTACTAACATTCAATACTTACAGGCATCGTCAACTCCTTTTATATATGACAGTTGTTGTAAAGAAGAAATGGATTTGATGTTGAAATGTTCAAGTTGTGTGAGGTGGATGAGTGGTGCTGAGAATTACACATCCACTCAACAAACAGTCACAACCATCTAGTTCAACAGTATAACCAACAATCAACTACGCAACTCCCCACATGCCTCGAATCAAAACCAATCGAACGAAAAAAGCCCCTAAAGGATTCGAAGAAATCGAAGAAACTTTGGTGGAATTCCAACTGAAACTTAAAGACGCCGAATCAAAGCCTCCAGTTCAAGGCGAATCTCAGAAACAAGCATTACATGAAATATTCCAAATCCATCATCAACAGTCCCGTTATGTATATGAACTATATTATAAAAAGAAGGCCATTTCTTCGGATTTATACCAGTGGCTTCTAAAAAACAGATATGCCGACGGAAATCTCATTGCAAAATGGCGTAAACAAGGCTATGAGCACCTCTGTTGTCTCCAATGTATCCAAACCGATCAAACTATCCATGGATCGACGTGTATTTGTCGAGTGCCAAAGGCTACGCTAGAAAAAGATAAATCGAGTAAACCTGTACAGTGTATAACGTGTGGATGTCGAGGATGTGCAAGTTCGGATTAAGTACAGGGCATTGGATATCACAGGAGATAATACGGGGTTGAGGCATTATAAGGAACGGTATAATACGGGACTGGTGCGTTATAAGGAATAGGTAATCATACGGGAATCACGGAATGGAATCGCATACGAACATTATAGCTCAAATGAGCTCTATACGAGCATATAGCATACATGGACACTATGCAACATAATAGCATAGTAACAGGAACAATATACGATAGAACATACGACTGCATAGAATACATACGATCGCATAGAATAACACGACTGCATAACAAAAAAACCCAATAACTCCCTTAGCCAATCCAATCCCTACATGCTATCTCTTAAAAATATGCTGAATCTCTTCTCCCCAACTTCACCGGTGATATCCCATCCTGCGTCTTAATCGGTGAATCCAGCCAGTTGGCAATACGCGACGATGCCTCCTCGGTATTATTATTACTGCTTGGCTTGGAATCTCCCTGTTTGGCTGCGACTGCCCGTCTCATTACGTCGCATACATCAACCCCGAAAACATCCGCAATAGTGTTACTATCGTCATGAACATGAAAAGAAGGAATTCCCCACGATTCGAAAAACTCCCGCCGTCGTAAATCTCTCTTATCCGGCGACCCAAAGCAAAGACGCGAAACATCATCATCCGTGTTGTCCTCAGACACGCCTGCCATTAGTACTCCTCGCCGTTTGCCTAGAGGCGAAGAGTGAAGATCTTCATGCAGTGGCAGTGTCAAGCTTCTAACAGCAGCGCGATGCTGGCGAAGAGAATTCGTAGGAGATCCAAATATTATAGGACTCGCCAGGAACGTCGAAGACGTTATATCCTGTCCAGAGCCCAATGTCGGATCATTCTTAACAATTCTCATAAACGGGGGATCCATGTTACCAGCTAACTCACCTGTCGTAGTATATGGAGTCCAGCCTGACGTTGGCGCACTCAAATCCGGAATACCATCGGGATCTAGTACGGTAGTATTATTACCTCTTTGAGAACCTCCAAACAGTCTTTGCTTCATCGCAACGCTATTTCTAGCTGGAGTTCTCACCTCAGCATGCTCATTAATTGGGGCCAATCCCATTGCATTAGACATTTTCATTGGTGAACCTCGGTTAAGAAGAAGATCAGAGTCACCCCATGACCTGGGCGTAGGCGATTCCGCATAAATATTCGTTGAGGAAAAATGCTGTAATCCAAGGGCAGTCTTTGTCCGTTTAAGCAGCCCCGGTGTAGAAGAAATTTCGTCTTCAAAAACATCGTCAATTTCATTCAGAGGTCGTTTCAGATGATGCTTATTATCTGCTATCTCATGCTCGTTCTCATTACCATAATCATTCCCTTCGTTTTCACTATCTTCGTCTTCTTCTTCATCGGTCGATTGTGCTTTACTCTCTGAGATAGCAGCCAGCGCGTATTTTCTGGCAGGCATATTTGGCGCGGGCGCAGATGGCATATTTGATCGGCGTTCAGGCCATGCTTGGTCATACGAAGGACTATTAGCTCTTGCATCCATCAAAAGCTCTTGGCTATCCTGTCTAGACACGCCATTAGTGGGTGTAGCTCTTTTGGCATTCTTTTGTTTAATAAACTGATACTCCATGCCTGGAACTACTACCCAGTAGTTACCTTTACCAGAATCACCCTTAGGTCGCTCTCTCTTCTCGAAAGCCTTATTCAAAGAAAGATTATGCCGAATAGAATTCTGCCATCCACTTCCAGCCTTGCGATACCAGTTGAAGGTATCGTTTATCCATTGGTATATTTGAGCCAAAGTGAGTCTTCTTTCGGGAGATCGAAGAATTGCCATACCGATCAATGAAGCATATGAATAAGGAGGCTTTCCTCCATCATCAACCACTGATGGTAATTCATGAGGCTCGGGAAGTCGACTAACTTCGTCATGGCTTGCAACGTGTGATATCCTAGAACTTCCCGCTCTCGCGTTAGAAGAGTGCTGAATGCCTGAGAAAGATAATGCACGACGATGATACGGATGATTTCTGTCGTTAGGATAGCCCAAATCATCGCCCATTGTGTTATCAGGACGAGTCACATCATTATGAGTATCTGGGTTGATGTTTTCCTTGTTCTGATCCCTACTTCTTGTCAAGCGAGCACCAGCCAAAGTCGGTGTTCCAAGATCATACTTCTGGTTGGATTCTATAGCAATGTTTCGTCGAGTAGATCGAGAAAGCTGACGACGTGTATGAGAGGGAGGAGGCGTGTTTAGCGCGTTGGCATTGCTTATGTCTCCGAGTACAGCCTTTGCATTATTAGGATCGGCGGATTTCGCTATATTATGCCGAGTTTCAAGAGGAGAATCGCCAATAGCAAGTGCAGCAGCAGCAGCAGCCGCCGCCGCTGCAGAAATATTTTGCTCTCGGCCAGGTAGTTTCTGATTGGCGTGTCCAGACCATGGGGTAGCGTAGGCGTTATCCAAGTTGGCGTCGCCATAAACGCGATCGACAGAATTGGTGTGACCGTTCCAATGAGAGTCCATGTCATTATTTACCAGAGGATGGTTTCTGGCAGACGGAGGCGGCGGAAGATGCACAGAGGTCAAAGAACGCAATAAGTTTGGGTTCAAAGAAGGGTAGGCGGCCGACGTGTTGACATCGGAGCCGGACGACTTTGGAGGTACAGACATAGGAAACCCGTAGTTATTGAGCGTTCCGTGAAGTCTTTAAGGATATCCGGAGGTAGAACCCTCGGTATTAGTAGCAGTGAAGGCGGGGGGGAAACGACCAATCAATCAATAGCTGATTCTAACGAGAGTAGAAGCCACCGAGAATGAAAATAAAGCAGGGAAATTACAGTGAAAAGAAAAATAGACACTGAGCAAGACTCACAAGTCAAACACCCAAGAATAAAAAGTCAAACCACTGAGCAAGAAGTTAAATCAAACAATGGTCGATTGAGTTCAAAAGGCCAAAAGAAACCTCTAAAAAGGTCAAATCTAAGCAGAAAAAATAGCAGCAATGAGCCGGGAATTAAAGAAAGAAAAGTTCAGAAAGAAAAGAAAGTTCAAAGGCCTTGAAGTTAGCAAGATATAGATATACAAGGTTAAAAGCAGGCGGGCAGGCAGGCCCCGCCCGCCTCCAATCATGTAAATATTACTCACCTTGTGCTTTTACTATCTCCGCGTATTTAAACCGTCTTAAGAAGGTCCCTAACAATGAACGTAATTTCGCGACAAATGTTTGTGGCTATTGTTTGTAGTTGATGGTGCAAAGGGCAAAGAAAATGTAATGAGGCGTCAACGTTGCTGTTAGGTGAGTGAGGCACGAATATGTAAGCACAAGGCGCGGTTTGAACGCGTTTTTTGAGGTGGGAAAATAAACAATGGGATGGACAAGGGAAGGGAAATGTGAGAGGTGAGGAAAAAGGGATTTTTTTAATTTTTGAGATAAAAGAGGGATTATTTTAGAGTGGAGGTTTAAGAGATGATAAGGAATATATAGGAGTTTGTGAGTTATGCTGGGGGGAGTGGTGTGGTTTGTTTGCTGTGGTTATTGAGAAATTTATTGAGAAGTCTATTGGTGGGTGAGAAATCTATTGGTGGGATTAGGAGGTAGGAGGTAGTAGGTAATTGATTGTTATTAGATTCTATGGTGGCTTATTTTGTGTTCTATTTTGTGGTTTATTACGGTATAGCACTGTATAGTCGTTACTATATAGTCGTTACTGTATAGTCGTTACTGCATAGTTGTCACTGCAGCTGTTACTGCAGTTGTTACTACGTAGTTATTACCGGAGAACATAAACTCTTACTGTGCATATCGTTACTGTGCACTCTGCATTTCTTACCGCTCACTTATTGCTACTTTGTAAATTACTTTGTTCCTCTGGAATGACTGTTTCCCAGGTAACAATACCACATTTACCAGCACTGCTTTCAATCGGCTCTTGCAGGGCCGTCGCCGAGGAAACTACCGATGAAGAATTATGATAATATGGCCAAATGATAAATAATATGATAAATAATATAATAAATATATATTATAGCACAGTCTATTCATCAAATATCAATTCTACTGTAAATTAATCATTACACAACTAATATTGACTATTCACTAAATCTTGTCTCATTATGACTATCTAACAATATACTCCTAACAATGTACTCCATCTGTTGAGCTCCAGCATATAATTCCAAACTAATCATTGATTCCTTTTCTCATTCCAATTCCATCCATCAATAGATTCTTTCACATTACTTTTCTTCTCTTCTCTTAATATCTCCCTAGCTCTATGTTCCTCAGCCCCACAACCGAGGAACATGGGTATATACTGTGGGGTCAACATGGCTATATAATATGGGGTTTCCAACCTAACATAACTCACTCAGCCTTTTAACAACTTACCATCATGTCCTCGCCAGTTGATATCTTATATGAAGTGCGAGGAATCGCTGCAATTATCACGCTTAATATGCCTAAACAGCTTAATGCTCTGAGCTTTGAAGGGTATCAGAAACTCCAAGAGCTCGTTAATAGGGCTGCTCAAGAGAAAGACACCCTAATTACTATAATTCAAGGCACTGGGAAATTTTTCTCGGCTGGTGCAAAGGTAGATGAGGTTGGAAATATCCCCGATTTGTCTGGTGCTAATTCGGAGGATGAGACCTATGTTTTATCCAGAAGACACTATCAAGCAATATTTGCTGCCAGAAATGCTGCCATTACTTACGATTTCTATGAACACCCTAAGGTTCTTGTAGTGGCATTAAATGGTCCTGTTATTGGACTTTCGGCTTCTTTGATTGCTGTGGCCGATTTCATCTACGCTACTGATAATGCCTATCTATTGACCCCGTTTTCCAACATCGGGCTTGTTTCTGAAGGTTCTGCCTCTTTTACTTTGGTTGAAAGACTCGGCTGGAGTTTGGCCAGTGAGGCTTTACTTGGTTCAAAGCCTATTACTGCTGATCGGCTTGCATCCGCAGGGTTCTTCAATGAACTCTACAAGAAGGATCAATTTGGATCTGCTGCAGAATTCAATGACCATGTTTATAAGAAGGTGTCTGCAATTTTCTCAGATTTGGTACCTAATAGTGTCAAAAATATCAAACAAATCATGAAACGTCCAGGAAAAGACGCCTTTCATAGTGTTAATGGCGAAGAAGTCGCTCAAGGGTTGGAGTTGTTTGCTAAATTTGTCCCTCAGAGACGATTTGCAGAATTGGCACAAAAGAGCCGAAGGCATAAGCTGTGAGTTAACTGTAAGCTCACTTGTCTGCTTCAACAAGTATACCCAACCACTCTACTCTCATTCTTCCTATTCATAGACATTCTTAATTAATCGTGTGGCATTATCCTTCTTATTTCAAATTATCCACCTTTTTGGTCTCTTCCGGTTCATCAATCTCCGATCCCATAAGCACCGGCACATGATACTCCTCTATTTTCCCTGCTGCCACCGGTATAGCTCTTTTCTGAGGATCTTTCTTTCCTCCCATAGTCGCTATTAAAATACATCCTGCTACAATGATGATGCCTGCTAAACCTCTTCTTGTAGTCTGCCATCGTAGATATTCTATGTCTGATTTCGCATCACTGTTGATATCAATGGTGATTTTGTTATTCAATTCCTGGATTTTCAAGTTAATATCATTCTCATCGCTTCTTGCTACATCCTTGCGTTCATTCATGTCCATTTCTAAGTCGCTCTTCAATGTTTGGATCATTTCGTTGCATTCATGCTGTAGAACCTCGATTTCTCTCTGCAAACGGGCCAGATCCGCCTTATATTGCTCAGCTTGACCCTGCCTTGCTGTCTGAATATCGTTTCTAATCTCTGAGCATGCTGCTTCAAATAAATATGCCTCGTTTTCCGCCGCCCATTGAGGTATTGAGCCCTCTCTGGTTTCACTCCATCCTTTGAGCACCGACTCTGTGATGGTATGCATTACTGCTTCGGCCTGACCTTCGGTAAACCCTGCATATTTCAAACTAGTGTACATTTTTTGCGTATCAAAGTATAACTTGTCAGGAACTTCCTCTTCATTGGTTGCAAGCTCGATTTCCTTGGTAGTTGCCGTCTCGCTGTTATAGATATCATTCTTTTCCCCATCTAAAGAAAGTGTCACCTGTTCAGGCTCATCTTTTTCTTGTTTCGGGCTTTCTTTCTCGGCTTCTGTGGACTGGCTTTGGCTGGTATCTGAGTATCTGGCTATCAAAGTCAATGGATTTCTGGCGAAATTCCTCTGAAATGGCTGCCTTGACGGGTATTTTTGAAACCCTCGTGATTCCAACTTGAAGCCTCGATTCCAGACCGCATTGGCCAGCCTTTGTCTTCGTATAGGTAGTGCTAGCTGGCGAAGGAGAGTTGACATGAAGAGGAAGAGAGGTGGAGGGTGAGATTTCTTAGGTATAGAGTAGTCACGTGATCATGGCCTATTTGGTGAAGGCTAATGATATTCAATGCAGGAGTAATTGTTTCATATTTTATATGTATATATCGATATATTATAATCCTATGTACTTTCGGTTTCAATTTCGTGCTTTTGAGTGCACAAATTCCTGCGTTTTGCGCTCTCTTGTCAAGAAATGCCTTGACTATACATACAAAATACATGGCATATACGGTCGAAAATTGCAAAATTGCCAAAACATTTGCACCAAAACAGCATTATTATTCCATTCCATCTAAATCTCCGCATTAAAAAGCCAAAATCACTGTTTATTATTATTGTGCAATTATCTACCAAAGTATAAATAAACCCATGTCTACAATCGAACCTCACTCTCATGGCTCTCAGCAGCCGCAGCTTCATCTATAACAAACTGGCAATTTTTATGCAGTCTCATGAAAGATCCTGGACATTCAGAAGAGATTTCTCCACTCAAGCTGTTTTTGACAGCATGTGCTTTGGCAGGTCCAAAGGCCAGTATGATGACTTCTCGAGCTCCAAGAACTGTAGAGATTCCAACAGACAATGCCGTCTTTGGAACATCATCAGGACTGGAAAAAAACCGACTATTAGCAGCTATTGTGCTCTCAGCAAGAGCAATTTCCCTTGTGACACTGGATTCACTGCTTCCTACCTCATTGAAAGCTATATGGCCATTGGGGCCGATCCCACCTAGAAACAGATCAATTCCTCCAATAGCTTTGATTTTTTCCTCATATCGACGGCATTCTGCACTCGGATCAGCAGCTAATCCGTCCAGAATGTTGATTTGACTTGCAGGAATATCGACATGATCAAAGAAATGTTTATACATGAAATAATGATACGATTGATCATTGGCTGGACTTAAGCCCACATATTCATCCATATTAAACGTAACGACATGTTTAAACGAAATTTCCCCGGCCAAATGTTTCTCAACCAGTCTTTTATAAACTTGCTCGGGTGAAGATCCGGTAGGAAGGCCTAGAACGAAGGGACGGTCTTTAGAAGGATTGAACTGGATGATCTGGGAAATTATATAGTCGGCAGCATAAATACAGCCCTCAATGGAAGATTTGAAAGTCTTAGTAGTTCTGTAATGTTAGAAAGAAAGATTAACTAACTCAAAGCTGTCTTTTTCCCGTACTTACACCATGTTGAAGCCAGTTAGATAGCAACTGATAAGAAATAACCTTAAAAGGAAATGGAAGGTTACTTTGTCAAATAGTCCAGGGAAAAACGAGCACAAAGCACTACAAAAGCAAGAAAAGAAGATTTGGATCAATTAATGAAGTTTTATGATTCTGCTACCTAAAAATTATTTTACAGGGCCAATGCTACATCTACGTGGGGAGGTGCTACGTCTGATGTTGTATTGAGAAAGGAAGAGGCTTGAAAAATGTAACATGGATAAATTGGTAAGCGACTGAGGAGTGATTAGTAAGCATGATCTGCCAGGTCGAGAAACATGATATATAAACAGAAACAGAGAGTATAATACTATTAAAAAAGCAGTATATTTCTCTGAAGACATATAAGAACGTAATTATGCAAAAAATCTCATCATCTCTTAAATAAACACTCAATTCGGGAATCAGCAAGTCGAATATTTACCGTCTCTTTTTTTTACACCCATCCAAATCCCCAGCTACCTCCTCACAAAACCTTCTTTCCTACCATTTACAACAAGCATTAGCTTTTTCTTTACGCAACTTTTGGTACTTTTTTTTTCTTACAAATATTTTCCATACCAATTCTTCCATATCAGCTTATATTAACTAGCTCCACTCATTGAAATGTACGATACCCTTCCCTAAACAGCATCATTAACCAGCGTCTAACTAGATCTAGCATGCGCGCAGCGCAGTCGCCTTCGGGTTCTACCATCAACGAACCAAGGCCTGCATTGCATAGAAATGCGTCAAGCAGACAAACCCCCCAATCTGGTATTTTTACCAGTACCGATGACGGTATGAAGAGTCCATGTTTATTGTAAGCAATATTATATATATATGAAGATCCTAATTGTCCCCAAAAGACAATGGCGCCTGGTCCGGCATACATTCTGCAGGTGCAGAATCAACAGATGGTTTCATGTCTCCCGTTCTCAATTCTGAAGCCATGGCATCGGCTCTGAACGTAATCGACAGTGATTCTGATCTCCCTGACTACGATGACCATGAAGCTGCCATAGGTAACATCACCAATTCTTCAAAAAAATACGCTTCATGGTGCGACACCGCAGACCTGTCTGTTCCTGTGACCATTGATGAAATCAAGGATATTTTTAATTCAATGACAGTGATGTTTGGGTTCCAGCGTAGCAATGCCAAGAATATGTTTGATCATCTCATGACCTTACTTGATTCCCGTGCCTCTCGTATGGGAACTGCATTGTCTCTGATAACTCTGCATGCCGATTTCATTGGTGGTGACAATGCCAATTACCGAAAATGGTATCTGGCAGCGCAAATGGATATCGACGACGTTCTTCCTTTGGATGGTGTAGACTGTCATGGCAATCTAAAAAACTCCATTCGGAGGGCATTAGAGAAGGAAAACGTAGACCTTAGAGACTATGATTTTAGTCCCGATGCTTCAATTAAGCGATGGCGCTATAAGATGAATTCTATGAAGCAAACTGAACGTGTATCTCAGATTGCTATCTATCTTTTGTGCTGGGGTGAGGCTAATCAGGTTCGTTATATGCCTGAATGCCTAGCCTTCATATTCAAATGCCTCTATGATCATTACTGTTCCAGAACGTTTGTCACTGAAGTGACCCACAAAGACGGCCTGGACGTGACAGAGAAGGACGGTACCGAAGTGATCCAGAAAGACGGTTCCGCGATACCACAGAAGAATGGTGCCGAAGGACCTGAGAAAGTGGATTCAGAAGTACCTAAAGGACATGTCGAAGTGCCTCAGAAAGTCGTTCCCGAGACATCTCAGAAAGAGCACATCGAGGTACCCCAGGAAGACTTCCTAGATACTATCGTTACCCCCATCTACAACTTTTGCCGAGATCAAGTCTATGAGAAATTCGACGGCAACTATGTGCGGAGAGAGAAAGATCATAAGGATATCATTGGGTACGATGATATGAACCAGTTATTCTGGCACCGGGAAGGATTGGCCAGGTTGACTCTGCAGGACGGCTCTCGTTTAATGGATAAGGAAAAAAGCACTCGGTACGAACACCTAAAGAAGGTACAGTGGAACAAGGCTTTCTACAAGACTTATCGTGAGTCCCGAACTTGGTTTCACTTGCTGGTCAATTTCAATCGAATCTGGATTATTCACACGGCCATATTCTGGTTTTACACTTCTGCAAACACTCCGACTCTTTATACTATCAATTATCGTTATACTAAGGATAATCAGCCTCCATATCACGTTAGATGGTCAATTGTATCGCTTGGGAGCGCTGTTGGGCCGTTGATAAATATAGTCAGCGCAGTTGCCGAGTTATTCTTCATCCCGAGAAAGTGGCCCGGCCATCAGACTATTGCTTGGCGATTTCTATTTTGCTTCTTTATGCTTCTAGTTTGTATTGCTCCACCCGGCTATGTTCTCATGCAATACTCCTGGACTAAAGCCAACTATCAAGCAAGTATTATTGCAACTTGCCAGATGTTTGTTGCCATGCTGATTGTGGCTTTTTGTGCAATTGTACCAACAGGAAATACGTTCTCTCTGGCTGTCTCAAGCAAAGATCGCAAGTATTTGGCGCAAAAGTATTTCACCAAGTCTTTTCATCCTTTGTCTCGAAATGATCGTCTTATATCTTGTGGACTCTGGATTTGTGTTTTTACCGCTAAGCTCATTGAGTCGTACTTCTTTTTAACTCTTTCGCTGAGAGATCCCGCTCGGGAACTCTCTGTGCTTAATACAAACCGTTGTGTTGGTATTATGTATCTTGGCTCATGGCTTTGTCGTCAGCAGCCGAGATTCATATTATTGCTTATGATATTAACAGACTTCGTTTTATTCTTTCTGGACACATACCTGTGGTATATCATTTTCAATACGCTCTTTTCTGTTACACGATCCTTCTATCTGGGATTATCGATTTGGACTCCTTGGCGCAATATTTATTCGAGACTCCCCGAGAGAATCCACTCGAAGATTCTTTGTACATGGCATATACCGGCGAAAAGTCAGACTCTGGCATTCATGGTAGCCGAAGTATGGAATGCTGTGGTTGCAGCAATGTACAAAGAACACCTGTTGCCCCCGGAGCAGGTGCAGAAACTGATGTTTTTGATCGCTTCAAGAAAGGACGAAGAGTCAAGCCCTCAAGGATTGAACATGATCACACCAACGTTTTTCATTTCACAAGAGGATCAATCATTTCAATCCGCTTTGTTCGATGGCCAGTCAGAGGCTGAGCGGAGAATATCCTTTTTTGCTCAGTCACTAGCGACTCCAATTCCGGAGCCTTATCCTGTCGAAGCGATGCCTACATTTACAGTTCTTGTCCCTCATTATCGCGAAAAGATAATGCTCTCGTTAAGAGAGATTATCAAGGAAGATAATGGCAATACGAAAATCAGCATCCTTGACTACCTGAAACAGTTACATCCGGTAGAATGGGACTGTTTTGTTCGGGACAGTAAAGGAATAGCCGATAGTGTGTCAATTGCCGCTGATAAAGCTGAGGGGGAGAATTCTAAAAAGATGCCGGCCGACGACAAAAGGACGACTGAACTGAAGGAGCGAAACGTCCATTTACCCTACTATTGCATCGGGTTTAGATCTTCTTCACCTGCAGACAAGCTTCGTACCAGAATTTGGGCATCTGTCAGGACGCAGACATTGTTTCGCACTATATCTGGGTTTTTGAATTACAACCAGGCCATACAGCTGCTTTACAAAGTTGAAAGGAGAAGGAGCAAAGGAGACGGAAAAAAGGAAAAGGTAAAACAGATCGAGAAAGAGATGGCTGCAATGGCAAACAGAAAGTTCAACATGATTGTTGCAGTACAGCGATTACCTGAATTCAGTGATGAAGAAAGGGAGGATAAAGATATGATTTTACGCGAATTCCCTGAAGTGAAGCTCGTCTACTTGGAAAAGGAACCTTCCAAAGAGAAAGATGGCGATCCCACCTATTACTCATGCTTGATTGATGGTCATTGCGATATATTGGAGAATGGCGAGAGAGTTCCTCGGTTCAGGATCAAACTGTCTGGAAATCCTATTCTTGGTGATGGCAAAAGTGATAATCAGAATCATTCCCTTATATTCTGTCGCGGTGAGTATATCCAACTTGTGGATGCAAACCAAGATAATTATCTGGAAGAATGCCTCAAGATTCGTAGTATGCTCTCGGAGTTCGAAGAGTTAAAGGCACATGTTCATATCTATGGGGACGGAGACGAATCTTCTGTGGATAGTGCACCAGTAGCCATTCTTGGAGCTAGAGAGTACATTTTTTCTGAAAATATTGGAGTTCTGGGCGATATAGCTGCTGGAAAAGAACAGACGTTTGGTACGCTATTTGCTCGTACCTTGGCAAAGATAGGAGGCAAGCTTCATTATGGACATCCCGATTTCCTTAACGGCATTTTCATGACTACTCGTGGTGGGGTTTCCAAGGCGCAAAGGGGACTGCATCTAAATGAAGATATTTATGCTGGTATGACTGCACTAATCAGAGGGGGCCGAATTAAGCATTGCGAATACACGCAATGTGGTAAAGGTAGAGATCTTGGCTTTGGCTCTATTCTTAATTTCACTACTAAGATTGGCGCGGGAATGGGTGAGCAAATGCTATCAAGAGAGTATTTCTATCTTGGTAGCCAATTGCCGATTGATAGATTTCTCTCATTTTACTATGCACATCCTGGATTTCATATCAATAATATGCTCATCATTGTCTCTCTGCAAATGTTTTTGGTAGTGTTGTTGAATCTGGCTGCAGTTTTTCATGGAGCTTATCTTTGCAAACACGACAAGAATTCAGCACGGACGGACCCTCATACTCCTGATGGTTGCCAAAATCTAATACCTATTCTCGAGTGGGTCGAAAGATGTGTCCTGTCGATCTTCGTGGTTTTTTTTATTTCTTTTCTGCCATTGTTTGTCCAAGAACTGACCGAGAGAGGATTTACGTCGTCTGTGACTCGACTGGCGAAGCATTTTGCATCGTTATCCCCATTATTCGAAGTATTCGTGTGCCAAATTTATGCGCAATCACTAGTGCATGATCTTTCTATTGGAGGTGCAAGGTACATATCGACGGGTCGTGGATTTGCTACTGCGAGAGTGCCATTCACGACTTTATATAGTCAGTTTGGTCCAGGATCTATATATTTTGGAGTTAGATCGCTGCTCATTCTTCTGTTCTTGTCAAGCACTATATGGAGAATCTCTTTGCTTTGGTTTTGGGTAACTACAGTGGCTCTTTGTGTTGCACCGGTATTTTACAACCCTCACCAGTTTTCCCCTGCAGAATTTTTCCTGGATTATCGGGGATTCCTGTGTTGGCTGTATGGAGGAAATGGTGGCCGAAAAGGTGTACACTGGATCGACTATATCAGTGGAAACAGAGGTAAACTAACCGGATATAAGAGAAATCTGCGGCATGGGGAATTATCCAAGGAACGGACTTTACGCCCTCATTTTTCTAATGTTTTGGTGTCTGAAGTTGTTTGTTCTTTGCTGATGGCACTCTGTGGAATTGTTCCTTATCTGTACATGAATTCCCAGGAGACTGGAGACCAGGCGGTGATGCATCCAGACAACAATCCATTAGTAAGACTTGCACTTGCTAGTATTGGGCCCATTGCTTTGAATGCTGTGGCTTTAGTGATAGCGGGGATATTTTCTTGTTTCTTTTGCCCATGTCTTATGCTGATTTTTGGAAAGAGGATAGGTTCAGCCATAGCTCTGACCGTTCACATCTTTGGTGTTCTCACTCATTACATGTCCTATTATTTGCTGTGGATATGCGAAAGATGGAATTTTCAGAGGACACTGTCAGGCCTAATTGCGGCTATACTGATTCAATCGTTTCTTTTTAAATTCATCACTTGCATGATACTAACACGGGAAAACAATCATAATTTGGTTAATCAGGCATGGTGGAATGGCAAATGGGTTGGAAATAAACTGGGATGGAGAGTGTTAACCCAGCCGTTACGAGAGTTTTGTTGCAAGATCATCGAGATGAGTATGTTCGCATTAGATCTGACTGTGGGCCACTGCATATTTTTTGTACAAATCCCGTTACTGATAGTCCCGTACATGGATCGATGGCACTCTATTTTGCTCTTTTGGCTGCGTCCATCGCGGCAGGTGCGGACCCCTGTTTTTCACACCCGACAGAAGAGGTTGCGTTCAAGGATTCTCCGAAGATACACAGTCATCTTTGTTCTTATGTTGCTATTGCTGATATCAATGATGACTGCACCAGTTTTTATCCCCAGATTTTTGCAGAATATGATATCTGGGGTATTTGAAGGGTTTTATCCCGGATTGGTTCGACCGCTTCCAAAGAAGAGGAAGGCCGGTAAATAAGGAAATAGATATACAATATTGTCAAGTCCAGTTTTGTTTGATTTCAGGAGTAGCTTGGTCTCCAAGTAGATTTAATAGCCGGCCGATATCACTGTTTAGAAACATCTTGGCTAGAGAAAACCGGGCTGCTTGAGGTAAAGTTTCCAGAAGCTGACGAGTACGAGACTTCCATTCGTGCTCCATTTCAACAGAATGACAAAAAAGAGCTGCATCAATGAGAAAATCCAGAAGATCATGTTCAATGCCGCTGGCAGTAATTTTCTTATAAGTGGATGCAGGAACACTGAATGCGAATTTATATGCATCACGCAGCTCCGATTCCGGGCTTCGAATCAGCTGAGATAACGTATAAAGACTGAGGTCTTTTGGAGGCACAAACTGAGAAGCATGAGGTTTGCTTACTGGCGCCTTCTTAGCTGGTGTTGAAGAAGTCTCAAATTGGCTAGGCAGACTGTCAACTATAGTAACAGGGATTGTCTGAACAACGTCAGGAACCCCCGAGCACTTTTTGAGCTCTTCCTGAAGCGGAAGATTAGTAGGATCTACTGAAAGACCGCTTTGAAAGCTTTGTTTGGCCGAAACAGCATCTCCAAGGCTATTTTGGCAGATCCCCAATCTCCACCAGAGTTTGACAAGAGCCTTTTCATCAGGATATTTATGCACGTTTAGGCCGTTTTTACAGCTTTCAATTCCTTTAGAATATTGACTAAGTTTGATATAACAAGCGGCTAGATTTGAATAATATACAGGGACCGTTGGATCGATTTCTATGGCTCTTAGGTACAATTTCACAGCCTCGGGCCATTTTTGAGCAGAAAAAGCCTCATTACCTAATAGTTAGAACTGTAATTGTCTATTAATGTAAATGGTGAGAAAACAAACGTCGTTTACTTGCCTTTTTTCTTGACTTCTTCTGCTGAATCCATGATGGGTTGAGAAGAAGATCGAAATAAGACCCAAACAGGAAGTTGAGGAACTGTGGAGAACTGAAGGGTAACAAAAGGTAAAACTAGGAATATTTAGAGATATTTTAGGTATTTTTAACAGTATCATCAGTATAATGATAAATGATATTTATAAAACTAAATAATATATAAACCGGTAAAATTGTGTTGATATGAGTTGCCTCTGCTTAGCATTTGATCTAGCATTTGATCTAGCACTTGATCTCTATATCATAAGACAAAGCCAGATATCGAGAAAGAAATGCCATATAAACGAAAAAAATTGTTACAAACAGCAAAAGCTTGCATTAAAATATGTTTGTTTAATTAAAAAATGTCCTATTATGAATTTTTTGTAGAAAAGCTAAATAATAATAATAATAATCCCTTGTCGAAAACGTATCAATGATATTACCAATAGATCTGCACAGTAGGCCCTGCACCGTATTATATGGCCAATGACCTGCACAGATCACATATTGTTCACACTACATTATCGTCTTATCCATCAGTGCAAAAACAAACCTCAACTATAACCAAAATCTCCCATACTTCGGAACCCCAGAATATCATCCTGCCCAGCTTCTGCGGCAGGTCCAGTCCAAGACGATATATCTTGGATCATATTAAATATCGAATCGTCATAACCATAAAAATCAACCCAATCGTTATTAACATTACCAAATGGACCAGATGTATTGGTTGAGACTCCTTCTTGTACAGCAGTCTCAGACGACGCTAAGAAGGCCTCTTTCGATAAACCTTCTACATGTTGACGTGTTGGAATACCAGAATTCACCAGACTAGTCGGATTCGTCATCTTTTCATAATATTCGTTACCTGAAACGCCTGTTGAGGTCACGGCAGCAGGTGATAATGGCCTTGCTTGAGGATGAGCTACCGGAGAATGATCAGAATGCTCAGGAGTAACAAATCCTAAAGATTGCGATGAAGTATTACCATTTGATCTGATATCCAAAACATGCTTGACTGTTGAGCTAAGTAGAGATTCAAACTTTTCTCTGTAACTGACTACTAAATGTGTCCTTTCACCCAGCTGGTACAAAAGTGCGGTACATGCCCTTAGATGCTCAAAAATTTCAAGAACTTCTTCATTCTTAGCAACCCACAAACAATAAATTAGAGTCAGACCAGTAACAAAACCTGTATGTATGCCAATTGTACTGAATATTCGGGGCCTAGATCGACTAAAATCCCGAGCTCGAACTACAATATTGCCTGACACTCGTACACAAGACTTAAAAAGTTCATTCTGAGGACCCAGACGACTCAGAAAAGGCTGAATTAACACCCTTATGGCTTTAGAATGAGCCATCTCTATAATTAACTGTTTGCTTTCAGGCACAGAGTCATGGACTGAATCATACCAATCATTAAGAGATTCATAGTATCGTTGCACAAGACGGAAACGATCTTCTATGCTAGCATCAGAAAAGTACATATCATAGACAATTCTGCTTTCAAGTCTTTTTAATTCCCACAAGCACAAGGTGAAAGAAAAGGGGGTGGCCAGCTCGTGCTCGTCATCTCTTTTGATAGGATTTCCATTTCGAGCATCAATGATCTTTTGATCATCATACAAATACTTATCCTCCAAATCTACAGGAAAACTCACTGTGATTTCATTATCATCCAAAATAAAGGGCCTTCCGGTGGATAGTGCAAAAAGTCTTTCCAAATTATAAACGGACCAGAATAAGCGCTTTTTCATTTCTTGCTCATAAAGACTGAGCTTTGAAAGTTCCTCTTCTCGATGAAGATTACATTCCTTACAGAGCTTAGCAGCAAGACGTAGCATATTCAAATGACATCCATTATCGATATCAGTATGCATTTGAAATACAACGCACAAAACTAGAGCAGTAATTTGCCAAATGGGGTTTTGTTCCGTGACTCTGCAGTTTCGAGCAAACCTCAAAGCAGTCGAGTAGATATTGAAATGACGATTTCCATGCTCTCCGTCTCGATGCTTGCCGTGATTCTCATTGGATCGGGTTCTGTCAATCTTATCAAGAGGAATAGTAAACCCACCTTCATAGGTGCGACTACGCCTTTTAGAGTCCTGCTCCGCATCCTCAGGAATAGGAGATTTTCTTTGATTTTCCCGATGGCCATGACGACTTTTCATTCCTCGACACTTGCTAGGAAATTGCAAATAATCGCCATCAGTTTCATCCATAAATACAGTCAAAGCACATATCGCATATAAAAGAAATTGATGGTAATTATATACGGGGTCATCTGGATTTTGAGGTACAACCAGGTTGTTTTCATAGATTTTGGTGAATAATTGTCGGTCAATATAAGGAAACCTACCGGGATTTTCCTGCATAAAACCCTTGATAACCCGCTCGGAAGCCGCATTATCTATTATTACCAGAGGCCGATATCGTAGAAAAGGCTCGAAATCATAGTCAGGAAGTAATCCAACAGCACCTTTAGCATCGATAGCGCCAGAGTTGTCGTCATCGGGATTTCTTCCATAGGCATATTCTTCCTGTAAAATGGCCGATATTACACTGAGACTTTGAGGAGCATCATCCATAGAGTCCCGGACATTTTCCAGCTTAATTTCCTCCGAAGTTAAAGGCCGGCTACTACTGTTGGATAGCTGAGATGGAGAAGATTCTCTCAACTGAGCCTCAAGAGAAGCGACTTTTTGCTCCAACAATGCCGTATAAGGGTCAGTTTCAGGGACCTGAAGAAAATACTTCTCAGGCTGAACGCAAGGAGAATTTGCTTTCAAGCAATTTGTACATGTAGGTAAACGGTGATCGCATCTCTGTTTTCTCAGTTTACAGCGCTCACACGAAGTGGCTCGAGATTTGGTTTGAGATTCTTTCTTGATAATAGCAAACCGACTTTCCTTCATTATAACGTTGGCCTAGCTAGAAAACAAAAGGAACCGTTAAAAGGCAAAACCCTGTTATCTCAATAAATTTTCTGGAGAGAATGGGATTGTCGTAGATTGCCCCAGTTAGGTAAGCGTGTCATAACCGGGTTTGGCTGAGAAGGTAACATTTCAAAATACCCGAGCTCGCCACTATGAAAATAGCCATCCATGTGCTTGAGGAGGTATTTATTGTATATGGAATTTATATTGAAGAAATAGTACAATGGAAACCATAAATGCCATGAATGTATTTGTTATCTTAAATCAGATATACTGCCAAGACTTTGTTCATGGGTTGCGGTCAACTTTATTTAGACAGATTATTCATAGTGTTGTAATTTTTTTTTCAAATTATTGTCGTGGGGGTTAGGGTGGATGGCTCCGATCTGATACCGATTCATTGATCCTGAAATAAAATGATAGGGCATTACAATGGGTTTGAAATGGGGATTTTTATTGAATTTGATCAATTGGTATTTAAGTGTGATGAGAGTTGATATTGGGTTTTTTATCTTTTATACATGTTACTGTGATATGTTAAGATGGATTATATAGATGATAGTTAATTATCAACACAATGGATAATGATAAGTTTCAATCAAGAGTTTTTAACTTTCAGTAACATGAGATTTATATTGAAGTGACTTGAAATTAATAAGGATTTAATTGAAGAAATACTGAAATATAAACTACCGTTATTTCTATTGTAATTGTTTCTCCTTTTGACTGGAAATATCTCATAATAAACTTGACTTAGTGCTGGCTTTCGGTAGAATGTCGCTCAAACTAGAAGGCCAACAATGCGACAATGTGAGAAAAAGCAAGGTTTTCAGGGATGTGCTTAAATCGATTAGAATATTTATAGCTATATATATTGGATAAAATTCCATTCATGCTTGATTTCATTTCAAATTTTTATTTGTATTTTCAATTTGTTCTCAAATATCTGTTGCTGTATTACGCCTGATGTACGGATAATAGCTCGGGTATATGGACTTCCGTCTCAATATAATACTAGATTGAACAGTCACAAAGCAAAAACACACACAATGTCCAGCGAGATGAAATAATGAAGAGTAAAAAGCGATAAAAAGCGATAAAATCTCGTGAGATTTCTCAAAAAGATTCCAAATGTTCGTCTTTTGCCAATGCTTGTTTTACCTCTCCAGCCATACAATCAGTCATACTGAGTCAGGATATGAAGACACTATAACTAAAGGTATTATAATATAATATACATTTATATACAGCCATCTGAACAGACATATTCGCCAATCACGTCTGTTCATCAATCTTCTCCAATTTTTACTTTTTTTCCCATCTATCTGCTTCCATCATCGCTGCCATCGCTTCTCATCTCCTGCTTCTCATCTCCTGAGTGCCATCGATCTGATAAAAATCACCAGCTTACAATACCCCCCTCATCTCTCAATTACTTCAACTATAAAATCTTCTCATCATGTCTAATTATATTCTACTAAGAAAAGACCTTTCTGAGTCTATTGGATCTCCAATATTACCCCAAGGGTTCAAACTAACTACTTTTGATGCTCAAGCCCATATGCTGGCAGCTCATCAACTATTAGTGGATTCATACACAGAAGGAGGAGGAAGTGTACCGTCATTCGAAACTTGGTCATCTAAATTACAAGCTGATGACGAATATGATCCTCAATTAATCTTTTTATTATTCACATCCGACAATCAACTTATTGGTTTGGCATTATGTTGGACAAGTTCGTACTTGAAGGATTTGGCTGTACATCGACATTGGAGAAATAAAGGCTTAGGAAAGTTATTACTGCTGCATATTTTTACAATATTTAAGCAACGGGATGAAAAATATCTTGATTTAAAGGTCGAATTGAACAATCCTTCTGGTGCTGAGAGGTTATATAGAAGCATGGGAATGAAAGAGGTGATAGAAGGTTAAGTTTTGGCTCACTGTGAGATCAGTCGAGAATTGCAAAATTGATTGAAAAAAACAACATTTGCATAAAATAAAGGGGATTTTTGAGCTATAAATATCAAGAAATACCCCTCAATCCAAAATCTTTCTCGTACCATCGTTAAATCTCATAATTAGCCACCCTTACAAGCAGTATAACTTAGCTCATTGTTTTTCCCCCAGCCAACATCACCTTCTCCATGCATCACGAACCACCAACGGAATCAGAATCCGAACTGGACCTCGAAATCATAGCTATAAACAGTATTTACGATGATTGCATGCAGAAGCAAACATCCTCTATTTATCTTGTAAATATTCCCCAGACAAGAGTCTCCATTCGCATGTCTTTTCCTAGCACTTATCCAGAATCCAAACCATCCATACTCAACCTTGAAGGTCCTCAGAACATAGGACTGCAGAAAAAACTGGACAAAATCTTAGATGATGTCTTTTCTCCAGGAATGGTATGCGTTTTTGAGTTTATTGAATCAGCTACTGTTCAGATTGAGAGTGATCAAGAGGACCAGCAGGTGACAGAGAAAGAGCAGGAAAAAGCATATATAGATGTCAACTCAAATGATCCAGTAAAAGATTGGTTTACATCGGAACCAATTATAGATAGAAAAAGCGTATTTATTGCCAGATCAAAGTCGGTTCATTCGGTAAAAGAGGCTCAAGCAGAGATTGACGAGCTCAAAACAGACCGGAAAATTGCAAAGGCTACTCATAATATGACATGCTGGAGAATTAAACGAGATGATGGAGTGACTTTTCAAGATTATGACGACGACGGAGAATCGGCTGCTGGAGCAAGGTTATTGCATTTACTTACTTTGACAGATTCCTGGAATGTAGTCATTGTAGTTACAAGATGGTATGGAGGAACACTTCTTGGGCCTGACAGGTAAGTGAAGAATGAGAAAATCTAAGCTATATTTCATTATTAATAAGAATTACAGATTTCGTCATATAAATAATTGCGCAAGACAAGCCCTGGAAGTGGGAAATTTCATCTCGCGGAAAAAGTAATGCAATGGATCATTTCGATACATTCAAGATGATATCGTCCTCGGAATCGTCATTAGAATCATTTTCAGATTCATTTTGTGTATCATGTTCTTCATCAGTTTTCTAAAAGTTAGCTGCGATCCGTGCCTAGAAACTAGGCATATTACGACAGGAATACTTACTTTTTTTAGACCAAAACCTCCATATGATTTACGGCCATTATATTCTGAGGGGCTGTCTATATTTTGGATGTCTGAATGGCCATACGTTGGCCGTATTTCAACGACATTGGGGTTTTTGATCGGCATATCCGAAGATAATTTCCACTTGGCTGCAACTTCCAAGGCCCGTTGGCTTTCATCTTCTTCGGCTTGTGCGATATTTGCCATGGAATCTTTCATAAACTGCTAATTAATACCCAATATCCATGGATTATCCTTCTAATACCAACTTACTTGCATATTAAGCAGATTTTCAGGCAATTTGCTTACAGGAGGAGCCTTTTTTGCTACTTTGAGGGATCCTTTTGCGAGTTTTATTCCTCTATCACTCTTCTTTTTAACTCTGCCTGGTTCTGGCCGGGATTTCTTCTGGACGGCCATTGTATGGAGAATGGGAAGTTTAGCAGCATGCGAGCAGTTGCAAAGTGACAAAACGAGAAATCATGTTGGTTAGTTAAGCAGCTTAAGGTTGAAGGAAGCAGGTGAATGAAATAGCAGCAAGAACACTATAATGTATGGATAAAGGTGGAAAAGCTCAAGTCGAGAAATGAATTTCGCTCAGATTTATTTCTCATGTTATATTGACAATTTGGCCAATTTGTTGCTTCGGATCTGCGCTGAAGGCATTATCAGACGTCATTACTCATTTGCTAATAGTTTGAAGGAAAAATCCTGGAATTTTTTGTATATTTATATCGAAATCACCAATTTAATAGCATAATAAATAGAATATCAATATTTGGAGTTGAGAAATCACTTCATCATTGTATCTCATGCTGCCTACTGAAATTTCAACGAAGATCTTTTGAAAAATAAAAAAATATTTCTCCAAAAACCAAAAAGTTTCAACAGTTCAACCTACAAACAACAACGTCCACGATGAGCTTAGATTTCAAGGTAAGTTATTTACGGCAATATTTAACCTTCTTAAACTAATTGTAGCTGTCGAATTTATTCGGAACGGTATATTCACAGGGAAATCTGCTCTTTACTCCTGGTGGAACCAGTTTATTGTCTCCAGTAGGCAATAGAGTTAGTTGCTTTGATCTGAAAAAGTGAGTATTAGATACAGATTGGTAGTGGAATATGAGATAATAGGAATTTCTTCGTTTGGAGGACTTTTCGTTGGTTTATCGTCTGCTTTGCATCGTTCGATCTGCTAACTTCTAGCAACAAATCATTCACATTCGCTTATGAGCATCGGAAAAATGTGGCTAGAATCGCATTGAATCCTCAGGAAACTCTGCTGTTATCTGTAGATGAAGACGGACGAGCCATTTTGGTGAATTTCGTCAAAAGAACCGTTCTTTACTACTTCAACTTTAAGAGTAAAGTCTCTGATATCCAGTTTTCTTCAGACGGAAGGCATTTCGCTGTGGCTACTGGAAGACATGTTCAAGTGTGGAAAACCCCTGATCAAGGTGGAGACCGCCAATTTGCCCCGTTTGTTCGGCATAGAATCTATACGGGCCATTATTCAGACATAACTAGCATTACCTGGTCCCCAGATTCACGGTTTTTTCTTACAAGTTCCAAAGATTTGACTGCAAGAATATATTCACTGGACTCAGAAGATAGTGCTGCTGCTACTGTACTTGGAGGACATCGGGATAACGTTGTAGCAGCCTTTTTCAGCCAGGATCAAGAGACTATATATACAGTCAGCAAGGATGGAGCTCTTTTTACCAGAAAATATGTCAGCAAAGAAGGAGCAGATGAAACAGATGAAGATAATATGAGCTGGCGGATCGTTGACAAGCATTATTTTCTCCAGCCTAATGCGAAACTCTCTTGTGCAGCATTTCATCCATCCTCCGGCTTGTTAGTGGCTGGATTTTCAAGTGGAATATTCACTATTCACGAACTGCCTGATTTTACGCATATTCAGACTTTGAGCATTTCTCAGAATGAAGTTGATTTCGTCACTATAGACAAATCTGGCGAATGGTTAGCTTTTGGTGCATCCAAACTTGGCCAACTACTGGTGTGGGAATGGCAATCTGAGTCGTATATTCTTAAACAGCAAGGCCATTACGATGCCATTAATGCATTAGCATATTCGCCAGATGGTAGTAAAGTCGTTACTGCTGCAGATGATGGCAAAATAAAAGTATGGGACTCTGTGAGTGGGTTCTGTATTGTTACTTTTTCTGAACATACTTCAGGTGTAACTGCATTGACATTCTCAAAGAAAGGTAATGTTCTCTTTAGTGCTTCTTTGGATGGATCTGTAAGAGCATGGGATCTCGTCAGATATAGAAATTTCCGCACTTTTACTGCTCCTCAAAGAGTACAATTTACTTCGTTAGCAGTGGACCCAAGCGGTGAGGTTGTCTGTGCTGGTTCTCTGGATGATCCAGATGTTCATCTATGGTCAGTTCAGTCTGCACAGCTGCTAGATCGTTTAGCTGGCCACGAAGCTGCTGTTTCCACACTAGCTTTCGCCGTGGATGGAAACACACTTATTAGTGGATCCTGGGATAAAACCATTCGAATTTGGAACATATTCGGACGCCATACTATGGCTGAACCATTGCTTTTACAGTCAGAGGTTACAGATTTAGCTATTCGTCCTGATTCTAAACAAGTAGCTGTGACTACCATGGATGGCCAGATATCTCTATGGGACATTGAAAGTGGAAGACAAACAGGGGCAATAGATGGCCGTGAAGATGTTGCGGGAGGACGTTATCAATCTGACAGGTTTACTGCTGCTAGTGCTAAACGGTCGAAGTTTTTCACTACTATTTGCTATGGTGCAGATGGACGCTCGATTCTTGCTGGAGGCCACAGTCGATACATTTGCATGTATGACGTTCAAAACACCATTCTACTGAGGAGATTTGTTGTTTCCAAGAATATGGGTCTTGACGGTACTTTGGATCAATTGAATAGCAAAGATATGACAGAAGCAGGACCATTGAGCTTAATCGATACCACGGGTGAAGCGTCAGATTTGGAAGATCGGATTGATACGAGCCTTCCAGGTGCTCAGCGTGGTGATAAATCTGTAAGAAAGGTACGACCTGCTATTCAAGTCTCCAGTGTAGAATTTTCACCGACTGGACGAAGCTTTGCAGCTGCATCTACAGAAGGTCTACTGATATATAGTGTGGACGAGTTTATGCTATTTGATCCATTTGACCTGGATATTGATGTGACTGTGGAAAATATCGAGGAAAAGCTGAAAGCAGCAGATTACCTAGTTGCTCTTGTCATGGCTTTCCGATTAGGAGAGCAGACAATTATCCAGAAGGTGTTTGAATCAATTCCTGTGGTGGACATTGATCTTATTTCTCGAGAAGTTCCAGTAGTATATTTGGAGAGAATACTCAGATATATTGCAAATGTATGTGGAGATTCACCTCATGTGGAGTTTAATCTGTTATGGATACAAGCTCTTATAAGCCATCATGGACGAGAAGTCTCTGAACATCGCCATCGATACTCTAGTGTTCTTCGAGCTATTCACAGGTTTGTTACTGATATAAGCAAAACATTGAATCAGCTGAGTTACTCGAATATTTATTATGCCCAATTCTTAGTTGGGTTGAAGTCTACCATGGTTAATGGTAAAGCTGAGGAGGAAGGAGACGGAACATTGGATGATTTTCATAACTTTGCAAGTGGAGAAGAAGAAGATATGGATGAAGATGAAGATGATGAAAATGGCTGGGTCGGGCCGGCAAATTCGTTATCAGATGAAAGTGATAGCGATAATTAGAATGACTTTATGTTTAATAAATATATGTACAATGACTATTTGTCAAGAGATTCCTCCTTGTCTTTTTCACCTTCACCCTCTCTTTCCTCTGCAAGTTTTTTGTATTTCCTTCGACTTTTCTTCTTTCTACTCGCAACCTTCTTCCGCTCAAACTCTCTCACTATAGCAGCTCGACTTTGGCCTGGATCTGCCGTAGTTTCTTCGACTTTTAACGCCAACAATTCTCTGGCTCGTTTCCGATTATCTTCACGTGATCGGGAAAATTGCGATGATACAACTATACCTGTAGGAATATGTTTTAATTGGACTTTGCTATTGGTTTTGTTGATTTTCTGACCTCCTTTACCTCCACCTTTGATGAACACTTCCTCGATTTCTTCCTCGACAATCTTTGGACGAGGAGGAAGTTGATGGGATTTAATTGATATAGAATTAAAAGTGTGAAAAGAATATCTAGGACTAAATCTACAGTAAATATTGCGCCATATAGCAGCATTTCCCGGAAGCCATGGCATTTATATGTAGGAGTTTGTGAGGAAAATCTCAGCATCTGCTGTTCGACATCTAAGACAAATGGCAGCTTCCGTAAAATATGTAGTCCAAGAAGCTGTACAATCGTTTAATTCCTTAGATAGTTTAGCAGTGGATTTCATTCCAAATGATCTCAAAGGCGTATTATCTTTGACTGCTTCTGATGCTACAGTTCGTCAATATGCCGGTATAGATCCAGATATATGGAATGATCTGAGTACCTGTACAAAGATATTTGCAGAAGAATCTACATCTGGCGAAGCTACTCGATATATTAATGGGTTAACGTTACTTGCAAGGAATTTGTGCACTTCACAAAAGTGCCGTTTAGCAGCCTTGAGATCTAACTACCCTGATGAAGTCATTGATCTGCTTAATGTTCAATTAACTGCTGAAAGTTTCAATGAATATGATGGTAAATTATTAGCCAGTGCTTTACAATTTTTAGCGAATTTTTTTGGCTCGAGTGACTGGTCGGATTTGGATTTGGATCTGGTAAAGACTCGCCTGATCTCACTGCTTGACTTGAATGAAGATGAATTTCAAGAGCACATTTGTTTGAGCCACCCTCTAGAATTTGCAACACTATGCCATGCTATAGTTAAGAGCAGATCTAGTGAGATTTTCGAGGTTTGTCAAACGAGCCAGAGCTTTATAGAGATTTTCTCGCTGTTCATGGAGAATTTCGAACAGTTGACAGAATCAGACGAGACTCTGGAGCAATCTTTATCTCATCACATGGGACAATTTTTTACAGAATTGTTTGTATTAGCGGAACTAAAGGACTTTGTACCGAAGATACAACCCTTGGACGCTCGAACTACTTGCTTGAAGCTCATCGATATGATATTTCCGGAGGTTCTACCTTCAATCTCAGAGTCTGGAAATAGCAGTGATGATGTTTGTATGATGCTCATGAATGAGCTGGATATGGCTATTACGACTGCTGAGAGACATTTTGCTGCAGCAGATGCTGGCGATGACGAATGGCTCTATGTTTTGGCTGTGGTTAATGCAATTGAAGCTGCTGTCTCACAAGAGTCTGATTTGATAAATGAGCTATTAATATACTATGAATGCACAGAAAAAGTTATCACGTTATTGCAGCTAGCTGAAAGTCATTTACCAAAGCGGTCTAAATTGAAGGATCTTTCGCCAGACCAAGATACCGATTATCAGTCTCACGAGTTTCCTCTGATAAAGGTCCCTCTCATACAGACTATTAGCTGCCTATCACAAGGTAGATATGAAGTTCAGGAAAAAGTTCGCCTAGCGCATGGGCTCGAAGTTATATTATCAAACTGTATTATTGATGCTAATAATCCATATATACGGGAAACAGCAATATTATGCATCAAAAACCTGTTGAAGGGAAATCACGCAAATCAAGATTTTGTATCGCAACTAGAGGCTAAAGAAACCGTCACTGAAGAAGCATTGAGTGAAGCAGGCTTTGAGACGGTTATAGAGGACGGTAAGGTCCACGTAAGGAGTGCATTTTAGAATTCATATACCACAGATCAAGAAAAAGATGCACCTGGCATAACCTCAATAGGAGCGCTTTCAGCCTCTACACTGAGTTTTTGCCTTTTAAGATGTCGAGATTGAGCATAGATATATGTCAACAACGAAGTTGCAATTGTCACTGTAAAGAGCACCAGGCCAATGTTGACGGGAGTAGGGTCATAATTGAAATATCCATGAGTCAGTTTATCCAAGGGTGTCTGTACAAGGTTCATTAGACCTGCAAATGCAATGATGAATCCATAGATTGTTCCGAAAGTATCGAAACCAAATACTTTTGCACAGTAGTCAGACACACAAGTATAATAAAAAGGCCGATACACAGTGATTAAGCAGACATTGAGAACTCCAGTAATGTAGTACGGGAAGAGCCCAAGAATACCAATTGCTGTGGAAACAAGAGACAAAACCGTGAGAACAGTGAGTGTAGAGAAGTTGTCGAGAAGAAGACCGATAAAAGGAATGGCTACAATACCACCCAGCGGCAAAGCCATATCAAAAAGTCTATTCAATTGTTCGGATAGTTCATATGAGCCGAAAAGATAGGCATATTGAGAATAAATGGTAGCCACAAAGTAGTTGATACGAACCATTTGAATGGTGGTATAAGCAACCATGAGATAGAACCAAGGAGATTTAGTCTGTTTGCCAACAGTTTGGCCATGTAAAACACCCCATACACCAGAAATAGCAGTAACATCCTTGAATGCAGCCTTTTTCAGGGATTGCAAATCTGCATTGTCAGGCTCGTCTTCCTCAATCACATCTTCAGTATAATTTGAACTATTGGCATGAGAAAGTAGCCGATCCGTTTCACTGGAGTGAGACAAACGAGCAGAAGAATTATTGATTTTAATAGACAAACGTCTGGATCCAGCAGCAGCGATATTTTCTTCGACTGTCTCGATGAGTTCATTGACCGTCTTGTAAGATTCATCCTGCATAAACAGCAATTGCACCACCACCAAGAACACCGGAGTGATGAGATAAAGAGTAAAGAACTTGGAGAGAGTAAATGTACGATCGCTTGCAAAATAGCCAATTCTATAAAAGAGAAAAATGGCTGACGACGAGTCAAAAGCTCCAGTGATAAGAGCCAGAATGGTTCCTGAGTATGCGGGGAAGGCATTTGACAGCTGGAATGCCGAAATCGACGTGAATGGACCTCCAATGGCAAGTAGCTGATATCCGACGAGGAAACCATCAAAAAGGGTGTTTTGAAGTGCTGAACGTAACGTCAGAGCACCAGCAGCTAGGAAGACAGCCCCGATATAGGCACAAACCCTCGGACCATACTTGTCCAAGATAAGCCCTACGAAAATGGAACCGACGTTGGTTAATACAGCTCCTAAAGTGAACATGAAATTCAGTTTGAGTTCCTGCTGCGAACAAATAGGCAATTTTTCGTCTATCTCCTCTGGAGTACAGTAATCGACATAGACGTTTTCGGCAACTAAAACGGGTTTTAAAGCAGCAAATCCAAATATGGTTCCAGCACCTAAAAAGCACCATACGATAGCACTCGCGACTTGTGCAGCTCGCAATTTTGCAGGAACTTCGGTATGGTGAACCATAATTATGTACTAAGGCGGATCGAAGATTTGATGTTCTTATCGCGAACTTTTCATTTGGCGGATCCAGCCGCGCCTGCCGAGATGAGAAGCGAGTTTGGGGGGTTTTTAAAGTTTGGGAATAAGTTGAGGATTATTTTTTGATTTTTTGTGGTTTATTAAGGTTTCGGTAGGGTAATATGGTGAGATGAAAGAAATATGCTAGTTTGTGGAGTTGTGGGGCGTTTTATCGTTGGCACTGGTGTGCTCTATCATAGTACCAGAGCGATAGTACCAGAGTGACTACAAGGATATCGGCGTAATATTAGCATAGAGAATTTCAATAAGCGAGAATTTTGATATGCGGAGCTCAAAACCAGCAACTAATTAATCAAGATATCGTATATTAAATTTGGTTTATTAAATATTGTACAAGTCGTACACCTCGAAAAGCCTCTATTGCTCATCAATCAATGCAACGCTCGGAATACATTTGTTCGTTGGTGTCGGAACCGAATTGTCTCTCGTCGCTCTAATATCGCAAGTGCTCGATCCAATGCGTGCTTCGAGTATCCCTTAGCTGTTACAAACTCTCTCAGTAAAGTCTGATATGACGTTGACCATCCTACCGGAAGCCGACGTTTCAACTCCAGCTCAATCTTATGCACCTCTTCCACCAGTTCCTGACGAATATCACCATCTTGCGATACAGCGTCCATTGTGGATGCGGAGAAGAGCCGAATTGCTTCATCAACATGCTGCTCTGTGGTAATTGGCGATAGCTCGATTTTGGCAACAGACTCGGAGATTCGAGATATGGCTTCCAGCTGTCGCACTGTGATTGGAATACTCGACCGCTCATTGCTGTGAAGTTCTCGAGAATGAACTTGGCGTCGAATGTCCACAAAGTGACTGGCCAGTTTCTCGGCTGCTTCCGGGGTCAATCGAGGTGCACACTTGGTTCGGCAGTACGAAATATATCTCTTCATCTTCTCAATGGGGATTTCTCCTTCAGCATCATGATTAGCTGAGACCCCTGAAATATGTGTATCCATAACATGCCGAGCAATCGACATATCCCGTTCTTCATTGTGGTCGTCTTTGATAATGAATATCATATCGAATCGAGACAAAATGGTAGTCTGAAAATCAATATTCTCTCCAGGAGACTTCATGTCATCGTAACGACCAAATATAGGA
Source organism: Casaregolazyma patagonica (assembly GCA_030580475.1). Classification (NCBI taxonomy): domain Eukaryota; kingdom Fungi; phylum Ascomycota; class Dipodascomycetes; order Dipodascales; family Trichomonascaceae; genus Casaregolazyma; species Casaregolazyma patagonica. The sequence goes on from JAKTSZ010000001.1 coordinate 1,533,340, forward strand.
TTGGCTGCAGCAAGAACACTGGTTCGAGAATTAAGAATGGTGGTGATTCCGGCTTTGGCTATGGAAATGGTCTGCTGCTCCATAGCTTCATGAATGGCCACACGATCCTCGTCTCTCATTTTGTCAAACTCATCAATGCAAACAACACCTCCATCGGCAAGCACCATTGCACCGCCTTCCAGATAAAACTCCCGCGATCCCTGTTCTCGCTGAACTGAGGCCGTGAGACCGGCTGCTGAGGATCCTTTACCAGAAGTATAGATGGCAATTGGTGATACCTTTTCAACGAATTTGAGCAGCTGAGACTTGGCAGTTCCAGGATCACCAAGAAGCAAAACATTGATATCTCCTCTCAGTCGCATGCCATCAGGCAGGATTTTCTTGGATCCGCCCATCAGCAAGCACGTGATTGCTTTCTTGATATCGGTATTACCATAAATACTCGGAGCAATGCTATTGGAGAATACCTCGAACAAATTTGGCGTTCTTGACAGTTCCAAAAACTCCTCCTCTTCTTCTTCGCTGAAAAGCGTCTGGTTTCTGGAGTTGTGCTGTAAATCCGTCTCGATTCCAACCACTCTAATATACGGGTTTCTGATAGCAACGGCGCCTGCGCCTTTGACTTTGTTCTGATAAATAGAATATACACCTGTGATTGTACATCGAGTGCCGGGAATCACTTTGTTTGTGAGGTATCGGTCGGCTGACAGAAGAATATGTCGAGGCATATCACCTACAGGAATCATATCAGGAGCTTCCTGCAATTTCAGCACCTGTTGATCAATGAACTGCGATTTATCATGTAATATCACATAAGGATCCAATGGACAATCCTTTCTGTCACCACCGGGGGGAGCATCACCAAGGCATCGTCGAGGCAATTGCATGCCTGCAAAGCCACTAGACACCTCAATTCGATGCAAATGACGACATGATCTACACATGAGCTGCAAGACGGTAGCTTTAGATGACAATGTCGAGGCTCCAATAACAATTCCGGGAATTCGTACCAATTTCGTGATGTACTTTGCGGATAAGTCACGAATTGAAATTGTACTAGCACTGCTCTTGAGAATGATTTGGCAGCGAGGAATGGCACTTTCAGGAGCTTCTTCGGAATTATCTCTCTGTATAAAAGCCACACGATTAGCTACATCTCTGGCAGCACTCTCAAACAACGGTAACACGTCGCCAGGCTCTTCAGCTAGTTTCTGGCCCAAATCTTCGTCAAAAGCATGAACATGAGCAACATCAACAGACAGAGAATAGTTCTTGACAATGACGTTTTCTCGGAGCTGTTCTCGATAAATAAAGCTATTATCGATCCAAAATTGAAGAATGAAATCACGGAGTTTGTTTTGGATTTCACTCAGTGATCTCTCCTCGGATTGCTGGCCAGGGAGAACGTGAGTAGAGTATACTCTTTCTTGATCGTAGGACATGATGGATATTCAGATAAGGAGTTGAGTTTTCTTTAGCACGGATAATTGGAATTGTGGGATTTTTAAACCTTTTTAACTCAACCTTGAAAATTGCCGTGAATATCCAAACTCTGATAATGATAAAAGGTATATGATTTTCGCGTTCGCGTTGTAATAACTTTTCCTAATTAGTCGTAAATCAAAACGCTTCCGGGTAACACCCATTATGAAAATTCCAGAACATTTTGGAAACATTATAAAAAGCCATATATATCCCCCATTTCTCCACCAATAATTCTTAAAACTTCCCCATGTCTGACGCAGACCAACTGAAAGCTCAGGGAAACGCCGCGTTCTCTGCCAAGGAATTTACAAAGGCCATTGATCTGTTCACCCAGGCAATCAATGCTTCACCGACTCCTAATCATGTTCTGTATTCGAATCGATCAGCCTGTTACGCCAGTGAGAAAAACTTCGATCTTGCTCTGAAAGATGCCGATGAATGCATAAAAATCAATCCTGCTTGGGCAAAAGGATACACAAGAAAGGCTGCTGCTTTGCATGGTGCTGGTGATCTTGTTGGAGCCGTCGATGCTTATGAAGAAGCTCTCAAGAAGGATCCTACCAATTCTCAGGCACAATCAGGCCTTAAATCAGTCCAGGATGCTATTGCTCAGGAAGCAAAACAGGACGGTGGTGATTTAGGCTTGGGTGCTATTTTCAATGATCCTGCAGCCTGGCAAAGACTTCAAAGCGATCCAAAGACCCGAGAGTTTGCCAATGATCCGCAGTTTGTCCAGACTTTACAATCATTGTCTGGTAGAAACCCCATGGAGGCTCTCCAGGCAATGCAAACGGACCAGAGGGTTATGCAGGCTTTGACAGTTATGATGGGAATGCAGTCACCTCCTGGGCCTGATGATGCTCCATCTGCTGGATCGTCAAACCCAGAACCTACGCCCAAAAAAGAACCCGAACCGCCTAAAAAAGAAACCAAAGTCGAAGAAGATGTGCCTGAGGGTAAGAAGGAAGCTGATGCAGAAAAACTGCTTGGAAATGCTGCTTATAAGAAGAGACAGTTCGATGAAGCCATTGCTCATTACAGTAAAGCCTACGAAATACATAAAGACATCACATACTTGAACAACCGATCGGCTGCAGAGTATGAGAAGGGCGATTACGACGAAGCAATCAAGACCGGTTTGCAGGCAGTTGAGGAGGGCCGAGATGTTCGTGCAGATTATACTCTTGTAGCCAAGGCATTCGGGCGAATAGGCACATGTTATTTGAAAAAAGATGACCTCAACAAGGCAATTGAGTACTTCAACCGTTCATTGACGGAGCATCGAACCCCAGATGTGCTCAATAAACTGCGATCTACAGAAAAGGAGCTCAAGAAGCGGGAATCGGAGAGCTACATTGATCCAGAAAAGGCTGAAGAAGCTCGAGATGCCGGAAATAAGAAGTTCAAAGAAAACGACTGGCCTGGAGCAGTCAAGGATTATACTGAGGCAGTCAAGCGTGCGCCCAAGGATCCGCGAGGCTACGCCAATAGAGCAGCAGCTCTGCTTAAGCTTATGAGCTACCCCGACTCTGTCAGGGACTGTGAGAAGGCCATTTCTTTGGACCCGACGTTCTTCAAGGCTTATACAAGAAAGGCAACGGCTCTGTTGGTGATGAGAGAATACCGAAAGTGTATGGATACATTGGAGGCAGCTCGAGCATTGGATACAGAATTTAAGCATACTCGGGAGATTGACGAGCTTTATAACAAGGCAGTCACTGCACGATTTGCTGCTGAACCGGGAGAAACATCAGAGCAGACAGCAGAGAGATTGGCCCAGGATCCGGAGATTGACGAGATTCGTCGAGATCCAGTCATGAATACAATTTTGCAGCAGGCCCAGAACGATCCAGCAGCTTTGCAAGATCATATGAAGAATCCAGAAGTCAGACGTAAGGTGGGACTTTTGGCAGCAGCTGGTATCATTCGAACGAGATAAATAGTAAGAACTAGCAATAATAAGTTGCATTATAATGTTGAAAATATAATATTAAGATTGTAATTCTCGTAAATGGTAAATGGCATTTCTTATTTCTTAACCGCAGCCAAATTTCCCAACCTCCCATTCTTAGCTTCTCAACTTCCAACATGGCTGACCAAATAAGCTTGGATGAAACCAATAGAATCCGTAAAAGTCTTGGATTGGCGCCTATTGTGGAACAGGAGCGATCTTCAAGTAAACATGAACATGCTGTGGACGCAAATAGTATTAGTTTAGAGGAAACAAACCGCATCCGTGCCAGCTTAGGGCTCAAATTGATTCCTACAGAAGTCTCGGGAGACTCAAACGATGCCAGTGAAAACTGGAAAAAACATGCAGATGAGGAGAAACGACTGGTTGAGCAGAAGAGGATTCTCAAGAAGATCCAGGAGGTGAGGGATCAAGCTGCTCGTCATAGACAGCTGCAAGGGAAAAGCATTCTTGAAACTGACAATGATGAGACAGGAAATGCGAAAAACTGGCTTAAGCAGTTCAAAAAGAAGCAAAGGGATTCTGCAGCTAAGCGATACGACTCTGAAGACCAGGACGGAGACGAAGGTACAAGCAACAAGACGTACGATGGCGAGAGCTTAGGAGGGCTAAAAGTCGGACATAAGCTGAGTGAGGTGGAAGGATTACTTAAAGATGATGTTCTTACGCTTAAAGATAAGTCTGTACTGGATGATGATTCAGAAGAGGAGTTGATTTCGGCAAAATTATCTGAGAAACAGGCTTTGGAAGAGAAGCTTAAAGGAGCAAAAGGTCAATCAAAGTATCACGAAGAACCGGTTGAAGAAGACAAAGAAGAAGAAGATTATTTTGTATTGAATGGTTCGAGTATAAAGTCTGGAGAAAAAGAAAAGAGTGGTTCAGACAATACGCAGGAAACTGCTCGACCGCAGAAGTTCTCTTTAGACTTTGATAGCATAGACTCGATTAACGAAGCTTCGTCTGATTATCAAGCAGCTTCGGCCAAGCCAAAGCGATTTAAGCCTAAAAAGTTTAAACCCACGGAAAAGAAGAGAAAAAGATTCGAAGACGATGAAGGAATCACTGCTGGAGAAGATGATTTTGCTCTTCAGGAAATGCTGACTTCTAACCGAAGAAAAACTCTTAAAAGCAGCCGAAAAATTCAGACAGCAGAGGAGCTCGCAGAGAATATCGCTCAAGAGAAGGAGGACAGCAAGAGCGTGGAGCCAGAAGAAAAACAGGATGGGGTTGTAGTTAGCAATACGACTGATTTTCTTGGTTTTATACGGCATGTCAAGAGTGAAAACGAGCAGGAAAACGGAAGGGCAAATGCTGGCACGTTGAAGTCTGATGTGAATGATGTGAATGGAACTGTAAAATTGGAAGAAAATGGGGAAGTTGCCAATGGTAGCTTGAAACCACAAGATGATATACAAGTCAACGATTTTGTGAAGATAGAAGAAGACCAAGACATGACTAACCATTCAGATCAAGCTATTGAAGAAAGTCAAACGAAGCCTATTGTGCCGATATCCTTCACGGACCAAGCCGAATCATATAGTGTTGGTGGAGGTCTAGCAGAAACCCTCAAGCTTCTCAGAAGTAAGGGCTCGGTCAAGGAGAACGCAGAAAACGAAAAAGAAGAAACGGCCAGGAAACGGGAATGGCAGAAGGAAATGGAGCTAAAACGAGCACAATTGGCTAGTGACTTTGACAAGCGTCGCAAACAGGCTCGAGAAGAAGCTGGATGGGACCGACTAAGTGCTCGCGAGCAGGCACAATTGGCAAGGATGGAGAAGGAGCAGTTTGAAAGTGAGCTTGCAAAACAGTCGTGGAGTCTACTTGCTGGTTATAAACCGGAAGTGAATCTTGAATATCGGGATGAATTGGGCAATAAGCTGACGGAGAAGGAGGCATACAAAGACTTATCGCATCAATTCCATGGTAACAAGAGTGGGCGACGAAAGGTCGAGAAACAGATGAGAAGAAGAGAAGAGAAATTGAAGGGGGAGTCGCAAAGTCTGTTTGATGTAGGAGGGGAAAGTGGAGAAAGGAAGAAGCCGGGGATTCGGCTGGCATGATATTTATTGGAGAAACGAGAGTACGCGCATATTATTAGATGGTTCAACTAAAAAATAATGAATTAATTCAACTAAGAAATAATGAAATAAAAAATAATAAAAAATCCCTAAAAACTACATAAAAATAATAAAAAAAAACCATAAAAAAAACCATATAATTGCCCATCTGCTCCCTCGCTGGTTGCTTCGTTTACTGCTTTTCCTCTTCTGTTTTGTTCTCAAATATACTCAACTCCCAGCACACCAAATCTTCCTTCTTCACCAACCACCAACACCACCATGGCTACCCAACAACGAGTCCCCGAACGTGCTGTACCTGGGATGCATTCTGGATATCCATTGGGGTCTGGAGCTAATGGAGTATCGTCGGGAATACCCGGTGATGCAGCTACATTGGTTGCTCAGCAGCAACAATCGGGTGTATCAAATTACCACTATAGACAGCCTACAGGACGAAACATTTCTGGTATTTTCGAGGAGGTTTTACCAGATGTTAAGCTATATTGGGATTTACAAGATGCAGAAAGACGCCTGGACGCGGTGATTAGTAGGAAACGACTGGACTTGCAGGATATGGCTGCACGAAGTCGAAAGAAGACCAAGGTGCTTCGAGTATTTATTTCCAACACTGCCAGTGACCAGCCATGGCAGAATGTTTCGAATCTGGATACGTCGGCATTTGACTTTGATACTGGGACTGATCCCATGTGGAATTTACGCATTGAGGGCCGATTGGTTGACGATGAGCCTGCAGACTCTCCTAAACGGCCGAAATTCAACACGTTTTTTACCAGTATCGTGGTGGAATTGGAACCTTTGGACGAAGGAGTAGATGCAAATGAAAATAGGACGATTGAATGGCACGAACCGGTTGGAAATCCAGGGCAAAATGTGGAGTTTGATGTGTTGGATATCAGAAGAAAGGGAGATCGAAATAGAAAGGCCAAAATCAGCCTGGCACTCAAAGAATTCCCTGACAGGTGCAAACTGAGTCCTAAGTTATCTCAAGTTTTGGCTATTGACGAAGGAACCAAGGCAGGTGTCATTGTTGCACTTTGGCAATATATCAAGTTCCATAAACTGCAAGATGAGGACGAAAAACGACTCATTCGATGCGATGGACCCTTGAAAGAGCTTTTCGATCGAGATACTATCAGTTTCCCTCAGATTATGGACTTGGTCACTCCACATTTGCTTCGCAGACAACCGATTGTTATAGATTATACTATTCGAGTCGATAAAGAAAGCACCCTAGGGGAAGTGGTGTTTGATATTGATATCGAGACAGATGTGGTTCGATCGGAACAGATGAATGATATACTGGAGAACTGGAACAACAACCAGACGCAGCTGGCTGAGCTGGATAATCAGATAGCTATGGGTGTTCAGGCACTAAACAATGCTCGATTACAACGACAGTTCTATAAAGAACTGGCAGAGAATCCGGCTGACATGATTGAACGATGGACTGCGTCACAAGTGAGGGATTTGAAGGTGATATTATCGGACCAAGGGTTCAATGAAGAAGATGTGCGTCATAGCAGTTTCTATACAGATGATTTACTGCGACAGAGTGTACATTTGTTTTTGAATGCCAAGCCGTGAAGGGTGTATTTTACATAAAAGCTAATGATTGAAAGTAGTGATAAATAGACATGTCAAGTCGTTTCTGGTGATTTTTCCCCGTTGTTCTGAGCCCGTACTTGAAAATCCCACCCCGTTTTTCTTCTTTTCCTCAGCCGTACCCATCTTCAAATCAGTCATGACTTCGAGCCAGAAATACTTCTCAACAAGATCATCAAATAAGACCCAGTCTTTTGAGCATGTTGTACTAGAAGGATTAGCGCCGGATGGTGGATTATACATACCGACGGGGATACCTCATGTGTCCCAGGAAACGCTGGATCAGTGGAAAGAGTTGAAATTTGATGAGCTAGCTGCTGAAATCATGTCTTTATACGTTTCCAAAGATGAAATCCCCTATAAAGATTTGAAAGAACTTACAAAAAGGGCGTATTCGACATTTAGATCGGACCAAGTGACGCCGTTAGTGCGTTGTGGAAAAGATAACTTGTATGTTTTGGAGCTCTTTCATGGCCCAACATATGCCTTCAAAGACGTGGCTTTACAATTTGTTGGAAACCTGTTTGAATATTTCTTGAGCAGACGAAATCAGGGTAAATCAGACGCGGATCCTACGAGAGAATTCATCACTGTTATTGGTGCTACTTCGGGAGACACTGGTTCAGCTGCCATTTATGGCTTAAGGAATAAGAAAGACGTCTCTGTATTCATTTTATATCCTACTGGGCGGGTTTCTCCTATCCAAGAGATGCAGATGACCACTGTTTTGGATAAAAACGTTCACACCATGTCTGTTAATGGCACGTTTGATGACTGCCAGGATTTGGTCAAGCAAGCATTTGCTGATACAAAGTTCAATGACGAATTCCATGTTGGAGCTGTGAATTCCATAAATTGGGCTCGAATCCTCGCTCAAATCACCTACTACTTTTATTCTTACTTCCAGGCCCAGAAGATCGCCGGGTCAAAGCCTATCAAATATGTTGTTCCGACAGGTAATTTTGGTGATATCTTGGCAGGTTTCTATGCCAAAAAAATGGGTCTACCAATCGCTGATTTGGTCATCGCTACAAATGCCAACGATATTCTATACCGATTTTTCAATAACGGTGGCAGTTATTCCAAAAGTGATGATGGTCCTGCTGTTGTTCATGCTACATTATCACCTGCCATGGACATTTTGGTCAGTTCCAACTTTGAAAGGTTCCTTTGGTACACGGTTAGAGAAACTATTGTCGATAATGATGCAGATGCCGGTGCAAAAGTCGCTGAATGGATGAATAAACTAAAGACTCATGGCTCTTTCTCTGTTCCTGAAAACACTTTAAGTCAGGCTAACAAATACTTCAGTGCAGCACGAACTTCGGATGAACAAACCATTGAAACTATCAAAAATGTTTATCAAACTATATCACCTAAATATCTGATTGATCCTCACAGTGCAGTGGCCATTTCTGCTGGATTGAACCGTATTGAAAAGGATTCAGATTCCACCTATGTTTGCCTTTCAACAGCTCATCCTGCCAAGTTTGCAGAAGCCGTCAATAAGGCACTTTCGGGAATCAGTGGATATTCTTTTGAAGATGATGTTCTTCCTGAAGAGTTCAAAAAGATGATGAAAGCTGAACCGAAGAAGATATTTGTTGATAAGCCGGAAATCGAGGAAATCAAGAAAATCATACAGCAGCAATTAGCAGCAACAAAGCCCTGAAAAACATGCTGTGCAGAAAAAAACAACCCAAAATAGAGTCTATAGTTTATAGATACATTAAGATTTGCCTATTTGGGGCATTATATATACACTTGAATTACTCTTCTTCCTCCTTCAGCGCCTTGCTTTTGTCGTTAATTAACTCACCGTAATCTCTAGCTAGAGGAGCAACAGTATTAGCGGCACGTTCCAGTACATGCTGAACCCGTTGTTTTAGAGGATTATAATCACAGTCAACTTCCATCTCATAGAAGCGTATTTTAGCAGTTTTGTTTTCAATATTGATAGTAGCCATGTTTTTATCAACGTCCAATTCAAACGAGTCACCAAACTGAGCTCGCATCAGTTTTGCAACCTGATTAATGCGTATTTCTTCCGACGATGACCGTGTTCCATTATGCTTGTGATCGTCAGTAGTATGGCATCCACAGCTTTTGGATGATAACTTGACCGATGTCGGTGCTGAGTCTACCGATAGTATCACTGCTAGAACCGAGTCAGCTATAGCATCATTCATGACTGTACCGACCCATTCTATGGTTGTTTCATTACTTTCGTGAACTATTCTAACAGCATTCATGACTAGGAATTCTGTCTTGTCGTGAGATTCAAGCAGAATTTCCAATGCACCGAACATTTGTTCAAGATGATATCGAATAAGATCAGGACCTGCATTGACAGTAACCGTCAACTTTTCGGTGATGACACTGGTTGCCAACGAGGTGTATTCACGTAAATCAGACGTTTGCACAAGATTCAGTTGGAAGTCCTTCTCTACTAAGACACCTGAGATAATTTGGCCATCGTGAGGGGGATGCTCAGCCAATTCACCCAACGTTCGAGCATACTTGACACTTTTGAAAGGAAGTTCGACCTCATAGCAGTTTTTGGGATTATAAATGCGAACTTCTCGGTCAGTTCCTTTACGATCGGAGTATTTACTCATTAAAGCAGACTTAAGACGACCCATAATTGTTGCTTCACCATGGACGAGAAATATCGACTTTGCGTTAACCAAATCAATGAACTGGCTATTCTGCTTGAAGTCGACATGGGCAGCGAACGAAAGTTCATGCACAGACAGTCTTCGTGGGATTTTTGCATCCGGAGAACTCATAGAAGGGATTTCCGATGGTTCATTGAGAATCTGTTTGGCCATAGTACCCTCCACGGAATAACCTGTAACAATAAGAGTGTTTTTGGAGTCTGGAGCCCAGCGTTCTAGAAGCTCACGAGATATGCCGTTTTGGAGCATACCTGGAGATGCAATCATGACACAAGGGCCCAAGTCGTCAAACCGGTCGAGATTTTTAACAGACTTGATATGCTTGAAATGGAAGGGATTTGAACGAGAGTCCCTGAATTTTTTTCGGATGTTATCATTCATCATATTGATGTATGTTTGATAGATAGCCATGCATTTTCTTGCAAGAGCAGAAGCATAATAAATGTTGACATGATCGAGTTCTGAATGAGCAGACCAATATTCATCGAGAATTAATAAGATTTCCTGGGCTCGCCCTAGAGAGAACACAGGCAATAAACATCGGCCTCCTTTACCAACAGTCGAGTGGATCAATGAAGTCAATCTATTTTCCTTTTCAGCTCTTTCCATGTGAATTCCTGTGCCATAAGTGGACTCGGTGATAAGAATATCTGGGGTTTGAGGAGGAACTTCGGCTATATTTAAATGGCGGTCCTCTTCACGAGAATAATCGCCGGTGAACAAGACCTTGACGCCACCAATCTCAATGAAAAACATGGCAGCACCAAGCACATGGCCAGCATGAAACGCAGTGAATCTGATACCTTGGACTTCGACGGTGGAATGATAGTCAACGGACTCAATCTGATTGAAAGAAGCAGCCAAATCATCGTCAGTAAACAGCGGAGCAGATCCATCTGATGATCCACTGACCTTGACGAAATCCGATAATAACCAACGGTATATAGCTTTTGTAGGATGTGTCATAAACACTCTTCCTTTGAAATTGGTATGCTGCATCACATAAGGCAACGAAGCAGCATGATCCAAGTGGAAATGCGAAATGAGAAGAATGTCTACAGTAGAAAGATCATATTCATCATAGAATGGAAGCGATGCAAGACCTGTATAGGCAGGATGAACACCGGCATCTAACATTACGGTTTTGCCTCGATACGAGATGATATGACAGGAGCGGCCTACTTCAGCACCACCGCCTAAACAGACGAAATTGAACATATCGCTGGGCTGAATTGGGTTAGAGGCTAATTAGTTAAAGTAGTATAGCGTTATACTTACGTCATTGTCATCATCGGTGGCTCGTTTTGACATGTTGGTTGGAGGGAGAAAACAGTGGGAGAAAGGCGGCGAGAAAACCGTTGGAAACAGCAGCGAGAAAACAGTGACAAAACCAAAGTTGAAGTGATTGAAATCGATGCCAAATGGCCCAACATCAGTTGACCGTTCAACAATGCAGAAACGAATACTTATAGTGGGGCCGCCGAAATCGGGAAAAATGAGCTTATTGAAATGTATGTAGATAATGGATTGTTAATAAGACTGTAACATCTAACTTTCAGCTTTAACTGGCACTCTTCCAACCGGCTTAGCCAACGTATCGGATCATGCTGGTTTGGATCATAGCATAGAATTAAAAACTAAATATTATGAAACTACTGTAGATATATGGATAGATGAGCATTCGAAGGACTCCACAGGTTTAAATGAGTGGATATCGAGCTTTTCATCGCAAGAGGCTAAAGAAGTACGGGAGACTCTTGGAGCAGTGATATTCACGGTAGCCAGCACAATATCCACACATGAGCTAGCTGATTACATCAAAGCCTGGAAATCGTTTCTACAAGTTCTTGAAATACAGGAGTCATGGGATGGTGTAGTGTTTGTAGTATCTAAAGGTAAATTAAGCCATGATCGGCTGGAGTTGATGGATTCAGAGGTGGAATTCGAGTATGTCAATCAATTGGCAGCTAGAAAAGATGCAGATGGAGAAGCAGATGGTATAGACCGAATACTTCAAGGGCTAGAGAGTTATATATGGGAAGAGGACGAGGAATTGGCCGGAGCATCTAGTCCAATTGGCCATGAAGCGCTTGATGAGATGATCTCTGATGACTCTGACCTTAATCCTGCTGTTGAACTAGCGAGAATTATAAGCACTATGAAAGCACCATTGTTAGACGAAGCGTCTGTGGATAAGTACGAAGGGTTTTTTGAGAGGCTCAATAAGGTGAAAAATGATAAGGACATGGGGGATGAGGAGAGGAAAAGCGCAGTGGAGGAATTGGCCGATGAACTGCTTCGGATAATGTGATAGGGTGTTATTTAAGATTACGAGGGCAGTTGTTTAAAACTGCCAGCCTTTTAAGCTGTCAGTTGCATGAAGTGCTGTATGAGATATTGATATTATAGATGCTGAATACGTTAGGCCAAGTCCTCCAAACCCCTTCATATTAAAGAGCGAGATCTACGCGCAATTACGTCAATTAAAAGAGAGCGAAAACTATAGCGTTACACTCTATTCGGCCTACTCTATCTTTGCAACTTTCCTCTTGCCGATGTTCTTCATGACTCGCTTCCTCTGCTTGATCATATGGAAAAACAAGACATAAAAACCCGGCAAGTACAACAGCAGGACCACCTTGAATGCCAAAGCATAAAGCGGCTCCCAGTTCTGGGCGTCGGGAATTGCAAAAAACGTCAAAATGCACTCACTTCCTGCTCCCAGAGGATACAAGATGAAAAAAGAGTTATATCTCAACCATACAAGGAAATGAGGCACCTTGCCATCATTGAAGAGATTAATGGCATAATACGAGTATCGAATGACTTCGGTAACACTCCATGCAAACACCATGGTGCAATACACAATGTTATCAGCAACCTCGGGAAACGGATCAATGACGGCCCATACCAGAAACAATCTCGATGCTACCTGCATGATTGCAGTGCTTATGGGGCTCTTAACGAATCCCAATGCCGAATGAACAATCTCCGCTAGAGCCAAAGTTTGTACGAATTTGGTGAACACAAAGGAGCCAGCAGCGACGAATTCGGATCCAGCCAAATAGCTCAGAATGAGCAGTCGAGCTAATACAGCGCCCCATAGAAAGGCTGAGACGACATTGTACGTAATGAGGTATCCTTTGACATCCATGGGGGGATTTTTTGTGATGATTTGGGGAGGTTGGGGGAAGAAAATCAAAAGTGCCAAACTTTGTTTGTTTTAATTGTTCGAGTTTTTGATGCTGAAATTTGGGCTTTTATGCCAACGTTTGCAACTTCTAACGGCCAACTGGGCACTTGGTGAGCATGAAATACCCGGCAATAGCACTTGTACTGCTTGCAGTTCTTAATATCTGTGTATTGGCAACACCCTGGACTGCTGAAGATAGAGAGATATTTATGCTAAAAGATGCCGTGGAGAAGGATATTGGTGAGGGAACAACCTTTTACTCATGGTTAGGCGTTAGTACCAATGCCGATGACACGGAAATCACCCGTGCATATCGGAAATTAAGTCGGAAACTGCACCCTGACAAGAACCCGTCGAAACGAGCCACCGAGAGGTTTTCTAGACTGGGGGTTGTGGCTAATGTTCTGAGATCAGCTAGAAGAGACCGCTACGACTTCTTTCTTCGGCACGGGTTTCCTAAACTCAGAGGCACTGATTATTTCTATAAAAGGTATCGTCCAGGTATAATTGAGGTTCTGATATTCTTGTATGGAATCATTGGTGCTGGGCAATACATTGCTCTGAGAATTACTGCTTCTAATCAAAGATCCCACATGGAATCAATCATTGAACAAGTAACTCAAGCCGGATGGGGAGGTGGCATGTCTACCACCAAAAGAAAGGTCGTACTACCTAATGGCAAGACGTTTTTCATTTATCCGACTGGGTCGGTGTTTTTGGTGGAAAGAGACGTTGAGTACTGGCTAAATCCCGATGAAATCAGACCTGCTGCTTGGTCCGACACTATAATATTCAAACTGCCGAGATGGATATACTCCAAGATCACGGGAAAGAAGCTGGCTGAGGCGAATGGGCATGTTTTGGGTGAAAAAACGGAGGAAAACGGATCTGTTAAGACTAAGAAGGCTGGTAAAGGAGGAGTAAAGAAGAAGAGTAAATGAGCGGTGGAGAAGCAGTAAACACCAATAGAAGTACATGGACTGCTAAAAATTACGAGTATAGAAGTATAAAACACAAGGTATCAAAGTTCAAATCACTAATACGCTCATATCATTCAATATACAATTCACTACTATCGGATAATCTCATCTCATTCAATCATCAAGATTTTCTATGCCTCTGACATTATAATGGTTTTCCACTTACACTATAACATGATGATAAACTTAGCTTGCCTACAACTAGCTATCATGATAACTATGACTTCGAACAAGCTCCAAATTGTCTTCGTCACCAATAATGTCCCTGTCATGCCTGTCATGATCCTCCTCATCCTCCTCGTCATGCTCATGTGCATGAACATCTTCTCCTCCATATTGCGATGCGTCTCTGTAAATGTTCTCTCTATCATGATCCCACTCATCCTCATCATCCTCTTCATCGCTCGAGCCAAAATGACCTGCGCCACTCATTTGCTCTGAGATATATCGTACAAATTGACCTGACCCCTTCTCATGGCCTTCTTCGTCATCAAAGGAATGTGATACAACATCTTCGCTGCCATCATCATATCCTTCTCCATTCCCTGCCAATATCGCATGCGTATTAATGGGTAAACTACCTTCTTCCGGCCGCTTTCCTCCAAGAATCGTATTATACTGGTCACGTATCTGCACCAGAGTATGCGTGACATAATTGATCCAATATTGTTCTGTAACAGCTGCAACCACAACTGGACTAACATTCTCTGGAGAATGAAGAGCTGTAAATTTAACAACCTCTTCTGAGATGAGTGTAAGATGGCCCATATATCCAAGCCTTACTCCCGTCTCCTTTTCATGTTCAACGCACCTGGCGTGTCCTTCACAGATTATTTGCGTCAATCGGCCCTTTTCAAATAAATCAATGGCCAGAAATTTATTATAACCGCTGAATATCTGAGTATTCAGTATCTGCTGCACAATGTCAAACACCACGTTATGCAAAAAGTTGTTCCAGGGAAATTCAAAAAACATATTAAGAATAGTCGTAATGCAACCATTATCTGCCAATGCAATCTTCAAAGCATCTCCAACAATAGGATTGGTACGTAAATGTCGTTCATATTCCTTCAGATTTATCGGCTGCACACTATCGGTAGACAGATCGACGTCTTCTGAATGTTGTATTGATGTTTCTCCTTCTTCGTTGTGACCATTCTCATTATCAAACGAAGACGAATGGGCTCTTTCAATGTTAAGCCCTTCCAAATCTTCCTCTAGATGAGGCATCTTGTTACCTTCATTGCCACTACTATTTTCTTCCAAACCTTCCATAGAGCCATCGCCAGGGTCCGAAGTAGCTTCCTCATGAGCAAATCGTAACTCCGACTCTAAGACATCCTGAGCAGATTGAGGCAAGGCAGCAGCACCTTCTTCACCAAGTATTTCGCCTCTAGCTCGCGCAATCACGTTTTTAACCCGCTGCCTCTCCTTATCTCGGGCATGAACAATCTCTTCGCCAAAAGCTTCGTTCAGAAGACCCATATTGCTGCAATGTAATAATTCCGCAATAAGTTCACAGATCTTGAATCTTTCAAAACCCAAAGGCTCGATATACCCGAGCGAAGTTTCTATTTGATCCGAATGATGTCTAGCAAGCATTTTCTGGAATTGGGGGATTGCCGTTGTAAATATCTTTACCAGCGTGCCCAAATAGATTGGATCTCGGGGACCAGGAGGATGACTTTCCATGGTGACATCCATGACAGGAAAATAATCGTAATCCGAGTTGTTTTTGCGGATGATTTCTATAATGACTCCCACACCAGTAGCTAAGCCAACGCCACCACAAAGCATATATCCCATTAGTTGTCGTACACAGGGCTCACTGACAAGTTCACGCGAGAGCTCATTAGGGCCAATTGTACTGTTATCATTTGGGGAATTGGCAGAAATAGTTACAAAGGCTTTGAGAAAATCACCGGCAGCCGCTTGAACGCTAGGGGGGACTTGTGGACCCAGGAATTCAAGCAGGCTAGGAATAAGCCGTTGAGCTTGAAGAAAGTCGATAATACCGGTTGAATTGTCACGCTTATCTGAAGAAATAAGTCTGAGCAAAAAATCCATCAAAGGAGGATTCTCAATATGCTTGATGAATTTCTTGGCAAAGTCGGTTCTGGTGGTTACAAACATGACCAGATCTCCAGTCTTCTTGTCGAGCAGATGCTCATTGATCTTGGTAAAACACGAGGCCAGAGTCACGTCTAGAAACTCGTCTTCGTCTAAGATTGCCCATAGTTGCTCCAGAAGATATGTTCGTTCCATCAGGGCTTCAGTAATACTCCAAACGTCAGCCGATAAGATTTCAGTACATACTTGAGCACGACGCTCTCTGAGTTCCTGTAGTTCATCTTCTTCATCATAAGGCTCATCCTGATCGATGATATGTTCTTCCGAGTCGTCGTCATGTGATTTGGGGCCAGAATCGTCGTCACTATGATGAGAAGACATTCGATGTAAAACGTCGTCATTTTGATCACCGTCGGAATCCGAGTCGGTGTTAAACATATGAGTATCAGAATCCAAGCTGGGATCGTCGGAAAACGGCTTTGCATGATTTGATGAGTCGTCAGGGAGTTTTTCATTGAGTTTCGGGTCTCCGTCATCGTCAGCAGAACTATCCGTTTCAGAAACATAACTTGGGCTTTGACCATGCAATTTATCGTCGGAAAGTTTAGGAACAGCATCAATGACCATATGAATCATTTCCTCCATAATATGAGGTTCCCGTAGGTATTCAATGAGCTTAGTATTAGGAACAAGCAGCTCTTGAATGACATCATGCTCATCTAACACCTCAGCCAACGTATGATCGGGTTTATCTAGGATTTTCTCGACGGCTGATATCGACGAGAATCCATTGCCAAGCCTCCAAAATGCCATGGTGGAGTGGCCGTTTCAGGATGCAATTGGTTTTGGGGTTGGGTTGAAAAGATTAATTTCTTAGGGCCGGTGCGGTGGGAAAAAGGGAGCAAAATTGGCGGGAAGGGAAGGGGTGGGATTGTGGATGGCCAAATGAAGGGTAGAGGGGAATAATTGGAGTGGTTTAGATGTTTATTTTGGATATGGAGATTGGGAAATTATCAATTTTGTTAAAAGTTTATGTTTGTTTGTGTTGGTTGGTGTTCTATATGTATATCTCATGTAGTGATGGATCATAGTTAGCTGTAGTAACATTGTAAAGTGATAGATCAGAAGTCAACGGGTTACAAGATGGAGGGTTGATTGTTTATTTAGGAGCACTGTATTTTGGATAATAGATCTTTCCTGATGACTTAATAAATGTGTATATTGATCCCTGTATGTTGTTTACCCTCCAACATTGTTACTGCTGTTGCTATGGCCGTTGCATAAACCCGTTGGTTGCCATTGGTGGCATAACAACAACCTAACAAATGACAACCTCTGTCGTACAAGAAGTATACATACGAGTATATAGTTGCAAATGGCCGATTTATGTATTATTATGGTTTTTAATTCAATTGTAATTGGAATATTTAGCATAATTATGTATTTCTACTGTTGATTCATGGCTACTGTTGATCCTTGCTTCTTTGCTTTTATCTCCATTGTCGGGTCTCCCCAACGGACCTTCCGTCTAGCTGGTAAGAATTGACCGGAAAAAGTAGATAGAATAATTTCAAGTCAATAATTTATTTGAATTATGAGGTATTGAAATCATTATATATATATATATATATATAAACTTCTTTTGATTTCTGTTTAGACTATTTCTATCATTTATATCATGCTTTACACTCGAGGTTACCATTTGAGGTTAATATTTACCAGGGGTGAGAGCCTCAACGGTAGCTAACTGCCAGAGCTAATGGCTTACTATCGACTGTTGTCTTTTAACTGGCTATTATTTCAACAACACTTTTATATAATAACTAGATAAATATATTACTTGATTTACATATCAGCTTATTGGCTATTTTGAAAAAGCAGCCTTTTTATGTCTTCTGTTTGGGGACATTTCGTTTGGTTACTTTCTTCGTGGTACTCAATGGCTTACAGTTACATTAGTTAGGCTAGACTGCCAAATTCATCAATTCTTCAATAAACACTGATTTTTGGAAATTCAAATCTTCTTCGATGAAAGATGATGTCATAGCCACGTAATCATACAAAAGGCCATAAAAGCAACTTAATTCTCGTCTGCTCAATGGCCCAAATAACTGACAGTCTTGTTCAGATCTCTTCATCTCATAATGCTTCTCACAATGGTACAATACTTTTTATCGGTCAACTCCTTGTAATTTTACAATAATATCTTAATACTACTCTACAAATAAAAATATAACAATAAATAATAATATAAATAATAATAATCACCCTAGATGCATCTATCCCTCATATTATGCCCACTCCTTGTGTGTCTGGTTCAATGCCGTGCCAAGAGTTCCATTCTTTGGAATATTAAATCCAGATATCACAGTACTGTTTACCGTGCCATTCATAAACGGAAGAGCACTAGGCAATGTAATACCTGCGCCAGGAGCAGATGAAGTTTCCAAAGGTGTAGAAGTAGGAGTCATGGTGCTAACATACTCGCTGGTCATAGTAACAACCTCAGTAACTGTGCTAGGCTCTACTGTAACATATACAGTTTCAGATTCGGCAGGAACAGTCACAGTTTCAGCTGGATATGAGGTTCCATCAACGGTGGTGCCTGGAAATACAATTGGAGCAATTGTCGTGCCAGGAATGACAACTTCTGAGACAGTAGTCCCTGGTATCACAGATGTAAAAGTCGAAATAAAAGTCTCATATCTTGTAACAATTGAGGGTGCAGCTGTGTAACCGGGTAGAGATACTGTCCTTGTCACAGTTACAGGCTCAATGGTGGTGCCATCAACAGTAGTACCTGGCTGAACAGTCACAACAGTCTTTTGTTCCTCACCCTTGATAGTGGTTAAAGTATAAGGAGCAATAGTAGTAGCAGGCTCAGTGACTCCAGTAAATGTGCTAGCAGGTACCACATCACCATTTGTCATCGTCACAGGCGGTATAACAGTTCCTGGGATAGTGTATCCTGGTATAGTAGTGCCTGGTATAGTGCTGTATATCGTAGTGTAGACCACATAAGGAGAAGCATCTTCTTGATCTGAAGCATTCTCTGGAGAAGTGGCACCACCCTCTGAAGATTCAGTTCCTTCGTTGGAAGATGAGCCATCATCTTTTTCCGAGGAAGGTCCATTGCCCAAGGAAGATCCGTTATCCGGGGAAGATACGTTGCCTGAAGAGGATCCGTTGTCCGAAGAAGAAGCATCATCTGAAGGTGCCTGTCCCTCCAAAGGAGGTCCAACACCTGGAGCAGGAGGGAAGTTGCCATCTGAAGAATCAGAAGGTGAGGCATCATTGCCTGAGGAAGATTCATTATCGGAGGAAGAACCATTTTTCTCCGACGAAGAAGAGTCATCCGAAGACGAAGCATTATCAGACGAGCCATTGTCTGAGGAAGAATCATCCGAAGATCTGTTATCAGAAGAGTCATCGGAAGACGAAACATTATCAGAAGATGAGCCATTGCCTGAAGAAGATTCATTAGCAGAAGAAGAAGAATCATCCGAAGATCCGTTATCAGAAGAGGAGCCATTATCTGAGGAAGATTTGTCTTCAGAAGAAGGTGCCTGTCCCTCTAAAGGAGGAGCAACACCTGGGGCCGGAGGGAAGGTACCATCTGAAGAATCAGATCCTTGATTAGAAGAAGATCCATTGCCAGAAGACAATCCATCGTCAGAAGATCCATTATCCGAAGAAGCAGGCTCGGGAACAGATGTTTGTTTATCGGCAACGACAAGAGTAATAGTTCGCGTAGGGACCACAGTTCCAGATACAACTTTGCTGGAGATAGTAGAAGCGGGAATAACAGTAGCCGGAAGTGTCTGAGGTCCAACAGTAATTTCAGGAACAACATGTCCAGGGATGCTTGTTCCAGGAATAACGGTAACAACAGTAGTAATGGCTCCAGGAACAGGTGTAGCAGGTGTAACTGTTACGCAGCTTTCATCATTACCAACGACCTTTTCAATGGTCTGAGGAGCGACGGTTGTTCCAGGGATAACAGTACCAGGGATAACATGAGTAAGAGTGACCACAGATCCTGGCACAGTAACACAAGGAATTGTCTCTGTACTAGGGACTGACAAGGTAACAACCGAAGTGAGTGTCTGAGGAGCAACTGTAGTGCCTGGGATTATGGTTGGTACAGCAACAGATCCGCTGACTGTTTTATAGACTGCAGACTCACCAACAGACTGGCCTGAAAGCGTGACAGTAACAGTAGAAACAGAAGGTGAAACCGCTACTGTAGATACATCGTCAGTCTTGTAAATGGTTGTCATAGAAGCAGAGCTTTCCTTGCTGTCTTGACCCTCAGTGGCTGTAACAGCAGTAGCTGTATTTTCATTGTCCTGGCCCTCAGTAGATACAACAGTAGTAGAAGTAGAGCTTTGCACATTGTCTTGACTTTCGGTAGTCTTGACAGCGATGGTATCTCGAGAAAAGTTATCTTCATCTACATCCGTGGTTGCAACGGCAGTAGCAGTAGAAGAGTTTTCCTCAGTGTATTGACCTTCAGTAGTTGCAACAGCAGTACTTTGAGTATTCTCAGAGAAATCCATAGTGTTGTTTGCAAAGGCGGAGTTTTGAGAGGAGAGAACGGACGAAGAAACATATGATGAGCCAAAACCACTACTGGTGAGACCAATGGTGCCACTCTGCGTAATAGCTGACTCAGTTGACGATAAAAAAGGACTTCGTGTAGCGGTGACTGTAACAACAGATTGAGATGCACAAGTTTCCTTCTCAGTGACGGTAAGAGCAGATTGGCATTCACCTTCATGATCCGAGACAGTGACAGTAGAGACCTTAGTAACGACAGAAGCATCTTCCGGGATGTTAACTGTAGAAATCTTAGTAACGGTAGTAGGAGGGGCAGTTACAGTAACGGTAACAGGAGTTCCAGGAGCGGTAGAGTCAACAACAGTGGAACCAGACTCAGTGGCAACAGTAGCACCAGATCCAGTGGCAACAGTAGCACCAGATCCAGTAGCAATAGTAGCACCAGATCCAGTAGCTACAGTGGCACCAGATTCCGTAGCTACAGTGGCATCAGACTCAGTAGCAACAATAGAAACACCAGTAGATTCAGTAACAGGAGCAGAAGATTCAGCAACAGCAGTTGGCCGAGTCTCAGTGGACTGTTGAGCTACAGGCGGCTGAGTCTCTCCCGCAGGTTGAGAAGTAGGAACAGCAGGAACGTTTTGCCAGTTAGACTGAAATTGAGAGTTCCATTCAGAGTGCTGGTTGGAGTTCCACTCAGAGTGTTGAGAGTTCCACTCAGACTGAGCTTGAACCTGAGATTGAACATGAGTCTGAGACTGCTGTCCTTGGGAAGAAACAGCTGCCTGAGTGGTCTTAGCCTGGCATCCAGCAACGCTGAGAGAAGTGGTAATAATACCCTTTTCTCCATCAGGGAGTGGGCATGACAAAGTAGCAGTGAAGTCTTCGACATAGCCATTGTCGTCTGAAGGAGCAGAAACGGCCCAAGTAGCAGTATAAGTAGCAGGGAAAATCAATTTAAACTTGTAAGGGAATTCATGAGTAACAGTGGTGCAGCATCCATCGCATTGGCCCTCTTGCTCATGGCCCTCAAAACTGTGCTGCCCTAAGATATGTGGAATCAACCAAAAAGTGGCTTGGGCCTGGTTAAGAAGACATACCAGCCCTAAAACGAAAGCAAAATTGGCCTTCATTTCGATATTAGTTTGTTGAAATAAGTGAGTTGTCCAAGTAGTGAGAGTAGATGTTTTTCAACGGTTAGATTGGAGAACAAAAGTATCGAACTACATGGCTAATACGGGCCCTATTTATATTTTTTTGTGAGCTATTCTAATTTCAATTTCATACGCATTAGTTTATTCATTTGCTTGATTCTGTCGCAGATTCAGATAAGCTTTGTTTCGGATGGGATGAGATAGAATGTGAAACATGGTAAGATAGAGAGTTTAATTTATTGTATGGAACGTTTCTTATTGCCATGGAACATCCTATGGAAGCTTATGATGAGCCACAATGTTTCTATAATTGTATAAGCGAATGCGCTTTTTTTAGATAGTTCACTTGTATTTTCAAACAAAAGTGATTTAAACTGTGTAATTTAGACGAATTTTTTTGTCATCAAGTGGATAGTGCTATAAGAAGAGCATAAAACAGATGAATGATTTTATTATTAGATATGTAATTTTACAATATATTCTAGAAGTTACAGTATAGAAATAATAATAATTCATAATTATCCCGGATAACAGATTGTTATTGTGCTCTTTCTCGTGTCTTCTCTGTTGCAATTTAGAGGGCTAACGGTGATAATTTTAAATTGAAACATCAATATTAAGTAACTAACAATACTCAATATAGTGAAAATAACAAAAAGGAGATATACAGTAGTTAACTTTAGAAGTAATTATGAATAATATAATTGTAAGTCCATCTGGAGCGAATATCAAGTGACAGAGGGGATATGCACCCCTGACACTCGCATACAGCTTGCAGTCACTTT
Source organism: Casaregolazyma patagonica (assembly GCA_030580475.1). Classification (NCBI taxonomy): domain Eukaryota; kingdom Fungi; phylum Ascomycota; class Dipodascomycetes; order Dipodascales; family Trichomonascaceae; genus Casaregolazyma; species Casaregolazyma patagonica. The sequence continues at coordinate 1,555,900 of JAKTSZ010000001.1, forward strand.
AGAAACAGCTGAAGTGCAAAGCCAACGGCATTCTGCTGCTCTAAACTTAAATGAAAAAGAAATTATCAGTATCGGGCCTAATTGTGTTCCAAGTTTAAATTAACATTCTGGTGATTTTGGTGAAATTGGAAATGATACAACTAGCCTGAGTTTTCCCCGAGGTTACTAGTTATAAATAAAATTTAATATACTGATGATGCTAGAAATAAAGCTTTTGGTTGTTTTATGAAAATTTGAATATGTTTTTGTGGATCTGTCAAGCTCTATAAGGTCCTGTGCCTGTCGAGACATAAAGCCGGAGGAACCACAAAAGACAGACCTACCAAGTATAACATTTTATATAGTATATACTCGCTTAAGGACTAGTTTCTGCCAATAATATAGTATTTCATATGCGCTTTTTTCCCGGAAGCAAGCTGATTTGCCTCTCTGTCCAATAAATTCGCCAGAAACGCTGAAAAAATCCATGGCATAATACATATATTCCATCTAAATACAGCTGTCTCTACTTTTTCCAATTTCTCATAAAAACCCCTGAGGATCATATCCTTTTCGGCCGATTTCCTTTTTGGGTCTCATCGCAGCAGATTTGCACAGCCGTGCCCTCTCCAGCTATATATCTCCATAATCAATTCTCATTTTTTAACTTAACCAACTACCCACTTTATACCGCTAACAAACCTATCTGCTACTCTTTATATTACTTTTTATTTGCTTTATCTCAATGGTCGGTCGATTATCTGCTACTACTACCTACGAAACTACTGGGCCATACCAGCCAATTGCTGATAGCGATGGCGATGGCGATTCCTATGACTGCTATAGACCTGCCGAATGCTCCAAATCTGCTTATTCCAAAGATCCCGAATCACCAACTGCAGCTAAATCTCTTTCTAATACCCCCGGTTCAGGAAGGCGAGGGAAATACATGCATAATCGCATTTGTAAAGTCTCCGCATCCGCTACCCAGAATGATCTCCAGTTTATATACAACCAATTTACCAAGGGAAGACCTATTGCAGAACCAGAGCTTCCTGTATGGATTCCTGATCCTGCTACTAAATCCATTGATACCAAGAAGTCGAAGCATAAGCCCAAACATGGAGCGAATAGTAGACATGTGTTGAAATCTCGTATAGACTTCATGCTAGCAGACCATCGAGTATCGTGCGCTTGGAGTTATTTGGACAAAGGTACCAAGACAAAGATTCTTACTATAGTAGAAAGATGTCAACGTATGGATATTAAAACTCCTGGTAAGAAAACAAGATTGTTCCCTTGGCTTGTTGACTCGGACAATGTCATCAAGCAGGAGTATACGGATCTGGATGATCACTCTGACTTCATCAACAATTGAAGCTTGAGAACCGAGGAATATTGGGATTTAAGATGGAAATCTTAGATGTTCATTTGTTAATACTGATTGACTGTCAATTCTAATTAATGGTACGGACTTTTTTTACTTTTTTGCGAACAATTTCGTGCTTAGACGTCGTCGCACTCGTTTTAAGACGCTATGAGCTAAACTATTATTATAAGATAAAAGATATAACGGTATTAATTTTAAAGAAAGTGGATTTGTGGTTAAAAAGAGGTCATACATTTATAATATGGGTATTGAGAGTCTTAGATGATCCAAAAAATATGCCTCGAGCCGGATTCGAACCGACGATCTTAACATTACTAGTGTTACGCCTTACCAACTTGGCCATCAAGGCTTATTACGACTTTAGACAGAAAAGAGGGTGTTTTATAGCCAAGCCGGCCTTTTTAGTGCCTTTTTGGCATTTTATATGCATTTTAAGACTCAATCAGTTGGCTTCTGTAGTATCCAAGGCCGGCATCACGGTGCAAAAGGCCTGAAGACGATAAACTGTCTGCTGCGAATTAGAATTTTAGTTCAGGACGTAAAAATATATTTTAATAATAATAATAATAATAATAATATTCTGTAGTATGGAGAGCTTGGTTGAATCATATTGATTATTGCGTGGGGAAAAAGTGCAGGCGGACAGAAGCCGAGAGCACACCAACTAACATATTTGACTACAATATATATGCGTATATAATTTTGATTTCACTAATAGTCAGATGAAGCTTTTTTCCTATTAAATATGTATTAAATATTAAGATCTCATATCTTGCTAACTGTTCATCAGATAATCTCCATCTCTCGTTAATCATCCTGAATCACCAGAACAATACCGATTATCACGATTCGGAGTTAACCTACAAAATAGGATATCAATACGAAATATAAACGCCTCGCCACCAATGCATCTAACATGTTTTCCTATTAAAGAGCGCAATCTTATCTTTGTATACCCAAATACGGTAAATAGTCACCTGTTAGCCGCGAACTTCCTGCTTGTATTTCGGAACTTCACGTTATATTAAGATATGAGAAAATTTTATAAGTGCTCCAATTAGTCATAAAACTAGATAGTAACATACATTAAAAGGCCTATGAAATCAGGCTGATTAAAAAAAGACAAAAGAAAAAATATTCATAGACAGTAAATATTGTTAGAATAAATCTACAAATATGGCAGTCAAATCGAAAGGGCTTCGGCAAGAGCTCAAGGGCTTCCCTTGGCGTCAAGTTGGCGTCATCGCGGCCATACGATTTGCCGAACCCATTGCTTTGACAAGCCTGTTTCCGTATATATTTTTCATGGTAAAAAGTTTCCAGCATGATATGCCTGATAGCGTGGTGGCTCGTTACTCGGGGTATTTGAGTGGAATATTCGCCCTGAGCCAGTCATTGACGGGAATCGTGTGGGGAAGACTCAGCGATAAATTCGGAAGAAGGCCCATAATATTGGTTGGAATGTTAAATACTGTAATTGCAAGTCTAATGTTGGGGTATAGTCGGAGTTTTGCTATGGCTCTATTTGCTCGTATATTTGCCGGGCTTATGAATGGCAATGTCGGTGTTATTCGTACAGCCCTTGGTGAATCAGTTAAACGATCTCATGATGCTTATGCTTTGACTGTAATGCCCTTGTTTTGGCATATTGGATGCATTACAGGTCCCTTGGTTGGTGGATATCTAGCTCAACCGGTGACTGAACATCCTTCTTGGTTTGAGCATAATCACTTTTTGGAACCTTATTTGGGATTATTTACAAAATATCCATTTTTGCTGCCTAACCTGGCTGTTTCTATTTTTCTAGGAATTAGTGCTGTATTCGGATTCTTTTTCCTTGAAGAAACTCATATGTTGAAGAAGAAACGGCCTGTTAAGAAGCAGAGAGCTGCTGTAGAGACCGACAGTCTTCTTTCTCGTGCACAGACTCCAGAGATTGTTGAGGAAGCATTGGACGAACTCGAAGGAAATCACGACGATGACGGAGATATTGAACGTACGTTGAGAGAAGCCTTGCATGACAAGGACTTTTATGCATGGAATAAAGTCCTGATCCCTCGAGTTATTAAACTACTCATAGCTTCAGGATTGAATTCCTTACAATCTATGGTCTACGAAGAGCTTTTGCCGGTATTTTTATGTGCAGAAATCTTATGGAATCCCGGCTCTTCTTTGCGTGGAGGTATGGGATTTACTGCGTCTAACATGGGAACTATTCTTTCAGCCGGTGGAACAGTCGGTGTATTTACTATTCTAATTTTATTCCCATGGGCAGAACGTCGATTCGGATGCATTCGGCCTCTAACTATCCTGTCATGGATCGTTCCCGTCTTCAGCTTTATCGCCCCACTATATCTGTACTTACTAAAGTATTCTCAAGGTGTGCAGATTGCAGTTATATCTATTATAGCATGTTTTCGTGTGCTAACACAATCAGTTGTGTTTCCCATGTTTATGCTATTGAGTAACCGATCAGCAGCTCATCCTCTTCACCTTGGAACAGTCAATGGATGCTTCCAGATGGTCAATGCATTTGGAAGAGCTACAGGCCCTATTATATGGGGATATATCATGGAAAAAGGTCAAAGTGTGGGCCATGTGGAGTTGCCATGGTGGTTGCTTACAGCAGCAGCATTGGCTGGAGCGTTTCAAACCGGTCTGCTGACACCTGCAGAGTATGGAGAAGAGGAGAAGGAAGAGCATGAGGATTGAAAAAGGATTTTCAGTTTCAAAAAGGAAAAACTCATTACATTGAAAACAGCTATTCATCACATTAAAATCATAGAAGACGAAATCACACAGCGTTGCATGAAATCATCGGCATTACTTGGAATTCATACACACTTGAATCTCATCGAAATCATCAAAAATGTTATATTGAAATCATATATAACGTTACATCAAATCATAGATAACATTACGTTGAAATCATAACATTGAAATCATAACATAAGAACCACAACAATATCAAACTTCATTTAAAAACAAGCATCTTTTCAAAAAAAAACCAACACATAAATATACATCACGTATAAATTATATAACCTCAAACAGCCAAGTATATTTAAAATGCGTGATATCGCATATTCTACCTCTTGACTCAAGGGCTTCTTAGCTACACATTAATTTCAACAGGAGCAACAACAACAAATAAGTCATGTGCTCAACTGCAGTAGTCAAATAAATCAAAATATCAAACCTGTTTTCACTGTCCCGATCCTGGATGCGTTTGCATGTGTTGATGCTGCGGAGGCATATATCGCTGCTGAGGATGAGCAGGATTCAGTCCTAGATATTGATTGTATGCAGCTTGTTCTGCTGAAATATACGGCAATCCCTGTTGTTGAGCAGCCGCTGCCGCGGCTGCAGCAGCTCGCATCTGATTGGCTTGAGCCAAATGATGAGGATCATCCAAAGGAGGCTGCGACATTAAATCATTCACCGGTGACGGCTGTTGAGGAATCCTCTGTTGTTGGGTATGAGGAGGAGGTTGTTGAGGGAGAGCAGTCTGTTGATGTGGAGGAGCTTGGATTGGCTGTTGATGATCACCATTAGAGCCGTCTTCCGGAGCATTCAAACAAGCTTGAATTAGATTCTTTCCTTCTGGTTTGGTGACAAGAGGTTGTAGCTTAGGAGTAGTAAAAGTATATACCAAGCCCGTTTCTGAAACGACAAGAAGAAGAACTTGGGTTCCAGTTAAGACACTGAGCTCATAGGCCTTCTTCATAATGCCGGCTTTTCTTTTGGAGAAGGTAATATGTCTTCTAGACTTATCTTGAATAAACTTGATTTCAATCTTTCGACGTTCTCTGCCATGTTTTCGGTCATCATCGTCGTCTTCTTCCTCATCCAGAGCACGTTCCCTCTTTAAGCCACCAGCATCAGGAGCATGGGGACCACCGGGATTCTGACCACCATTGCCTGCACCAGAGGCACCTAGATCGGTAGCACCAGTCACAGGATCCATGAGACCGTCTGACATGATAGCTGCTGAGAAAAATAAAGTTAAATCGGCTTAAGGTTTGTTGAAGATTTTTGGCTTTGACTTTTTTTTGTATCTTTTTGGCCAAATGTTTAAGTATGTTAAGGTAAAAGAAGACACACAAGACCCAAACAAACGCAAGTACTATAATCCAAATGCAGTCACAAATGCTAAAATACCAAGGTTTTTTTTAGAAAAAAAAGTTGGTTATGTATACTGCTTGTGCGTTATGTTTTCAAATTGATATTATTAATTGAAGACTTTTTGGGGGGCTCTTGTTCTATAAACTTGAGATGTTTATAATGCTTTTGCACGATCTCCTCAAAAAACACACCTTTTGAAGTAAGAAATCAAAACAACAAGCGAAAAAACGCGCCAACCAACAAAGCGTTACAGGGAGTCCGTGAGCTTTTTAGAATAGAAACAAGCAGATAGCAGCACGCTAAAGCACAGTTAACCCTAAAAAAAAAAGAACCAAAAAAAGGTTTTTGGTTGCAAACTCGCTAGATCAACACAACTCAACCTAAGATGTTAAGTGGCCTGGCTTTTTTTCCCGAAGCTAAAATATATAGAGTAATCTGGTGGCGGGCGCCGAGCAAACTACAAGTATATTATTTGTAATACTCTGGCAACAAGCAGAATTCGCCTACAAGAGACCAAACCGTTGACAAGGGGTTTTAAGCACTTTTGCTGACTATCTTGAATGTTAAAATACCAGGGCTGATGGATTGAGAGCCTGGTTTACCGCAAATATCCTACAAGGAAAGTCAATATGCAGAAAGGTACAAATGGGGAAGTATCCTCTTAAAAGAGAAATTTTCTTGGTTATGATGGGGGGGACGGTTACCCGGCGCCGTTTAGCTTGCACATTCCGTAGCAAACTGCAGGCAGAATGCAGTGCGAAAGGGAAAAAAAGAAATAACAAGGTGTGGTGGGGGAAGGAAGGACAAGGTGTGATTTTGGATGGAATAATATTAATAGAAAGAGTTATAATTGCAAAGAGTGTCAAAAGCAATGTAAATAGTTTGGAAAATCTAAATGGGATGGAATTTTATCTAAATCTATAAAGTTGTATTGTTTTGTTGAATTTGAAGCTTTTTTTTTTTTTTTTTTCTGTTGAGGTTTTGTTTTGTTTTTGCTTTTTTTTATCCCGCTGCCCACTTGACCCTGCGTGTGTTGTGTGATTGGTCAACCTTTACGTTGCAAGTACGGCTCATGACAAGAAATACCAGAAGTTAAGCTGCATGATGGTTTCTATGGTAATAGGGGGAAAAAAACAGGGATGAATTATGGACGGAATAAGGTATAAGGATGGGAATGCGGCTATGAAGGGATGGAGATGTTATAAGATGTGAAAAGTGATGTCAGAGAGGGTTTTTTTTTTGGCTGTAAAAGTATATCAAGAGATATTAAGAGATGTGTGGTGCAAGATAGAGTTGTAGAGTATATATTATTGATTATTATTCAATCATTAAGTTAAACGTAAAATATGTCAAAATGACTCGTCATTTATTCTTGTCTATACCGGTACGCCAGTTACCCACTTCATTGTTCTCTTTCTCCTTATGTCACCTTGATCCAAATCACAAGCAGCATTCCAACCCACACAAACTTAGCACGGCCTTTGTTATTTTCTCCCGCTCTTGTTGTATTCATCTCACATTATTTCACGTGTAAGGTGTTATTCTTGATTCCTAATTTGGTAGTATCACAATAGTCGGCCCAAAACAGCCCAGAAGTAAACAAACCCATCGACCCGTTGCAATAAACCATCTAAAAACTCCCGAACTTGTTTATTTTGTTTTTGTTTTCTCAATTCAGCACCATATTGTAACTATAGAAACGGTTTAAATTATTATATGAATTATCACAACCATAATGAGTCGTTTGAATAGCTTGAAGAAAACTGAGCTGGTGACTTTGGCTACTGATCTTGGTATTCCAACCGAAGGAATAAAGAGCGATCTTGAAGCGCGCATCGCCACGTACCTGAACGACAACCCTAGTGTGGCTGGAAACGATGCATACGCGGCCTACGCATCGCCTGTTAAACAACGCCGAAGAACCAAGAAACTGGACTCGCCAAAACACAGTCCGGAACAAGATTCTGGCGAGTCTGCTGAGCCTGCTGCTGAGACAAGTGTGATATTAAAATCCAAGGAAATCGCCTCATCGTCATGGTCAACTGTGTCTGAGGCTGCTGAGGGTGTATTGGATGCTGTGGTTGGTTTCAGCCATGGGATCCAACACTTGCTATCATCAGTGACTACTGTTAGTGCTGTTTTGACTTTAACTGAGCTGGCTCTCTTGTTGTCGACATTGGTTCCTGTATCCCAAAAGACGCTTATCGGATATTTTCTGCCTCTGCCTCATTTTGAAATTGTCACCTATTGGAAGACCTTTTGGTTGCCTTTGGTGATATGGGCTGTTAGTTCTGTTTTGCTGCCTCTTTTGGCTTCTTATTATATCAACTTTACCGTTGGTGCGGGCAGCCAATCCAAGAGAAAGTCCGCTAAGGCAGTTACTTTTGACCCCTTTGTTTACAATGGATTGCGACTACTTGTAGCACTTTTTTTCTTCCCGGTATTAGTTCAAGTGGAGGATTTGCCTTATGTTGAAGAAGTGAGTTCTTCTGTTACCAAGGGATATTTCATAATAGCTCAAGCTCTAGGACATTACCCCAAGTATGCAGGAGTCGCCAGTGTACTTATAACAATATACGCAGCAATTGTCAATTCTTAAAGAGGAGGGAGGAGACTGGTTAATGACTCTAAGACTGTGATATTTTGATATTCTGTGCTAATGTTCTAAATATTGACCTCTGAGACTCTACGCTTGATGACGATGAATGCACACGGGTTTAACTACTGCTGTACTATTGCTATGATAAAAGGATTGTAGCTTAAATTTTAATTAGGTATATTTTAATGGTGTAATCAATGGACTTTGTAACAGTGAAATCAATGGGTTTTACTACTAAATCAATGGATTCTTAACAGATTCTTAACAGACAGTTCAAGGATAAAACCGCTCTCGAGTACTCTTGAATGATCCTGAATGCTCTTGAATGCTCTTTTATTTCTTTTCTGAACAATCGAAATGCCCTTCATTATACGTACATACATTATTCTTATATATGTATCATCTAAGCACCCTTAGGAGCTTCTCGGTAAGAAATAGCAGCCTCTTCGCCCATAGCTGAAATGACAGTAACAAGCAAATCCTTACCATCATCAAAGTCAGATTGGATCTTGTCACCAAGTTCTCCTTCAGGAGCCTTCACATCGTCCTTGGTGGTTCCATCGTTGGTCATCAAGTTCAAAAATCCATCGTCAATGTCTAACAACTGAAATTCAGTTCGGCTCACATTAGGAACATCCATGTTATGAGTCGAAGGAGACAAATCTTCCAACTTCTTGTTGGTGAAAATGTCCAAAGCAACCAAATGGACCTTGGCGTGACCGTGCTTTCCAGTCTTGGAAGTAGACATGTCCACAATCTTGCAAGGTCGTCCTTTAATGACAACAAAGCCATTCTTTCGGAGAGCCGAGCATTGGATGGGATAAGTCAAAGAAGCTCCGGCGTTTGCAGTCTCAAAGGTGTGCTATGAAAAAGTTAGACAAAATTATGTTAAAACAAAGACTTTTTCGACATTTTTTCTCTTATATATCATTCATATATATTCCAAAACCTCCAATCTCATTGCCTTTGCTCGTCGCGTTTAAATTACTTACATCTTCTTCAGCCATGGTGGGATTAACGAGTTGAGTTTCTTTTGGAAAGAAGAGCGAATGATTTCAAGTGGAAAAAAAAATAACAGCTTTTGCGTAAGTTTCAGTCTGGTAATTCTCAGCATGGACGGCTGTGACTCTTTTTTGGCGTCCAAGGCTCAAGGTATTTCATGACATGACAATTAATTGCAATCGACTTTATTTGAGAATCGGTTTAAAGGGAATTCGTCTTCTGAATCTATCAATTAATGGACTTATATGTTGCTGTGTTGATAGTTGATATCATGGAACGTTTACAGAGCCACTTCCCAAGAATCGACTCTTTGAAATCATTAAGCATATGAATATCAAATAATTTCAACTGAAAATACAAGAGATGCAGGATTGATATCTTTAAGCGTGCCTGTTAGAGATACCGAGTGGTATGGAAAGCTACTGAAGGGTCTAGGCTGGAAGTTCAATGGTCCTACGTGCAATAATCAACCATTGATATCTAGGTTATCTAAAGTGAAGAATTACAATAGAAACAATGCTGGGGTTGATCCAGAGCTTGCCGACAAGACCATCAAAGTTGAATATATAGCACAAACAAACAAGTCGTAGACATTGTTACGAAATGCCTAGGCGGTGAAGAGTTCTATGATGTGCAAGGTATGAAATATAATTCTGTGATCAAATGATGTAGTGATATAAGAGAGTGTCAGTATTTTGGACCGGCTCTCACAAATTGTCTCACGTGACTCTAGTCCATTTCCTTCAGATTCTTTCCATAATTGGCAACATATGCAAATCCTTAGTGATCTAAATGCCTCATTTTAGTGTGGTTGAGTGGGAAACTACTACTTTTCTAGACTTTTTATGTTGGCGCGGGAAGCGGGGTTTTCTCTTTTTCTAGCTATATAAGAGGCAGCACTCTGGATTTGAACCACTGCGCTTTATACCTTAAAGTAATTGATCTGAGTGTACTTTACTTGTTTTTGGGATATTTTCATTCTACTAGTGGAATCCCTTCTTTTCCGTTACATAATCATTCAAATCTCCTCCGACTTGGTATATCCATTCTATACATTACTCTCAATACCGCGACAAGCAGCACATGAAAAGAGGCGTACCATGAATTCCTCACATGAAGATAGCGATTCAAAACATGATTCGAATTCACTCTTTCCGCTGCGTTCGGACTCGCGTCTGTCATGGTGCATGCATGTGCCGACGGGATTCGGGCAGGCATCCGACGACTATCGGCTCGTCGTCGCCGTGCATGGCTCAAGCCGCAATATAACCGGCCTCAGGGAGGGGATGGCTGCACATGCCGAGCGCAATCGCTGGGTCTTGCTTGTTCCGCTGTTTCCCGCAGATGTGTTGGGGGACGGCAATGGGGACGGGTATAAATTTCTCCACGAAGGTGAAATACGTTACGATCTCGCTCTTCTCGCCATGGTCCGAGAGATGGAAGCTAAGCTAGGAGTTCACTTCCCGCGCTTTGGCCTTTATGGCTTCTCTGGCGGCGGTCAATTCGTGCATCGCTTTCTCTACATCCATCCCGATCGGCTCTGGGGAGCGGCTATCGGTGCTCCGGGTGCCGCGACTCGCATCGACGACCGGTTCGATTACTGGTTCGGCACACGTGACCTGGAATCTGTCTTCGCAGTACCGTTCGAACTTGCGGCGATCCGTAAGGTTCCGTTACTGCTGTTCTGTGGTGACAAGGATCTGGAGGAGCAGAAAATTCCCGAGGCCCTCGCGAAAAAATTGCAGAAACTGGGCAGCATCGGGCGCAACCGTGTCGAACGCATTCAGCTACTGCTAGAGAATTATCAGAAGCATGGGCTGGATGTCCGCTTGCGCATGGTTCCTGGGGTTGCCCATCAGGGGTTGCGCTGCATTGATACCGGCGCTGGTTTCCTCGCGAGCCTTCCCGTTTAAGTGATTGCCACGGAGTATTTGGATGACGACGCTTGAATATCCTATTCTATATGGTTGTCCCCGTGTTTTGTTTCCTTTCGATCCTAGATCACTCTTCCTTTAGTCATAAGTTCTATGTCAATGGTCGAACGTACAACTGTCTTAATGTTGTGCTCCACAAAATAAGCGTATGCCTTGTGAAGAATATCATAGTTACTGTATTTATGCATAGTCTGTTTAAGCAGCTGGTAAACCTCATGTTTTCAGTTCAGAAATCACAGTAAGTGATTGATGCTCTTTACACCGCAGAGCCGTAGAGCAGAAGAACCGAATACGACGAAGCCTCGAAGGATATCATCCACTGACGGTATCCAAAGGCAAAGCAGATTCAGGTAACCAAAGAAGGACCATGATGATAGCCACCACCATTTGCATATGACCAGCCAAAGTGGTTCCATGTGCTCCAAAGCTAGGATGAGATATAAAGTTAGCGATCTGTGTTAGTATCTGGAAAGGTCAAACATGGGATAACATATGGTATCGTTTAATTTAAATTTTACAAAAGTCGGACGTTTGGGTGTGTGTTCTGGCGGTACTAGTTTCTGAGGCTTGCCTGGCCCTGTCGGATAACCTGCAATATATTACATCAAAGGTGCGAAAGTTGGAAAAATAGGTTTAGCTCATTATTCAGATGCTCTGGACTTCGATGGAATAGATGATATTTCTGAAGAATATGTGAAATTTTGCCATCACTGGTCTGACAGCCGCGACCGATCGAGCGGTGCGGAGACAGGAGGGTCGATTCTTGCCGAGACTTCGGAATCATTAGTATTCGAATAAAAAGTAATAAGTTATGTAGCATGAGATAGATGGCATTTTGGAATAAGAAAAGGAAAAATGACTAATTGAACGCTGCTTGAAGGATCTCGTTGTCATTCTGGTCATACCGAATCGAGACAGCCCGCCCCAAAGTTTTTCCCTCAACAACCCCGCTCAATATATGAAAAAAATGTGGGGAAAATATCATCTATTCTGATTTTTTGGGTGACAAAGTGGAGATTGACAATTGTTAGAAACAGCTTTGTATTGGTGAATTCGGCTAGACAGTATTTTAAGGGGGTCGATCTAATGATGGTTGAATGGGTTATGAGGGAATTCTCCCCCACGCAGTAAATTCTCATTTCAAGTTTATAGGGTTTTGGTCTGACGTTTGTCAATAATTGCTTCATGCTGGAGAATTCTGTCAGATGCCTTTCAAGCAGTCAAGTAGTCCGTAGTGAAGCAGTCCGCAGTGAAAATCAAGCTGTTAATCCTATTTCATAATGTATAATAATACCGGCAACATCAATAATATAGTACAAAAATATTTTCAAATTTTCAACAGTTTCAAAGTCAATGTTAAGATATGCAAGTTTCATAAATTTTGACTGGCTCGTATTTACCGTGTTTCTTTGTCAAACTCGGAAAACATGCCGTTCTGGCCTAAAGAAAAAGAAATATCAAAATTTTCATTCGTCTCTTTTGTATGAATATTAACAAGCCATAGAGATCAGTTACGTCATAGTATCAGTTGTGAGGCATTGCTTGTTCAAAGAATCATATGATATTACAATGCTCAACAAATTCCACTTATGTACAAGTATTCCAATATTCCATACATTTAATAACAAATATCCACATTCATTCAATATTCTTCAATCATTTAGAACCCGCCTAAATCATTCAACCCGCCAAATTACTCTTTTCGCCGTCGGTGTAACGTGGTACGGGCTCGCCGAATCAGGGATAATGCCCCGAGAATGACTATTATGATCCCCACAGCAGTACTCAATAAAAGCATTGACAACAGAGAAAAATCACCGATTTATTGAATATCTTTTGATTATATATCATACTATATATAATATGAATCATCATAGTCTCAATGAATACGCATTAATATTCGAAAGAACACCATAGATGCCAATCAACAAGGTTGTGTGGTATTTTAATCCCCGCAGGACAACAAGAAAAACGAAGAAAAAATAAAATAAAACCATCGGTAGCGAATAAGCTTCTTTAACACCATCATCAATCTAACAAGAACATGACGAAAATGACTGCAAAGGTAGTATCTATCACGTGCTAGCATCTCCACATAGAGAAACCCCACACTGCCTGTTTGATTTTTGACTATAAATATCATCAAAAAACAACTCCAAATATCATTCTGTTGTTCTTTTTCAAATCCCTTTGCCCTATTGTTCAACACCAAATAGGATATTTCATCTTTTGTTCTAAGGGTAAACGTGCCTAAAACCACCCATCACGTGCTTGGCCCTCCGGTTGTATAAAACGTCCCAAAATCACATCAAAGGGCCCTTGCCAAAGGGTTTTAAAAGGCCCCTTATTTTTTTTGTAAAATTGTCTTTTTCCTTTCTACAAATTTAGTGTTGCAAATCTCTGATGAGTCAGGGTCCTAGAGCATCCAACTTATCAAATGCTCTTGCTGCTATTAGCTTAAATAGGAACAACCAGTCCAACTTGGGCTCAAGCGACAGCAGTAATACCAGTCAATCGGCCTCTTATGATGCTCGAAATGACGTAGATATGGTGGCTGAATCGCCTTTACCGCCTCCTAGTCATACTTCGCCTTTGACGATGGGGTCAATTGGCGCTTCTAATTACATTCAACAGCAGCATCTGGAGTTGGATCGAGTTGGAATTTACAGAAGTAATCCTCCCACTGAAGGAATCAGTCTATTTTCTCATAGAAGTGCTCCTAATGGGTTCAAAGTCGCTGTTGTGTTGTGTGAATTGGGCATCAAATATAGGACCTTTTATCTGGATTTCAAGAAAAACGAACAGAGAAGTCCTTATTATGTTGGAATTAATCCAAATGCAAGAGTTCCTTCTATCATAGATCATGATCATGGCGATCATTCTTTGTGGGAATCCGGTTCTATTCTCATATATCTATGCCAGCGAAGTGGTCCCGATTGCCCAATCTGGTCCGATGATTTGGCTGAGCAATCGCAAATATCATCCTGGCTATTTTTCCAGGCCTCTGGTCATGCCCCAATGATTGGTCAAGCTTTGCATTTTCGTTATTTTCATCCCGAAGTGATTCCAAGCGCCATTGAGAGATATGTTGCCGAAGTCCGCCGCATTTACTCTGTAATTGAAATGACTTTGGCCGAGAAACGTGAACAAATGATTATGGATATGGATGATGCTCAATGGAATGGTGCTGAAGGGTCGTTAGACTCTACGGAAGCATACTTTGAAGAGCCCATTTGGCTTGTTGGAAACCACATTACAGTAGCTGATTTGAGCTTTGTAACTTGGAATCACGTTGTTGATAGAATCGGGTTGAATTTGAAAAACGAGTTCCCCGAGGTGTATAAATGGACGAAAAACATGCTGGAACGTCCGGCTGTGATTCGAGCTCTGAGTGGTTTGGAGGGCAGCTGACCGACAAAACAACAGTTGGTCAGCAAGCACTTAAATCTAACAGTTGGTAAACTATCAACACTTGTGAATATTGAAACGCCATGAACTCAAGTGCTGTACATCTGAAATTGCATGAACAGCAAAGAAGTCAAAAAAAAAATCAACTGATATACATTGAATTGAATATGAAGCTCACGTATATATAAATAGGTTCGCTACATGTGAACAGCTCAAGATGATAATATAACTATTATAAGATGAACTGGTGTTTGTGATTCGGGTGGCTCAGTTAGTGACCATGTCGTTTAGTATGCAAATGATTGGCATTTCATCGTGGTAGTTTGGAATGATGCCAATTCGACGATTTCCAGAGTGATGCCATCCCATGGCATAGCATTCGCATTAGCCTTGACGGTGCGATATTTGTGTTAAGACGGGGCATTAGTTTGAGCAAGCGGCGGGACTGAGAGCATGAGACTTCATGCTATCTCAGCCAGAGACTGAAGAAACGTGTAAAAAGAGGAAAAGAGGTATCAACATCTACCCTGATGTAACTTGAAAATTATCTCCTTGTACTCATTACCCTCACATGTAACAATAAACTTCAGTCTTGGGGTGTCAGCCGTGTCTTAACATGTTCAAATCAGCAGCTATCTCCTCATTAGTCAAGTTTTCAACTTTCACTTTTCGATTATGCGACCGTGACGGCCCACTAGGATATCCATAAGCTGCATTATATGCATTCGCACTAGCATATCCACTTGTACTAGGTCCACGCTCGCTACCTCCGCTACCGGAAATATCACCATCTCTTTGATTCATTGCAACACCAGCTAAAGCAGTTCCACCAGTACGTTTGCGGCCAGTGGCTTGACTCCAATCTTCAAAATGACGAAGCGGGCCATCTTCTTCAGCAGGATCAAATGCAGGAGTATTGCGATCACTATCATTGCTAGCAGAAGTAGCGTTTGCGGACCTTGTTTTTGAATTCAACGCTATGGCCATATTCTTCTTCTTCTTATTCAACTGTAAATGCTTCTGATGAACATCGGAATCAATATCAAACACCGATGATCCGGGAGTCTTGTAGTAGTCCACATAAGACTGTAATCTTGTTCTTAAACGATCATGCAATTGAGCCTCCGACTCATTAGCTTCCCTATCAATAGCCTCCAACGAACTCTCTTTACTCATTAAAGCACGAGAAAGCCGATATTCTTGGTGGTTATATAATATCATGAGCCGTTCATCCCGTAGCTCTTCCAAATCTCTCGTTAGAGATACCAGCTCATCGTCCTGGTTATTTATCAGTTTTTCCAGCCGAGTATGTAAAAGAGTCAGCCTGTCTTGTAAAACACGTTCTCGGTTTCTATAGTATTCGATTTCTCGTAACTCGAGTTGTTGAAGCTTTTGCTCCATGATGGGTGGGTTTGGTTAGTGGGGTAGTTGAAAAATAGAAAAGAAAGAGTGAAGAAGCGATAACATAGGAGGGAAGAAAAGAATTAAAGAGAGAAAGAATTTATTGTGAAAATGATAAATAAATTTATTGACAGAAGTAGGGTAATTTAGAAATGTATATGAGATTTATAATATATTTTTATTTTTCTTGTAAATGGATTTTAAATGTTTTCTGTAAAATATAGATGATTGGTCACTTATGTTTAAGCTGCAAGCTGCAAGCTGCATGTTCCACGAAGGAAGTTGCAGCATAAGAAGGTGTAATACAATGAGAAGTTAGGATGTATAAAAAATATGAGAAGACGAAAATAAAGATAATAAAAAATAAAAAAATAGGGAAAAATACAAATATAGCCAATTTCAGTCTCATGTATATACACCAACAATCTGTTGGAAAACCATTGTTTCCAGCTTTAACCTTTCTCGTTTCTAATATGACTTATATATAATACCCTACATACGTTTACATGAATTTTCACTTGTTTTATGGCCTGCCGCCGTTTACTCAAACGGCCTCTCTGCCTGTGGTGTCAATCTGAAAGCATGTCGAGTAACATCATTGTCGAAATCCAACAAGGCTGTATGAGCACTTCGTCGGTTATCCCATACCACCACTGATCCTTCTTCCCATTTGGTACGCAGTTGCAAGTCAATGCTCTTACTCAAATGGTCATAAAGGAATTCCAACAAGTACTGTGATTCCTCCTGCTTGAAACCCTTGATTTTTCTGGTAAATTGTGGGTTTACAAACAGTGACTTTTGGCCAGTCACAGGATGTGTTCTTACTACTGGATGCCAGGTTTCAACTGGCTGACGTCGAACAACTCCACCACGATCAGCAGAGTGCTGGGCTTGGCCAATGGCTGAGTGCAAAGCTTCCAATCCTTCTAATCGCTTACGGAATTCCGGACTAAGTCGATTATAAGCTTCGGTAGTATCAACATAGGCAGTATCTCCTCCTGTAGGAGGACCTTCCAGAAGGGCAAGAAACGTGGTTCCTGGAGGCTGTCGTTCGTAAGTGACGTCTGAATGCCAGGCAACAGAAGTGGTATGTTGACTGAAAAAGTTCTCAAAAGTATCTGTACCCTGTTTTCGATACACAAGATGGATCTCAGGATGATCCTTGGGTGCTCCAGATGTAGGATGAATATGGCTTCGTCCAAAGTAGGTGCCGTACTTTGAGGCTTCTTCAATAGGAAGATCCTTGAAATCTTGGTCACGGAATATAGTCACACCACGCTGAGCAACCCATAAAGCAAGCTCGTCCTTTCCCTTGTCAGAAAGCTTGCTTAACTGAACACCTCGGACCTCGGAACCGAATTTGGGCGTCAAATGGGAAACATACTTGTCAGCACCTTCGGGGAAAAGGTTTTTCAAAGCAGGATCAGCTCTCAAACCTGGATCCTTATGTTCAAAATCTTCCAATGGACCATACTTGCCATGTTCCTCATAAGTAGGAGCATAAGCCGGGTATTTAAGGCCAGTAGAATCAGTATCAAGACTTAGGCCGGAAATCTCCTTGTACACAGCCGAGTCCAAGGATCGGAATGTTGCAACTGGATTGGTGGCCGCAGTAGTAGTAGTAGTAGACATGATAATTGGGAAATTAAGTGGTCATCTTTTTTTCAAGAATTGATCTGGCTATATAAGGAATCGCATGTGGCTGTTTGCGTATATCAGGGGATTAAGCACGCAATCTCCACAGTCACGTGGTGATAAGCAAGATATAAGTAGACAATGCAGCATGATAAAGCAAGAAAGGTAGAAGAGACGGGGGATAGTTTTAATGTGTTAGAATTTAGCCCTTTTTCATATTTCATATATTAATTAATGGTTATTTTACAGACACTTCAATCCACTTGTATTGCATGATAGTCATGAATTCTTTGCAGCAAGGAGCAACGGAGAAGTATACCCGAATGAGAAAATTACTCAATGCGTCAGTAATTTTTTTTCGGTGGTTTTATGTAATTTATCTATCAACGGTCGAAGGCTAAATGTTAATGAATCGATAATCATTGGACTATTGCTTTATTCGATTCATTTGAAAGAGGTCTTGTAATTTAGGGCATTTTGTCGATAATTTCAACTGTTTCGACTGTTCCTACTTAGTGCTTCTATTGTCTGGCTTACAAATTTCATTAGTTAGTTAACAATGGCAAGGAAGTGCGGAAGAAGTATCAAAGAGACACCATGAATATGGCCAGGTAATCATTAATTATTGATAATATATGGATCAGTTTAGCATATGAAACGACAAATTATAGAATATATCAATTTACCGTGTATTATAATACTCAATGTTCGTAGGCTCTTCATCCATACTTTATGGTCCGTAGTCCTAAGCAATGCCAACACAGATACCTCTTAAAAAACGTCAATAGAATCCTTTTAAGAATTTATTGAGGTATATAATGCAGAATAAAACTTATAACGAAACTCCAAGAGAAAAAAGACCAACGGCGGTATTATTGAGCCTTCTGCTGATATTCTAACTACATCACGTGACCATTTCCTCTTATGGGCTCCTAATATTCACATCTTAAGGTACAATTTAATCACACAAAATATAATAATAATATAAGAACTTGAATCTCATATATAATCCAATAATATCCAATATAATTATTGTTCAATCTACTTCAATTTAATCTCTTACATCTCTCCTATTGTCATTGTTCACTCCAGGGTAATTCCTCGACAATGCCTAATTAGGACAACCACCACTCCACTATTCCATCACTTTCCAATGTATTTCCTCAGTACAAACTTATTAGGTCACCAGGAAGATATAAAAGCCTTGGATTTTCAGGCTAATCGGATATTCTCCGTGTCTAGAGATTCCACTGTCCGTCGCTGGTCCAAATTGGATGCAAATAATTGGCATGGACAGGTGATTTATAAGGGATCAAAGTACCTCAACAGTGTAACTTCAATTGAATCAGACCATTCTGTGGTAATTGGCGGTCAGGATCCCACTATAGTAGAAGTAGATGATGAAAAGAAAGAACTTGAACAGCCCAAGTTGTTTTTGGTAGGCCATGGAGCTAATGTTTGTGCTCTGGATGCTGAATCATCGTCGGGCTTGGTGTTTAGCGGATCATGGGATGGTACTGCTCGATTGTGGCTTCACGGTCAAGAATTGGCCGTTTTAAAGCATGATGCTACTGTATGGGCGACTCTTATTTTGCCAAATGCTCTTGTCACGGCATCTGCAGATAAGTTGATCAAAATATGGACCAAAGACGGCTCAAAGCTGCTTCATACGTTTCATGGTCATACCGACGCAGTTCGAGGCCTTGCAGCAATTTCAGATGATCAATTTGCAAGTTGCAGCAATGACTACACTGTGAGAGTATGGAGTATATCGAAAAAATCCTCCATCTCTGTATTACATGGGCATACATCATTTGTATATTCAGTAGCTTATTGGGCCAAATCAAATTACTTGATCTCCTCCGGGGAAGACCGTTCAGTTCGAATATGGGATCTAAACAGGAGTGAGTGCATTCAGGTTATTACTCTTCCTGCTATTTCGCTATGGTCTTGTCGATTTGATGAATCTACCGGAGACTTTGCTGTGGGAGGTAGTGATTGCATTGTACGTATTTTCACTCAGGATCCAGCAAAGAAGGCATCGGAGGACGAAATCAAGCATTTGGAAGAATCTGTGGCTAATTCGTCGCTGGGAAAAGATCAAGTTGGTGAGATTAATGAAGATCAATTGGCTGATGCTGCTGTGCTTGACGGGCCTGGTGCAAAGGAAGGCCAGATTGTCATGGTTAAAAGCCCCATAGGTTCCGTTGAAGCCCATCAGTGGTCTGCGGGATCTTGGATTAAAATCGGTGAAGTCGTTGGCAAATCATCCACGGGGGGCGCTGGTTCGTCGAACAGAACTGCTTCTTATGACGGCAAATTGTACGATTATGTGTTTGATGTGGATGTTGAAGATGGAAAGCCTCCGTTGAAGTTGCCTTATAATAATACTGATAATCCTTACCAGGCTGCAGAGAGATTTTTGGCTGCGAATGATTTACCGTCGACTTATCGTGAGGAAGTGGTACGATTCATTTTGACCAATGCACAGCCAGTGGAGATCGGAGAGGCAACAACATCAAGAGCTGCTGCTGCTCCAGCTCCTTCGCCAGCCCCTGTGGGCTTGAAAATTATTCCTCATACATCATTCATTCAGTTAACAGCTTATAAATCTGCACCTATTTTGAAACAACTGAACTCAATCAATGAGATCGAGACGGCCAAATTGAGCACTGAGGATTTGGATACATTAAAGAGGGCTTTGGAAGATGGAATTACGAACAGTAATGCAAGCGATGTACTGAAATTGGTGGTTTTTATGACGCAGAATTGGAAACCCGAGAATACCATAGTGTCATTGGATGTTTTAAGAATCACAGTTCCACATCTAAAACCACTGCCTACAGCAGTCATATTACAGCAGATATTTTCGGCACTGGATGCTGGGGCACCAAAACATGCATTGCTGTCACTGCGGGCCATTGTCAATATATTCCAGATCCCTGAGGGTAGGAAGCTAGTGACATCAGAGCAGGTGCAGAACCATGGGTTGGACGTGATTCGAGAACTTTCAGGTAGTGACTCATCAGTTCTTACTGGAACCATGCAGGTGGCAATTGCCAGTGTATTGTTGAATTATGGGGTTTTGATCAAATCGGACCCGGATAAAGCTCTGGGGCTGTTGAATATCATTGCGGCATGCCGAGCCTTCACAGACCAAGAAGCATTATACCGGTTGATTCTAGCCATGGGAACAGTCATTGCCAACTGTCGTACAGAAGAAATCAAGCAGGCTGTTGATGCATTTGAGCTTGGAGGCCTTTTGCACGTTGCTCGTGGCGAGCAGAGGTTCAAGGAGCTTGAGGATGAGATATTGGCAGTGCTTCGGTAGTGTAAAATAGGATGATAAATTAAATATTAGAATTATATAAATACTACAAAAGTATAAAAATCGGTATTTATATGCCTCAACCTCTGCCTCCTCCTTCAACTTACCCTTCCCTTCCCCTCAACTTACCCTCCCACCATCATGTTCTACTCCATCACCGACAAGGAGGTTGTTTTTGAGAAAAATGGCAGCCTTTTGCATATTTCAAAACCCGCTGGAAATATCTCGGTGAGTTCTGGAAAGCTCACGACTGCTAGGCAGGATGCTGTGGCGATTCTGGGTATTATTCGCCTAAGAATGGCCAAATATATCCTCTTGATCAAGTCCAAAGAGGAGGTTGGAGAGCTGTGGAATAGCCAACATAAGATCTACAGAGGTGGCGAGTATGCGTTTGTTCCTCTGAGGGAATGGAGAGCCAAGGATGAGACGGAAAGGCAATATTTGCAGCTGTTGAGGAGCCATTTGGAGCGTGTTACGCTCTTCTTTTCAAGCTCCTGGGACCTGACTAATCCCGTTCAGCGCCAGGAGAAGTTGGATCTCAGTGTTCCGTTGTGGGAACAGGCTGATGATAGGTTCTTCTGGAATAGATATGTGAGTTCGGATTTGATTTCGTTTGCTGAGTCGGTTGGGCCTGTTGATAAGTACGTGGTGAGTGAGTTCATTCAACCGGTCATTTATGGCGTTGTTTCTCTGCAGCATACTTCAATTCATGGTCAACCTGTACTGTTTGGAATCATTAGCCGTCGCAGTCGATTCCGTGCTGGAACTCGTTATTTCCGACGGGGTATTGATAGCCAGGGGCATGTTGCCAATTACAATGAGACTGAACAACTGCTTATTGTGCATCCAAACAGCGACAAAAGGCGTATTTTTTCCTTTGTACAGACTAGAGGAAGTGTTCCTGCGTATTGGGGTGAAGTGAATAATCTTCGATATAAACCGGTGTTGAAGCTGGGGGAAAACATTGGTATTGATGCTGCAAAGGCCCATTTCGATGAGCAGAACAAGATTTATGGTCATAATATCCTTGTGAATTTGGTGAATTCAAAGGGCTATGAATTGCCCGTTAAAGAGGCCTATGAAAGAGTTGTTGGTGCTTTGGAAAAGAACGATTTGGATTATATTTACTTTGACTTTCACAAGGAATGCTCCAAAATGCGCTGGTATAGAGTAGATGTTCTTTTAGACACACTGGTGGAACGGGGCTTAGGTTCTCAGGGGTTTTGTGAGGCTAAACTCGATGCTGACGGCGGTCTGCATCCTATCAAGGCACAGCATGGTGTGGTTCGAACGAATTGTATGGATTGTCTTGATAGAACAAACGTCGTCCAGTCGCATCTAGGTAAATGGGCTCTACAAGAGCAATTGAAGCTAGCAGATATTCTTCCAAATGGTCAAGTCTGGGAATCAGATGGCGAATTTCTGCAATCATTTAGAGCAGCTTGGGCTGATAATGCCGATGGTGTCAGTACTGCCTATTCCGGAACAGGGGCTCTTAAAACCGACTTCACTCGACTGGGCAAACGTACTCCAGAGGGTGCTCTGCAGGATCTGAGCAACTCTATTGTACGATACGCAAAGAATAATTTTCTGGATGGCCCTCGTCAGGATGAATTCGATTTGTTCTTGGGCACTCATGTTCCTTATGAAGCAGTCCAATCACCGTTTGTCGACAACCGTCCAGTCACACTAGCTGCAGTTCCATATATCATTTTGGGCACTTTAATTATGGTCATCACCATGCTGGCATTTCCTAAACAGGATGGGTTATGGTTGCTTAATAAGGGTCTATTGATTGGCTGTTTGGCTGCCTTGATATGGGCAACCCGTACATTAATACAAAACGGCATGCAATATGTCAATTGGCCTAAACTGGACCCTGTGAATTTTGTAGTGACTAAAGAGCTTAGAGGAGCATCTGGTAAAATCAAAGGGTATGTTTATGAAATGGCAGGTACTGCTGATGAGGAGTATGGCCATGGGCATAAGAAGTAGAAAACGGCCTTGAATATGAGAGCATGGCCGCAATAGTAGGTAGATTAATTGTACTTGTCTAGTGATTTATTCATGTGGTTATCCGGGAGTTTTATGTACTTAGCGGTGTTCATGTAGTTATCCGGTATTCATGTAGTTATCCGGTGGTTTATCATGTACTTTTCTAGGGCTTTTATGTACTTTGCTAGCATTTTCCCAGGCTTTTTATTCATGTACTTTGCTGGTGTTCATGCACTTGTCGTCACCTTATTACAGTTGTAAATGCCTAGATAATAAGCTGTTCTCATAACAACCAAATCTATGGCCATTTTGATGCTATCTTTAGCCAAATCGATTTTGCTTCCTTCCACTTCATGCCATGAAATAGCTACTTCATGAATTGGTATGTTTTTATATGCTGCCACAAGAAGAACCTCGACATCGAAGATCCAGCCTTCAGTATGGATATATGGAAATATAGCCTTTGCAGCATTTCTTGTAAAAAGCTTAAAACCACATTGGGTATCGCGAATGCTGCGTATACCAAACAGGAAAACAAGTGTATGAAGGCCATACATGAGGAAATTGCGTATAAATGACCGCTTTACTACTGCATCGGTCTTGACCATGTGAGCACGTGACCCAACCGCTACACTCAGGTTTCCATCGCCCTTGACGGCATTTACCAGTTTTTCAACATCTGAAAACTTGCTGGCACCATCTGCATCGGCAAATATCACCAATTCTCCTCGGAAATACTTCATTCCGTGCGTTATAGCCCCTCCTTTACCTCTATTTCGGGCCAAACTGCACACTCTCAGATGATCTGCCTCAATATTATTATCTAATGCCCATTGTAAAGCGTATTCAGGTGATCCATCTCTAGATCCATCGTCTACAATAAGAATTTCCCAAGAATTCCCAAACAATGTCTTGAGAACAGGCACTGCTTCGTCTAACATGACAGCCAACCTCTTGGTTTCATTATAACACGGCACAACAACGGACATTTGAATCGAAGCAGGCTGGGTGTTTGCATTTGGGAGTTTTAATGGGCCATTTTTGGCCTTGGGTTTACCGGTAGTGCTTATATAATACGTCTCTTCGTCCAATACTGGTCGAGGTGTATGAGAAAGAACCATACAGGCTATATATAACTAAAAGAGAATCATTAGAATTGGAAAAAACGTTTGATGGTCAGAAATGCATGTATGAAACCATTACTTACGGTGATAATTCCTACAGCCGCTAATGTGGCCCCGTAGGCTAAAAGGACCGAGATTGCAATGGCCATGGTGGTCGGAAATCAAACGTGTCTGGTTGGAGCCGTGCAAGGTACCAAGAGGACACGAAGGAGGAATTGAGAGATTGGCGGTATTTATGTAAAATAACAAGTGATATGATCGTATGGGATGATATTTATATCTATATGTAAAATTATTAAAAGTGTGGGGGTAATAACCGTGTTATATGGGCTTGGCCTTGGAAGATGGAGATCAAGTCGTGTAGAGAAGATTGTACGGAATTAGATAGTTATTAGTTGTTTGGCCAGCATATGTAGAGTTTATTGTATATTCAATGGTATATTAGGTTTGTAATGCTTAGATAAACGGAATGAACAAATAAGAGATCTCATTACAACGATGTGAAATACAAGATACAAGTTGCGTAGAGAAGGATAAGATATAGCCAATTTGAGTATGTGATCCAAGTAGAGTATGGTATTTGAGTATCCATTAGAGTGCGTGATCCAATTAGTCTATAGAATCGATCACTAAGGTCATATATTACTAAAATTATCTCCATATCTCCAGTGATATTACTTATTCACCCCTGCCATCAAATCTTTTATGAATTCACCCAGATTCTCCGCTCTCATCAGTGCTTCTCCAACCAATACGGCTCCTACTCCATCTTCATAATATCGTTTTACCTGCTCGTTGGACGAAATGCCGCTAAGTGCTGCCAAAACCGTACCCTTAGGGACCTTGCTCGTGAGTTTCGAGGTCGTATCCAAATCCACAGCAAAACTATGCAAATCCCTGTTGTTCACACCAATGGCTTTGGCTTCTAATGCAAGTGCTCGTTCCATTTCCGCAGCATCGGCTACCTCAACCAGAGGTTCCATTCCCATACTCTGGGAAAACCGATATAGTCGTTTGAGCACATCATCCGATAACATTTTGACAATAAGCAAAACGGTATCTGCACCAGCCAAGCGTGCTTCTACTATTTGATATTCGCTGAAAATAAACTCTTTGCGTAGAATTGCCGGTCGTTTGTCGCCCAGGTGGTCTACAGCTAGACGAGCTTGACGTAGATCGTCAATAGACCCCTTAAACCAGTGTGGCTCTGTGAGTACAGAAATCACATTTGCTCCAGCATCTGCATACTTTCTGGCACAGCTAGCAGCATGGATTTCCAGGGCAATGGGGCCCTTTGACGGAGAAGCACGCTTGATTTCTGCCATGAGAGACATGTTACTTCGCCTTAAACACTTGACAAAATCAATCAGTGGCGGTGCCAGTCCGATATCTATTGAAGTCTGAAGATTCTTCAAAGTACTGTGAGGGATTTTTTCAAGCTCAGCAACGTCTTTTTGTCTCTGAGTGAATATTTCATCTAGAATACTGGGCTTGGACTCAATCTTAGAGGACCCATTCTGAGCCTTTAGAAGCTCTTGTTGCTTCCAAGTCCCACCACGAATCGATAGCATGTTTTTGACCATTTTCCGGCCTTCCTCTGTAAGAATACTCTCAGGATGGAACTGAACACCCTCGACAGTGAACTGCTTATGCCTGAGTCCCATAATGACGCCGCTGGACGATTTGGCGGTAATTTCCAGGCATTCAGGAAGAGATACATACGTAGCAGCTAGAGAATGATATCGAATGACAGCGACGTCTTGAGAAATGCCTGAGAAAATGCCTTTTGCGTCATGAGTGATTGTAGAAGTTTTACCATGGACAATTTCACCAGCATACGACACTTCCCCGCCAAAAACAGTCGCTATACATTGCTGACCCATGCATACACCTAATACAGGGATTTTGCCAGCGAAATACTCGATGGCCTTGCGAGAAATGCCGGAATCAGTGAGAGGATGGCCGGGACCAGGGGAAATCACCAGTAAATCCGGGTTAAAATGCTCGATTTGATCAATGGTGATTTTATCATTTCGATAAACATGAACATCGGCCTCTTCTCTGCATAAATATTCATACAAATTCCATGTAAACGAGTCGTAGTTGTCTATTAAAATGACCTTGGTCATGGGGATCAGTGACTAAAAGATAGTTTTTGTGCTGGGAAATTTGCACAAAAAAAACCCCACGAGATTTCCGGCCAAAGTCGTCATTGACGTTTATAGCCGTTTGCAACACGAAAAATGATTTCACGCTTCTTCACGTAACATCATGAGCAACGAATTCAAGGCAACGCCACTTATAAATGCACCACTTCTTTCGAGTTTTGCCAATAGAACAGTGAAACTTGCCGGAGAGGTGAAAAGTCTGGGAGATGTAGCTATTATAGATTCTGCAGGAGACGTGAAGATCCATTTGGCACCCGATGCATACTTGCAAGAAGGGCATTTCTACGAGTTTGTTGGGAAAGTGAATCCGGATTTGTCATTAAAGATGATGAGTAGTACGCAGACGGAGTTTTCTGCGCCTGTGAGTAAGTAGAAGTGGCGTGGACTGTTGTAGTTGGCGTATTACTAACTATTAGATACCGACAATCTCGACAAGCTTGTGAAATTATGGCATAAGCATAAGGAGATGTTTTATGATTAAATGAGGATATTTATAGTATTATAGGGAATATGACGGGCCCTTTTGTAGCGATTTCATTACACCATTGATCCCTTTTGTAGCTCTTTACCGTTTTGTAGCTCTTTTACATTTTACAGCCTCTTCCCTTTCAACCTCTTCCCTTTCAACCTCCTCACCTCTTTCCCCCTCCTTCAAAACTTTCCTGCACCAATCCTTCAACCACTTCGGTGCCCAAAAACGCCTCTTGTAAAGTATGCGCTGCCACATGGCTTAATACATAGCCATCATGTGCTGGATCCTCGATTCTCCTTTGAACTGCCGCCATATCTTCTCCATTTTCTCCTGTTATTAGCCCGTTACTGACTGCTTGCTCCACCCGTCCTAGCTTTAAGCTGTCGGCCGTTTGTGCTATGCCCATAAAACTCGTCACCAATTCGTCTATATGAATCGTGGTCGAGTTTTGAAACTCAACTATATCTTGACCCCCGGCTGTTGTCACTTTTCCATAAGCATCGAGGTTCTCAATCGGCCAGTTCTGGGGCATTTGTAGCTGGTTAAGAGAGAAATGTTCCGAGGATTTTGGATCAAAGATCAAGGGGTCACGTGACGTGTGGAAAATGGTTTCATAATTGACGATTATTCAAACAGGTATAATTTGTAATTAAGAATTGAAGTTCGGTTTCAAATATGTGTCCAATTACGTTAAAATTAATGATAAATGGCTAGTATGAAGTTCAAGTCAGGTCATGCCGATTCTCTGAGCATTCAATCTACATCCTCTACATACTAAACCTCTCCTCAAAATAATCTACTCGTGCCTTAGCTTGACAAAGATTTAGCGAAACAGCCTTTCTTATATCGTCATTCATACCTCCAGGGCCACAGCTCATAACACCAGTCGACCCTGTTGCTTTAATAATCTCATCACGAACAGTAGAAACAGCATCAAATCGGTCCTGAATAACGGCGATTCGGCTATCAAGTTCCATAGATGAAGAGCTACTTTCAATGATCTGTTTACCTATTGATGAGCTAATATCAGTCTTCTCTTCATAGCCACTTTGCTTCTCGGAGCTGTTGGAATCGCTTGCTGTTGAGCAAGTATCGCTAATTTCTTTCTTCTCGTCTATATTTTCCCTCTCTTTGGAAGTATAAACATATATTCGGATCTCAATTCGGCCATCGTTAACTAAAATCTCCAGTTCTTCCTTGAGCAATTGAACATCTTTCACGCATGGAATACACCAAATGAGAACCACTCGTTTCGCTGCATACGACAAGTCTTTATTTAAAATCGCTTGTGCGTGAGAATATACTCCCGAAATGCCTACGCCTCCTCCAATAAGAAGCAGGTTTTCGTAATGCTTCAACTGGTTCGCTTTACCATAGGGTCCTTCAAGAAGCACAGGCATATTTTCATAATTATCCGGTCGCTTTTCCAGGATATTTTGAAGCTCTCTAGTAATGCCGTTTCGAACTTTGATAATAAGTATCAAGGAATTCTTGTCTTGTGGTGCCAATATCACTGAAAATGGATGTGATTGCCAGAAGTACCAGCTGCGCATAACATAGACATATACAAACTGTCCTACGTGTGCGCGGTACAATTTCGGCACTTTTATTTTCATTTTGATAATGCCATTCGAGCACAGTTTTGTCTCTGCTCGAGTGTTTACACCACCAAGCATCATTCGAACAATTCTTATGATATAATCCAATCCCCACACCGCTGCCGTTGCCCAGGTGTACTGGACGTTTCCTTCTCGAAATTCCACATGATAATGCATAGATACTACAAACAGGAGCGCTAGAATGATGTGCATTACCAAATGTACTTCATGGAAATTCTTCCGAACCCAATAAACAGCCTGGACCAGAATTACAGCTAATCCTGCTGTAGCAATCACTCCGCTGATCCAATAAGGCATAACCCACTGGGCTGCAAGTTTTTCCAGGCCCTTGTACCTGAGAATATAAAGGACCATATGAATAAAGGTATGTGCTGCCATACCTCGGGCCACCCACCGATGGAACGTCACAAAGGTATCGGCGGGCCAGCCGGTGATAAAAAGCAAAATATTGTTTCGGCCAGCAAAAAGAATCAGTAATGGCACATGAGTGATAGCAAAAATGCCTCCTCTCCATGCTGTGAAGGAGATCAATTGTTCTGAATCACTTTTATAGACCCAACTACCCCGGATAAAAGGAATTTCCGGGAAGTAAGCGATTATATTAATGACTACAAATCCTAGTAGGATTAAACTTTCGCATCTGGTGGGAATTCTATACGAGTATCCCAGCTGTTTAATCTCGGTCGCATGTCTGCGGCCAAACGTAGCGGGTAACACAAAAAATTGTCTAAATGTTCTCGATATGATATTGTCAAAGGTGTTCAAAAGTCTGGGCATGTATGTGCATATCAGATTGATAATTGCCTTTACTAGGATAACCGCAGCCCAGTAACCCAAAACAAGACCGCTGCATGTTAGCATACGAATTGAGGCTTCCTCTTTAAGCGGAAAAATAACAATGACTTACCTTAATTTTTCTGTTGCCGTAGCAAGTTTCTTTTTGGCTAGGGCACACTTCCAGGCAAATATGAAATTCTCTTCCGGAACGGCTATCGGATCTGTTACCGTCACTCCTATAAGTTCTGAAGTGGGTACATCCTTGACCTTTTTAGCAGCTTCTTTAAGATCTTGTTTCTTCTCTTTTTTGCTAAGTTTTTTGCATTTTTTGAATATCTTCTTGAGTGCTTTTTTGACATCTTTACTATCATCAAGCTGACTCTGAACACAATTGACCAGTGACAGTCTCTCTACTTTGTTGCTGCAACGACACTCCGGCCCTTCGCAGTCAAATGTGATATTAGTAAACGCAATGTTGCACATTTTAGCGACTTGTTTGGCACTGTAGCCATTGGCAACAGGAACATTGACCAGCAACAAGGTAAGAATCAGGAACAGGTATTGTAGATACTTCATCAGTCTTTAAAAATTTTTTCCTAATATTTTAGCCGGCTTTATTTGCTTATATATTTGTTTGACGCTTGGCCCATTTTAACTTTAGAGCCCGGCAGCGTTTAGATGGGCCGAACCTGGTCCCCTTCATTGGTCTAGACCTTGAGAGATGAAGGGAATGAAAAAAAGTAAGTTTACAACTAAAAATTCGTAATTCGTGTATCTATTTTCATCATTTATATCGATTTACAGCTAATTCTGTCTCAGCAGGAATTTTTGTAGAATTTTTCTTGTTTCTGCATGCTATGCATGGAAGAAAAACTCAAAACACACACCACTGCACAAAAATTTTGCATTACCAATTGAAACTTTCTTCGAAATAATCTGTTCGGCCCTTAACTTTGGAGATGTTTTGAGATACGGCCAAACGTACGTCATCGTTGAGTGGACCGGGACCACAGCAGACTACTGCAGATGTCCCCGCCGCATTCTGAAGCTCTTCTCTAACCATATCTATTGTTGTGAGCCGCTCATAATGAACATTGATATTTTTGGAAACGAGGAAACTGGCTGTAGATGATCGGCTACTACCCGGAGTGATTTCTTTGCTTCCTTCGACAGGGAGCCCTGAAACATCCATGGCTTCATCCGTATATGGTAGAGGTGTATTGACAAAAATTCGGATATCGAATCGTTCGTCATCAGCAAGATACTCTAGTTCGTCCCGAGCCCATTCCAAACTAGCTTCACTGGCAATGCACCAATTGAAAACAATGTTTTTACGACAGTCGGACTGTTTAAAGTGAGCCGCATAGCAATAGATACCTGTAAAGCCAACACCTCCACCGATGAGTAAAATGTTGTCATAAGGGTCCAAGGGAAATGTATGGCCATAAGGGCCTTCTATCATCAATGGATATTGTTTCGTCAAAGTCGGGGTCGCCATAATCTCTTTTTCAATGCTTTTAGTGAGTCCCTTGCATGCCTTGATGACGAGAACAAGCTTACCCTTATCCTCATCTAACGGTGAAGGCATTACAGTGAAGGGATGAGATTGAAGAAAGTACTTTGGACGGTTCACATAGACGAAGATGTACCTGCCAGGAGAAAACTTCCACAATTGCGAGTAGGTTATTTTCATCTTTATGACACCATCACTGTATAATTTGGCATCTCCTTTGCTGGTGACTCCGCCTATAAGTATCCTGAGGAAACGAGCAAGCCAGTCAAATGCCCACACTCCCATAGTCGCATAGGTATACTGAGTACCTCCTGATAGAAAGTATACGTGGTAATGAAGAGTGGCCGTGAATACTATGGCGAGCGAAATATGCAAAAGTAGAAACAATTCGTGGAATTTCTGTCGAAGCACATGTAGAGCTTGGACAATCATGACAGCGCCAACAATGGCCGCACAGAAACCCAGATAGAAATATTCTTCGGTCCATTCCTCGGCCAAGAATCCCCCAGCATTGTATTCAATGGCAAAAGCCGTGGCATGGGCAATTGCAAGGGCCAACATCCATCTGGCGAGCCATCTATGGAACACAATGAAGGTATCAACAGACCATCCAGTAAGCCATATGAGGAAATTGTTTCTGCCAGCAAACAAGTACATTAATGGTACATGCACAATAGCGACAACACCTGCTCTCCAGCCAAAAAAGGATTGGAGTTGTTGAGAAACAGAGTCATAATACCAGCTATCTTGGACAATAGGATAATCAAGGCAAAGGACCAGAATAACAAGAATGGAATGGCCTATAATTATCAACGTTTCAAATCTAGCAGGAACTGAATGTGTGTAGCCATATCTTGAGATCACAGAGGAATGAGAACGTCCGAAAGCGGCCGGCATGAGAAAATGCTGTCTGACATAACGAGTGACTTGACAGTCAAAGGCAAAGAGAAGTTTAGGGGTGAATTTATGAACAAAATTCGTGATGCTTCGAGCCAAAGTTACAAATGCCCAGTAACATACAATTCCGACCCTAATGGTTAGTAACCAAAAATTGCTGGTTTGAGTGAAGATACTTACGCTAATATGTCGCAAACCCAGTAATTATAAAAGGATGAGAAGACACATGTTTTGGCAAATTCGTAATTCTCAGGAGGTATTACAATAGGATAAGTCAGATTGACACCACTGATTTCAGCGGAAGTGACAGTTCTGACCTCTGACGGGGCCCATTTAGTATCATTTGCTACAATTTCTGCAGTGGCATTGGGGCAATAATAACTGAGAGCTTCAAATGCCTGCTGCAGATCGTAGTCTGTTTTCACGTGGGTCATCGCACAATACACTAGGGTCCTTCGAGCTGGAGTATAGCAGTAGCATGTGGAAGGATCTGGACAGGCAAAGGTAATGTTTGTCAAAGCAGTTTGACAGGTGTAGCCGACTTTCTCGCCATATGGGTAGTTATTACAGTATACAGCTGTAAAAACATTGGTAAAAGCTAGTAAGCACCACAGAAAGGACCTCATAATGTTGCAATTGGCAGATGCGTTTCATTCAGTCTTTTCGGTTTCATTTTATACGATGCCATTGGCTCATTGAAGTGGTACCGCTAGGGGAAATGTTGCCCTAAAGCGGAAAGGTGGA
Source organism: Casaregolazyma patagonica (assembly GCA_030580475.1). Taxonomy (NCBI): domain Eukaryota; kingdom Fungi; phylum Ascomycota; class Dipodascomycetes; order Dipodascales; family Trichomonascaceae; genus Casaregolazyma; species Casaregolazyma patagonica. The sequence continues at coordinate 1,588,010 of JAKTSZ010000001.1, forward strand.
ATCGCCTTTGAAATTGTAGTAATGAGTTACAAAGTGAGCTCTGTTGATGAAGATTTCATTCAAATTATGAGACGTCTATCATACTGAATTATCTAACTCTTATGAGCTCAGCAATTGGCTCTTGATATACTCTGTTCACTTGCCGACAGCTTAAACTAGGTTTATCAGATATTTGCAAAATTTTTAATGTTTGCATTTTCTTTTTACGGGTTGGTTGAGATCGGGACCCAACTTTGGCGACCATTGCTGATTATCTGATGAGATTAGTCTATGATTTACACACACGCCGCAATGCTCCGATTAATTCATACAATACCACCTTCTTTGTTTGATTTTTTTTATTTGATTATACTGTATGAATAGCAGGCCAATTACTAATCACACGCCTTGCTTCTTACCGGCTGCTCGTACATCTTGTCTCATATCTCAGAATTTCATTACGAGATGTATCGCCAAGAGAGCAAATTAAGCCCGGATTCGGCCGTCATGGTGGGCAGAAAGGAAACAAAAGTGGCGGGCGCAGCATTTGGCAAGGGTTGCCGCAAAATTTTCAGATTCGGCGTATAGAGCAAAAACACGGGCATTGTTTCCAAATCAAGCAATTAACGTATAAGACAACGGAGCTTTAAATAGCAATATTCTTGGATATTGGTCATCACCCCTGGATTTTTTTTTTGATTTTTTGCAAAAGTTTTTCCCCCAGGTCGAGTCGCGTGACGTGCAAACCACTGCAACTTCCTAATCGGGACTATCAGATTTAGACAACTGGTGCCGTGCATTCGGTTCCTACAAGCCGAAAGTGTCGGCTAATAATGAGAAAATATTCAAGAAATAAATTTATAGTGTAGATTATATTATTCATATATGCAGAATTATCACGTTATATTACATGCTATAGGGATGTGGTGGTGTGGTATATCCCGAGTTTTGTTTATCATTGGTACCTGACAATGAAGTTTCTTCCTCATAGTGGTAAAAAGAAGGTGGTGGTGACGAAGGAACAGTGTCATGAGTTGCTTCCGAGTTGAAAATATCATCATCAAAGCTAGTCAGTGCTGTAGAAAAATGATCAGTATATCTTTTTGATGGAGATTCCATAAATGCCTTGAATATGTCATCCTCATCGGCCAGTTTGTTGCTGTGCTGAATAAACTTGTTTATCCACTTGCTAGCAGGTGTGATAGATCCAGGCTCAATGCCACGATGCGGTGTTTTCTTGGGCGTTTTGAATAGTGCATCAACGTCAAAGGTATGTCGGTCGGTCGGTGAAGCTGGTGGAATATTCTCCTTGTTGGATTCATCGTAGTCATCAATGCTCACTTGATAAGAGTCTGAAGCTTCTTCGTTCTCTTTGGTAGAAGCCGTAGAAGCCGGAAGTCGTTTGCGGGCTCCAGGAAGTTGCAGCCCAGTGGATTCTGACATTGGCAGTTGTAACGGCATTGAAACTGAAGCAGATCTTGCAACTGGAGAGGACCTGACGGTGGAGTTGGAGGACTCATTAAATGAGAATGAGCTGTTTGCTCTCTGCTGCAAAGTCGCAACGATATTTTTAACTGGAGATGACAATGTGCTGTTGTCCAAAGATTCAGCATCTTCAGCTGGACGGCCCTCTTGAACTGCCACCTGATTGGCCAAGTAGCTGTTGATATCTCCAGCACCAGTCTTGCGACCCTTTCTAGTTCCCCACAAATTCTTCGGTCTCATGGTTTTCTTAACACTATACCAAAGTCCACAAGGATTACACAGAGTGAAGTCGTCCTCATGTTCATTTGATTTAAATCGTCGCCAAGTGGGCGTACGAATGCATCCACAATTTTCACAATATGTAGGAATTTTGCCTTCAGCCAGGGATTCCACCAGACGCTGATCGATCTTATATCGCTGACGATCGGCTCGCTTGGTAGGAGCAGCAGCTGAATCAGCTGGCGATTGGGCCCTGTTGGGGCCAATGCTATTAGTTCTGGATTTTCGTCCGTAATTGCTATTAGAATCACTGCTGGTGCTGCCAGTATAAGCCATTGGAGATTCGATTGAGTCACTACTAGCAACAGACGAGGCTGACTCTCTTGTTGTGTTATCGTCAGCAATGGTTTCCTCAACAGATGCTCTTCTGGTTTCGTGTTTCGAAGGTCGACCAACAGAGAGAGTGCGTGGACGCGATTCAGCATCAGGAGCAGGCGAAGAGGCCAAATACTGAGAATAATAAGAGGTTGTTCCAGAGCTTTGTTTCTTTGCTTGGCTCATGGAAGCTTCCAGATCGGCCACTGTAAGCGATCTTTTGCGAACAGGCGGGGCTTCTAGATTAGCCAAACCTTTGTAATGCTTGAGAGATTCAACATAATGCGATTGCTGAGTTTTTAGCACGGGACTAAGACGCAAATGAACCTCGAGAGTCTCCATGGCATTGTAGATTGGAATGACACTAGGGCATACTTTTCCAACAATAAAAGTAGGATCTTCAGTTGCTTCTTCGGAAGGAGCATCGGGGCTTCGTAGAAGAAGCGTGGATAAAAACCCGTGACCAACAAATATGCCATCCAGGGTGCTTTCGCTGATATCTTTGGAATAAACCACATAATCATTGACGTCAGTCGAGAGGATTTCCGGCGAGCTTTTGCACACGGTTTCAAGGCATCTGGAAATATCGACTATTCCCATGCACTGAGAATGCTCAAGTTCAGCAGAAATTACCGGCACGTCAATGAGTTCGGAGCTTCTGGCCAGGCAAATCATGGAATGGGATTTGTCAAACGTGTACACGACTTTGACTGTAAAAAAATTAGAATCATATACTATAAATATATTCCCAGTCATCACATTATCTTGTCACTTACCAGTCATTGGCCGCGTCGACATAGCGTTATCCATGTTTGTTGGTTGGTGGGTTGGTGGGTTGGTTGAAATGCGGTGGATTTTACGCGTAACAAAACGATTTTGGTGGTGTTCACGCGAGTGAAAATGCCGTCTCCAACAGCAAGCAAAAGAACAACAATTGAAGGGAGAAAATATGCAAACAAGTTGATGGCAAGAAAGAAACAATGTTGCGAGGGACATGTTGGATATATATTTGAAGATTGAGGGGGGTTTTGAGGCCGACAAAGACGGACGTTTGATGATGCAGACGACGCAGGCTTTTAACAAATCAGGCAATGGATAATGAACGCCAATGGTGACGACATAAACAATTGATGGGGTTTATTGGTTTATTGGTTGATTATTAGGGGGGATTATAAATATATATGAGAAATAAATTAAATAAATGACCGTGAAGTTTTTTTAGTCATATAATATATTCTAACGATATCTTATATTAGATAATACTTTTCTATGCATATTGTCGATATAAAACCGCCTTTCTCCTGTTGTTGCATATTTTTCTCTTCATTTTTCATTGGCATTTCATGTTGTTGTTTTTTGTGGGTTTTTTGGAGTGAGTGGTTGACAAGTTGTCATGGAAACTGGTTTGTGGTACCTGAACATCACAGCTGTCGGGGTCCGAAGACATCGAAGTTGAACAACAAAGAACCAAAGAACCAATGACTGTGAAAAAGTATTCAATATGTATATCAAATAAATCCCTCAGATGTGTCATAGCTGAATGCTATAATTGTTACTATATTATGATACTGGCTGACTAATTGAAAGCTGTCATATCCTGAGTTTTGTCATCATTCTGAGTCATTTTGTATAACTACACACCTTGAGTATACCAATAGAGGTAATTTTTACAATAGTGGCAATAGTGGCAACGATGACTGTAGTGGCAAGAGCTCTATTTGTAGTAATAAAAAAGAATATATATATCCATGTAGATTCCCATGTTTTTTCGAATTATCAACATTTACAATCATGAGAGACTATCAAAACATGAGCAACCTTTACTGCCTTGACCAACAGGTCAGGAAACAAATAAGGCAGCATGAAGAATTACAATTGAAACAGCAAGACGGTTTACAATTGAGACCTTCATTATCAGGAGGCAGTACCCGCTCGGGATTTTCTTCTAGATTGAGTAGTATATTTTCTCATCGACGAAGTTGAATTGGACCGACAACAGATTCTGATTTGACTGCATAAAAAGCCAACCACGTTTATGGTGGCTTTACTGCATTAATTTTAATAACTTGTTTATTTATTAAAAAATAAGGCAAATATTATATTTGCCTATTTGCTTTACAGACTATCTGTTTGGTGCTGTTTATTGTTATATCTTAGTTTGTTAGTCATGCGGCTGAGTCAACGAAGGACGTGCGATGACAAAAAAATTTTTATATCCGGCTTTCAAGGCTAAAAAAATTCTGGGAAAGGGAAAAAATTACAAATATGCGTATATTTGTTTATTCAGATAATTATATATATATATTATATATTAAAAGATAATAATTATGTGAAATTGAGTGTAAATTTTTCTTATTCTTATGTTGAAAGTTATAACACCAAGCTGGGTTCTGCGGGAAAAGCGGGGAAACAAACAAAGACAATATTTCGATCACATTGCCATAAAAAATAAAAAAATAAATTTCACTAAAATATTTCATGATATCCGACTGGTTCGGAAAACATTTCCGAAAAGGAACATGTGGCAAATATCAAATGTGCTAAATGTGTCATTTTTGAGTCACGCTACGCCACCACGAGATTCCAGAACCATGGGACTAGTAGAATATAAAAAGAGCCCAATTCCACTCAACTTTTATAATTTATTAACAATTTCAAAGTCTTCTTTATTAACATTTTATAATGAGATATCAATTCACTTCTACGCTCAATAAGAACGTTCCTACTCGAGGAACCAATTTGAACCGAAAACGTATCGAGCTCAAGTCTAAGCAGTCAAGCCTAAATCCGGAGAAGTCCGAACAAAGCACTTTGTTCAGTTTATCAAGTGGAAACCAGAAAAAGAATGACAGCTAATTGTTTGTGAAAAATAAAGCAATTGCCGCTTGTTAGCAGATTCATAACAACTTTTTTTGTACTATATTGTTTCTAAGTTCAAGGTATTTGGTGGGCATTCAATGGCATTTTATGATAATTTATATGGGATAATGGGAAGTTTGTAGAATATAATAAAATATTGAATTTTGACTGATAATTATCAATGGACGGTGCTGTAGTCATTCTGGTAAAGATTTAATTGTCTCAGTAAAGATTTAATTGTTCCGATAAACATTCAATTGTTCCGGTAAACATGTAGTTAGTCGGTGAAATTTGTGCTAAAACTCGCGCACAGGTTGAAAAAGGCAATTGATCGGCATATCTTCTTGACAATAAATACGAGAATATCTTTTTAATTTCTAAACACAATACATATATTTTACTATAATTTACTTTTTCATCTTAATTTTTCTGTCATACGTTCCTGCTTTAATATCTTAAGTCCGTGTCACAAGCATCAAGCGGAAAGTGTATTTCATGACAGGACAGGAACAATTGAGCCAACTCATCCCGAGCATGGCAAAATTTCAGCAAGAGCAAGATGACATCGACAACAACAGGATATCAATAACAAAAGATTTTTTATATTCTTTATATTCTATTAAAATAGTAAAATATCATATTTGAGCATTACAATAGGACAATAATACTTTTATTCCATTAACACGACAGCCCTTGTTGCTAGTGTCTTAAACACTCGGAATATGGAACTCCGAGCAGCTTGCGGTGACATAAAGTTTCATGACCAGTGTTATGATTTTGCATTAGTCATCTGCAACAATTAGATAGTACCAGTCAGAGCAACAGTCAGAGCAACAACTTTATGTTTGATGGCTCGATTATCGTATTGGTTAGATGAGTCAGATCGTGGCAGCAACCACCTATGGGGGCTGTTGTGGTACTTATCAGGGTCTCTGTAGATCGAATACCTGTATTTTAGATTTTATATGCAACTGTATTATAACTTAAATTTTCCGTTGTCGTTTCTACATTGTTCCTTTGACCAAACATTTGTACGAACATTGTAAACAAAAATCTATCAAAACCAGAGTAAATACCTCAATTTGTAAAATGTCGCAGCTACGTTTTTACTACTCATAGTCCTCATAAGACATCTTACTGGCTATGGCATGGTGGCCGAGGGCTACCGGATGACCGAAAACCCCGGACATTCCGGATCCCCACACTATTCCGACCCACAACAGCATATCTGAAAATACTATAATATAAATTAAATTTCCATCTATTCTGATATTGTTAAATCTGTCTCTAAAGGCCTTGTTACGTTAATGGAGAACAATACCAGCCAGCATACCAACCAGCTGTTGATTGCACCTGGAAGACCAATTCCTCCTACACCCGGTGATATAAACAATTATCTTGTAAATTATTTGCCAGATGATCCAGATATTCCTGTCAATTGGAGTACCAAAAAAAAGGTGTCGGTTATCATTGCTGCTGCATCAGCTCCTCTGGTAGCTTCTTTTGGCTCTGCTGTCATTGGTGGTGGACTTGAAGGGATAATGAAGGAGTTTCACGTTTCCCAGGTCGTGGGAGTTCTTAACGTATCGTTATATGTTATGGGTTTTGCTGTAGGCCCTGTGTTCTGGGGTCCTTTTAGTGAGCTTGAAGGCCGTCGAACTCCTCTTTTGGTTGGTTGTTTTGGTTTTATTCTGTTTGCATTTGCTTGTGCCACTGCTAAAGATTTTCAAACTCTTGTTATTTGCCGGTTTTTTATGGGTTGTTTTGGTGCTGCAAGTATCACTCTTGGTCCTGCAATGTGCGCCGATATGTTTGATAGTCACAGCCGTGGACTCATTGTAGCAACAGTTGCCCTTATGATTATGGCAGGTCCATCAATGGGTCCAATAGTCGGAGGTTATATTGGCAGCTCGTATCTTGGCTGGCGTTGGACTCAATATATTAGTGGCATAATGGGTGTATTGGTCCTCATACTGGTTTACTCCTTAGTACAAGAGACTTATCCACCAAAAATCTTGGCTTTCCGGGCAGCTGCTCTTCGTAAGGAAACAGGAAATTGGGCTATCTCTTCTTTGATTGAGGAGATGGAACTTGACACTCATGATATCATGTCACGAACCATTGCAAAGCCTCTTAAAATGCTCGTTCGTGAACCTATTTTACTTGTCATTACATTATACCACGGTGTAGTGTATGGAATCCTTTATTTATGTCTCGAAGCAGTTCCTATTATATTTGCAACTTATGGATGGAAAGGTGGAAATGTCTATCTTCCATATATCTCTATGCTGTTAGGTATGGTATTTGTATGTGTAGCATATGTGCTATATTTTGAGCCTACTTATGTCAGGAAACTGGATGCTACCAAATCGCTAGTAATTCCTGAGGAAAGGTTGCCGTTGGTAATTGTAAGTGGTGTCTTCTTTGCTGTGGGCATCTTTCTCATGTGTTGGACTGGAGCCTATCATGTCCATTGGATTGTCCCTACCATTGGTCTGGCTCTGATTGGCTTTGGTTTGCTGGGAATTTTTCTTGGTGCTTTTAACTATATCATTGACTCGTATTTGAAATTGGCTGCTTCAGCTATTGCAGCAAACACCTTGTTGAGATCTGGGTTTGGAGCGGCTTTTCCTTTGTTCGCAGCAATTATGTTCAAAAATCTGGGAATTCAATGGGCAGGAACACTGTTAGGATGTCTTGCTACAGTTTTGGTTCCTTGTACGATGGTTTTTTACAAATATGGTACTTATATTCGAAGTAAGTCACCATATGCAGCAAGTCCCGAAGATATGTATAGAGCAGTACCTGATGAGAAGCCTATTATGGCGAATAACCAGTCGGAAGGAGATCTGGAATCTGTTGTTTGATGTGCTTAAGCGTGAGTTGAGGCTCTATTCTAATGTCGATGGGCAATTACTTGCCTTCACTTATTTATTGATTCAGGAATAAAAGTATATTTATCACTGTATGGTGATAATTGTATCAAATTTCTGAATTTGTTCTTTAGAAGAAAATGTTTGGTAGACGTGATGGTATTATTCAGGCCAATGATATGACGGAGGCCAACTGGAGTTTTGTAAATAGATTACAGTATCTTTTACTGTAGGCCAATTTCTCTACTATTTGTAATTAGATTTAATAGAAATGTATATTTAATGACCGATATTTTGTGTGGAAATAGTATGGTTTTAGCATACCGTAGTCTAACCCGTATCTATAAGGGTATATTATATCTGTAATAATATACCATATCTGTAACGATATACCATATCTGTAACGATATACCATATCTGTAACGATATACCATATCTGTAACGATATACCATATCTGTAACGATATACCATATCTGTAACGATATACCATATCTGTAACGATATACCATATCTGTAACGATATACCATATCTGTAACGATATACCATATCTGTTATAATTAAACAGTTAACCATATAAAAAGTAACTCCAACCTCTATAAACCTATAAAACAATTCTCCACATTTTCAAATCATATGCCATTATTTGTTTTTCAGGGCATCCACCCTGTTTAACCAAAACAGTCAATGGCCATCAAAAAGAAATTCAATCTATGAAACAAGATCGTCAAGATGCAAATAACCACCTGAATAAAGTTTTAAGCTTTAATATTAGTTTACAAGTGGAATGTAGAAGAATATAATATTAACTATAAAAGTATGACAATCTGTTTTATAACAATGTTATGTCATGCTGAGTAAATTTAATACTGTGATATTTATACGAGTAATTATGACCCGTCACTATATACTGGCAAGTATACGACGTTAACAACTTAACAAAACCATTAATTCTAAGCAGCAATTGGCTTAAGGAAAAGCCTTGGACTTTTAGTAGCGGCTAAGAAATTTCACCCTCTCGGGCCCCCACTCCGTAATATCTGTCACAAAGGTGCATGGATTAGGAAAAAATGCATCGGGCAATGAACAACGGTAAAGTTTAGTAGATAAGAGCATTACAACGTTGAACAAAGGGTTTGAATAAAATGTCCAGCAGTCAAGCCAAGCCCTTTAAACGATAAATAAAGTTAACGCAGCTTATAGTCCAAAAACCAGTCTCATAATACAAAAATACCTTGCTACAAATTTGTTACAGATCGATCGGGCTCCACGTGAAAAGTTGCAGATTGATGTCGACATTTTTCCTAATTGGGACTTCGTAACAAACCTGGCCCAACAAAGGGAGCAGAGCCTTTACACAAGTTAGCCGCTTCGTTTAAACCAAAGTTAGTATATTTCTAATACCCTGGTGCATTAGCCAGGAGACTGATATTGCTACAATGGGGTTGTTTGGGTAGTTTGCTATTTTGAGCTGATTTGGATTTTTTCCACTTTGAACCGTTCACGGCTCTATGATCGGCAAGAAACATGGATCGACGATCTTGGTTCGAGGCCTTGTTTGAATTGGTGGGATAAGCGGTTGCAAGAAAGAGGGGGGCTTGTGTAGAATTATTTAACAGCCATGTAGAAATCACTTGTAGACAGACTTTGATATCAATATATCATCAAATCCCGGGTTTTTCCCTTGCTATTACCAGATGGGGAATTTTTCATGGAAAAACCGGTTTATCGGATGGTTTTTTTTTGTTATACATCAGGCAATCAACTCACCCCACTTTATCGTTAAAATTTTGGGCCTGGGGAAAAGGGATTCTCGCTAGAGGCATATTTTACGAATGACATTTTTTTTCCTCATATAAACCACATATCAATAAAGTCATGGATATCATTCATTGAACTACTGTTTACCTGCAGCTTCATTTTAGTTACTTTTAGCAACGCAGCTTCCCAAGCCGCCTTGAGCCTCACTGCGTAATATCTCCATTTTATACAATAGAGGAAAAGCAATTTTTCCTATAAGAGAAGACTAGGGGTAAAAGGCTCGAGGGCGGTAAATAAATATAAGAGTGGGCAAAGTCGGGGCAGGAATAAAGTGATAAATCATAAATTCGTAAATTTAAAGTATTCTTTATCCTACGGGCGCGACCAGTCAATGTCCGTCAATAATAGCAGATTACAAAAGGCCATAAAAGCCCGCTCAAGTAGCAGCTCCATGGATACCGAGTCAATTCGCTCATCAGGTCATCGCCAAAGTTCGACATCTGCTGGGTCACTGGTTTCTGGTGGCCGACGTACTGTGATGAGTAACAGCTCATATGGTGATAATGAATATACTTATGCTAGGTCGATTTCCAGTACTGTGTCGAATTCTTCTGGGCAATCTTCACGTAGGTTGTTTAATACCAGCAGAAACGGCAGTTATGCATCTCACGATAACGTCGAAGTCGTTTTGACTGTGCCTACTGATACTGAACATATACCCACGCCTGCACTATCTGGCGGTAAATATATGGATACTACGCCTGCACTATCTGGTGGTAAATATATGGATACTACGCCTCCTTTGAGACAGGTTCCCGAGTTTGGTATATCACCAAGTCCACAAACGCCCGAGGCCGAAAAGGAGCCTGAGGGCCATATGATGCACATTGTTGAATCGAATGACGAGTCAATTCCGCCATCGCTCAACGACATCGATACCATCCTTGAACAATCCATGCTAGAGGCAATGGTGAAAAGTGCTGACAGCAGTGATTTGAAAAAGAAGCCTCAAATCACCTCGCATAACAGCTATGTCATGAACCCCAGCTTTCTGCCTTCAAACACAGAAATAGTTGAGCAGAAACGACCCAAATTATCATCCTTCTCAGTGGATAATCCCTGGGACAAGCGAATAGTTCAGTCACCTATGCATGCAATCAAATTGAGTGAAAGTCCATCTCCTCAGCGAGTTGGCATAATGAAGAAGGCGTTCCGCAAAATGGTGAGATAAGGTGTTTCAACTAGCTGCTAAGAGTTGGCCATTCTTAGTGCAAAGAACGGGACTGCTAATAAGAGCATATTAGACCTGAGCTGCTAAGAACGTGGAAGAAAATCCGCTTTGCTATCAAAGCATATTTGGTCTCTGGAAGAACCAAAAAAACGCGGGCCAAACCCCTGTACTCACCAAACAAACCTTATATTTCAATTTGGGTATATTCTGGCTTTAATATTTTTGTAGATTATGATTATAACTATATATGACGAATGACGTGGCTTTTTTTAATTTAAATCATGGGCTTTCAATTTGGTATATCGCCTGATCTGTCACGTGATGTCCTTCAATACGCCTTATAATTCACCCCAGTTTTTAAACAAAGAATATTCCCCCACATTTTCTTATGACGTTAAAATTACAATCAGGTAGACAGCTTCCTTCAATTGGATTTGGCGTATATCTTATACCGCCAGAAGAGACCGCCGAGGCTGTGGAGAAGGCTCTTGAGGCCGGGTATCGGCTCATCGACACTGCTGCGGGCTATGAAAACGAGCAAGAAACAGTTGTTGGAATTACCCGGTTTCTTGAGAAGCATCCAGAGGTGAAAAGAAGCTCTATTATATATACCACGAAGCTGTGGATGGATGATTTCGGTTATAATAAGGCAAAAGTCGCCCTTTCACGGTGCCTGGACCTTGCCAAACCTCTAGGATATATTGATATTGCTTTGATTCATTCGCCTCAAGGAGGACGAGAAATCCGCCTAGAGAATTGGCAGGCTTTGCAAGAGTTTGCTCAGAATGGTCTTATTAAGGATATTGGGGTGTCATGCTATGGAGTTCATCATATCAAGGAGCTACTAGCCTGGAATCAGCTTAAAGTCAAGCCCAGCATTAACCAGATCGAGTTGAATCCTTGGCTTCGGCATACTGATATTGTTGAGTTTTGTCGTGAAAATGGTATTGTTGTTGAGGCGTTTTCTCCTTTGGCCCATGCTATGCGCTTGGATGATGGCCATCTGCTACAACTAGCCAACAAGTACCATAAAAGTCCTGCACAAATTCTCTTACGATGGAGCATCCAATTCGGCTGCATACCACTGCCAAAGTCTGTCAGATCGGAGCGGATTTTGGAGAATTTCCAGGCGCTGGACTTTGATATGACCAAGGAGGATGTGGGTTTGTTAGGAGATGCCAGTGCATATTATCTTACGATTCCATCATGGGATCCGACTGTATTGGAGTGAAGTGGAGTATCGGATGGCATATTGGAAGGTTCTGAGGGCATATCTGGAAAGTTCTAACGGAAGGTTCTAATGGTAGCTATATGCTTCTCTACAAACTCGCTGCTGTGGCCTGTCGTTCATAAAAACTTCCCGTTGCTCGAGGCTGAAATGGCCGTTTCTTCTCACGTTCCACTTCTTCATCCCTAGATCTTCCATATCCACCACCGCCTGGTGTTTGTACAATGATATGGTCTCCTGTGTCCATCAACACGGTGTTTTTACCTCCTAGGCTAACAATTTTACCTGTTTTTGCCTTGAGCCAAAGATTGCGCCCTTTGGCTCCATCGAGACCGCCTCGGATTCCAAATGGGGCCATTGTGCGTCTTTCGCTGAGAATCGATACCTGGATAGGCCGTCGGAATTGGATATCTCGAATCACTCCGTTTCCTCCGTTGAATTTCCCTGCCCCTCCAGTACCTTGTCGAAGTGAAAATTCCCATAATATGCAAGGGTATCGTTTCTCTAGTATTTCTGGATCTGTTGAACGTGTGTTGGTCATGTGCACTTGAACTCCGCTCTGGCCATGCCATCCCTCTCCTGCACCAGCTCCACCAGCAATTGTTTCATAATAGCCGAAGCCCTTGGATTTCCCCGATTCATCTTTGGTTACAAAACCAAACGTAAGATTATTGCATGTCCCTTGTGAGGCTCCCATAACCTGGAAAGCTTTCAGAACGACGTCAGTGATCCTCTGTGAGGTTTCAACATTACCTCCAACAGTCGCAGCATCAGGGGCAGGCGAGAGAATTGTACCATCAGGAATCAAGATTTTCAAGGGTGTCAGGCATCCTTGGTTCAGAGGAATATCTTCTGATATAACTGAACGAAGTACATACAATATTGCCGAATAGCATATACTTTTAGGGGCATTGAGGTTGCCATATACTTGAGGTCCTGTTCCTTCGAAATCAAAGATAGCATCCCAAGTCTCTGGATTGATAGTCACTTTAAGATGAATAGGCGTGCCATCATCGACGTAGTCATGAGCTTCCAGCTCCCCGCCAAATCTTTCGTATACACTCTTGAACAGGTTGCGGATGCTTCGTTCAGCATTATCCTCGAACCCGTGCATGTATAATTGAACCACGTCCAGTCCATATTCGCCTATAAGAGACGTAATTAGATTGATTCCTTTGTTGTTTGCAGCAACTTGGGCTTTTAGATCAGAAATATCGTCTGAAAGTGTCCTACTTCCACTGCATCCTGGGTGTTGTGATGGTTCGTCATATAGGTAATAAATGAGTCCTTTCTCATCGAATTTGTTATCTGATACCACTTTGAATGCCTTGATTCGAGCACCTTCTTCCCATATTTCTTTGGAAAAGGGTGGCATTGATCCTGCCGTTATACCTCCAATATCTGAATGATGACCTCTTGAAGCCACCCAAAAGATGATTTCAGACGCATTGTTAAATACAGGTGTTATCACAGTAATATCTGGTAGATGTGACCCTCCATATGCAGGATGATTGGCCACTAGAACGTCACCTGGTTTGAGTCTTTGAGATGGTTCCTGGCTTTCCCAGTATTGTTTTTGAAAAGCCACTGCCGAACTCATGGATCCCAAGTGTACAGGGATGTGAGGAGCATTTGCCACAAGGCCGCCTTCTGGGTCAAATATGGCGCAGGAAAAATCAAGCCGTTCCTTGATGTTGGTGGAAATGCTTGTTTTTTGAAGCGTTTGGCCCATCTGCTCAGCAATACTCATAAATCTGTGGCCAAATACTGATAATCTGATAGGATCAACTTTTGAGCTGTCGACGTGGGATTTCGTGCTCTTGATATCGATGACGATATGATTTGCTAAAGCCACTGCTGTTGCGTTTGGTTGGATAACAATCGTTTGAGTCTTGTCCAAAATCATTGCTGGTCCATCTATACGAGCACCCGTTTTCAACTCATCTAATCCATAAAGGTCTGTGTCTTTCCATCCACCTTCAAAGTAAACTGAGATTTTTTTCGATGGAGGAGGAGCTTCAAATTTTTGAACGGCCGAGTCAGGTAAAAGATTCTCTTCAAGTGAGCTCTTTCCTATTCCTCGCACTCTTGTATCACCTACAAGTAGCGCACGATCCAGCGAAAATCCAAATTCCTTCTGGTGTTGTTCTATGAATGATTTGGAGTAATCTGGGCCGGACACCATGATGAATGTTTCAGTACCTCGATAGCGGACATTGAGATATTTCTCAATGGCAATGGCATCCTTAGTAAATCCCTGCTGTTCAAGCTGTTCTGTTACTTCGTTTGCAAGTTTTTCTAGTCGTTGATTCAGTCCAGTGAGCTCATCAGTGTTCAATTCGCACGACTCTGGCTGTTGAGCTTCTACGACAACGTCTGCAAGGGACATTCCAAATGCTGACAATACCGATGAGTGTTTATGCATTATCACTTTACCTATTCCCAAGCTCTCGGCAATATCACATGCATGCTGTCCTCCTGCACCTCCGAAGCTCGCCAGGGTATGTTGAGATGCCTCATTTCCCTTGGCCTCAGTCAGAGATCGGATAGGTCTGCACATTGCCTCATTTGCAACCAATATGAACCCCATGGCTACCTGCTCGGGAGTGAGATCATCCCCTTCCGCTTCTCTATCGCTGTTTATCTGTTTGGTAAGCTCGTGGAACTTTTTCTTGGTGATTTCTACATCTAAGGGTTCATCTTCATTTGGGCCGAAGATCTTAGGGAAGCGGTCAACAACAATCCGACCTAGGAATAAGTTTGCATCAGTGATTGTCAAGGGACCACCTTTTCGATAGCAAGCAGGTCCTGGGTGTGCGGATGCGCTTTCGGGGCCAACGGTGAACAGGCCGTTCTTCCAGGCCAGAATGGATCCTCCACCAGCAGCAACAGTATTGATATCGAGTTGTGGAGCTTGTATAGTGACTTGAGCAGTTGTAGTTTCAAATATATGTTCTAGCTGGCCATTGTACCTTGATACATCAGTCGAAGTTCCGCCCATGTCGAACCCCAGCACTGGGGCCGTTCCATCGTACGAAGTTCGTGCATATCCAATAACTCCACCAGCCGGTCCAGACAAAATGGCTCGTAACCCCGAAAAGCGCGACCAGTTGGCCAGTCCTCCATCTGATTGCATAAACAGCAGTTTATTTCCGAGCTCGTCGAGTCCTCCTTTGAATCCCTGTGCAAAAGTGGATATGTACCTGGAGGTTATAGGGCTCAAGTATGCGTCGGCAACAGCTGAATTTGCACGCGAGACTAATTTTATCATCGGTTGGATTTCACTTGATACCGAGACATCAGTGAATCCTTTTTCACGGGCCATTTTGGCAATGATTTGCTCATGTTGAGGGTATGTGTACCCATGCATGAGACACACGGCCAGAGATCGGATTCCTGATGCTTGTATTTTGTCAATAATCGTCTCGATTTCAGCAGTATCAGGTTCCTTGAGAACCCTGATGACGTCTCCCGATACTCCGACTTGTAATTGATCATCCGATTCAACGTCAATCTTCTCGGGATCTGGGTCCTCAGAGTATCCTTCTATAGTCACCCTTTCGTCGACCTCATGAACCACCTCGTATAGTTGGCCGAGTTTTTCTACACTCAGATCAAAGATATCTGGTCTTGCTTGCTGGCCAATTCGTAAAATATCCTTGAATCCTTTGGTGACTATGAAGGCTACCCGATCTCCCTTTCTCTCCAAAAGAGCATTTGTAGCCACGGTGGTTCCCATACGAATGGAATCAATGCCTTTAAGATCAATCTTTTGACCTCGAGGAATCGTCTTGTTTGTCATGTTTTCTATTGCTCGTCTAACTCCTTCTCTAGGTGCATCGTCATAGTTGGCTGGATCAACACTGAGTAGCTTGAAGATAATTTCCTTGCCGCTATCATCTCTAGCACATACGTCGGTGAAGGTACCTCCACGATCTAGATATTAGCTTATATATGTTTGTTATCAAAGTGGGTTTTACGTACCTATTGCTATTCTGATACCCATGGTTGTTGGATGAGGGAAAGTATGGCTTAAGTAACAATTGATATGATAGAGGGCATTTGTTTGGATAAGAAGAAAGGAGCACGGAATCCTGAAAGTAATAATAGGAAAGGAAATAAAAGATTGCAGTATTTTTATTGGTCAATGATGTTGTTTCTTTACCCTGGTGTAAACTTATCATGATAAAGAGAGAAATCGTTATATGTTTGCCTTTTTGGGTAACTCCGCGGTTATTTCTCCGCACGGGATTCAACCTTTGGTATGATGAATATGGCCATCATTTTAGTGAAATAGAATTGTTGAAGATGTATGGTTATTTTTATGTTACTTTTAGTTGTTTTTAGTTAGATTTCATGGCAGCTAAGATATTCAGATTTTGTCTTCTGCTGAAACTGCTGTAGTATGTTATTCAAGTAGCAGGCATATTATGAGATCATGTAATGGATGAGAACGAATTTGAACCAGTACAGAAAAAAACAAGACATACACATGTTAATTAGAACAGACTGATATTAGAAAGAGCAAAAAAATCGTTATCAGAAGGAACGATCTATTTTCAGGAAGACTACTATTCTACGACAGTACCAATAGAAGGAGAAAACGAACGCAACAAGACATTGACAGAACAAATAGAAACAAAAACCCAGAATGAGCATAAATCAACACCATAGCATAAACCAGCACCATAAAGATCAAATAAACTGAAACTCTCAAAATATTCTATCCAGAACATAGTTGCCCACTTACCCTACCGAAATAATTTGCTCAAACAAGCATCGATCACGTGCCAGCTGATCTCGAATCTAAAAAACCATAAGATCATCTCTTTCCAGCAAATAATATCATATAATTTACCTCCTCTAGCCTTTAATAGAGTCCAATATAATACTCCCAGCAAGACTTCCCCCCTTTCTACAGTGAATCATTCCTCTCTCCATCCCTTAAAATAGCTCATGAAATTCCATTTTTGTCCCACGCACCACTTTGTTTCTCTGCTTAGCAACTCATTCAATCATCATGAAATTCCATGTCATTTGCACCGGCATCTGGATAACGATATTGGCTCAAATAGCCTTGGTGTACGGAGCACCTCCAAGTAAGGAGGCAGGCCAGGATGCATTTCACAAGCTGGAATCAGGCGGTTACGAGACGGACGACGCCAAACTTGCGCCGAAACTTAACAACGACAACTTCAAATCGACCATAGAGAAGGGATATTGGATGGTGGAGTTTTTTAGTCCGTATTGTATGCATTGTCAAATGTTTGCACCGACGTGGAATCAGTTTTATATTGATAATGAGAAGGAATTTGCCGAAAAGGGGCTTAAACTCGCCAAAGTCGACTGTGTGGAGAATGGCGACTTATGTAATACTCAGGATATCAAGGCATATCCCAGTCTTTTTATATTCAAGGACGGCAATAAAGTGCAGGAAATGGGCCTTGATAATAGAGATAAAGAGGGTCTGAAGAAGTTTGCACTTGAGTCAATTGGCGACAAGAAGGCAACGCCAAGTGCTGCTTCGTCCAGTGCTTCGTCGACGATATCACGGGAGTTCCCTGCATATCCAGATTCTACGACCAAGGTCAATGATAAGTACCCAGGGTCGCCGAAACCGTCAGTTCTTCCATTGGACGACTCTTTCCCCAACCCCACTGGAGTATCTGTTCCTCTTGACCATCAGACGTTCACCCGGAAAATCACCGCTACTAATGATCCTTGGATCATTAAGGTATTTTCTCCTTTATGTCCACATTGCCGTAACATGCAAGCGGCGTGGGAACAGCTGGCAGCATCCATGAAGGGCCGACTCAACGTTGGGGAGGTCAATTGCGAGACAGACCGACAGCTTTGTCGCGACATGGATATAGACGCTATTCCAAGCATATTCTACTTCGAGGGCCGTCGTCGCATTCACTACGAGGGTTTGCGTGGATATGGAGATCTGTCCAAGTTTGCCGAAACTGTCATTAATGCAAAGAATATGGACCCCGTTCAGACGGTGGAAGAGCTCGATAACATACTTGAAGAAACCTACGAATCGTCAGTTTTTTTGTTTTTTTACGATGAATCAACTGTTACTGAAGACTTTGATGCCATGTCTCGCCTGGCTCTGGACACGCACAATATTGCCAAGATATACAAAACAAACAGCTCGGAACTCATAGAAAACTTCAAAGTTCAACGATTCCCTGCCCTATACGCCGTGTCTGATACCAAGCAACATTTCGCAGTGTATCCGAACAAGGGACCAAAGGAATTACGGGATGCTGCTCTTCTGTCAGATTGGGTAACAGACTCATGGTTAGCAGTTGTTCCTCAATTCACACCAATTAATGCAAAAAAGATTCTTGAACATGCTGAATATGTGGTTCTAGCAGTGATTGATCCACGTGATGAGAAGAAGCGTACTGCTGCTATTCGAGAGATGAAGCAAAGTGCCCAGATTCATGGGCATAATGTAGACCGTGAAACCCGACGGGAACTTGAAGAGAAGAGAAGCAAGAAACAACACAAGATAGAAGAGGCAAAAGACAAGGAGGACGACGATGCAGAGAAGAATGCCAAAAAAATCAAAGTGATTGTTGATAAGAAGCCAGCGGTTGGATTTGCATGGATTGACGGGGTGTTTTGGGAACGATGGCTCAAGGCGCGATTTGGGCACGAAGACAACACAAAGTACAGAATAATAGTTAATCAAAAGGTCAACGGAGCCGTGCGATACTGGGATCGAGACGCATCAGGGCGTTATATCGAAATTGGAAGGTCCAAGATTGTTGATACGCTGGAATCTATTCTACAAGACAATCTGGAACCCAAACTGGATATTGAAGGTCTTACTGGGTACTATACTTATGTTAAAAGTGTTGTGCGTCGACGAACCTGGCCTTTGGTTGCAGTGTTATGCGCGATTGCATACTTTGGTTGGACACGGTATATGAAGCGAAGGAGCCGTAGCATTGCACTCAAATCTAGCCCACCGCCTTTAACCACGGGCAAGCTCGATTGATTGCATGACATGGCATTTTTGATGTAAAAAATTGAGACATTACCCACATGTAGTACGATTTTTTTTGTTATATTTGTGGAAGATGTCTCGGAATAAGCCGGTCAAACGCTTTTTGTTATCTATTACCTTATATTTACTTTTTTGGAAAATGTGGGCAGCAATATTTTGATGTATTTGGTTGAAAGCTATGTGACATAGTGGCGGATTTATTAGACAAGCCGCAGGAAGTCTCTGCTCGCTAAATTTCGGAACAAATCCGATCCAATTCGGTTGAAATATTATGCGCGACCAAAGAGGAATGCACAGACGGCCAAGACGAAAAAGAAAAGAAACAGACTGCGACGGACTTAGGAATTAAGAGCATACCAAGAACAAAGTTGCATAATCAAATCGAGCAATATAAGGTGAGCAAAGCTGGATCATAGGTACTAGTGGGGGGCGTCATAGGGGTAAAAAAAAAAGAAAAGAGCAATGCATTTCAAGTGGGGTTATTTCTTTTTTATTTCTTCTTTAACAAAGAAGAGGGAAAATTCGTTCATGCAACTAAGTAGTTCAAGATGCAACTGTTAGAAATGGCCAGGTACATTTTACCAAGGTCCAAAATCCCTGAGAGGTTTGACTGCTTGCTGCTCATACACTTGAATTAATACGTGCAGAGATAACTAAGAGATACCTAAAACCAAATATATTCAGAAGTTAATTTTTTCTCTTGATGCATAAACTACAAGAATTTGAAGATTTCAGAGTTATCTTTGTTACTATGGGGACACACTTTTTTTTTCCAAGGAAAATAAATTATGGATAGATTTTATCGATCGGTGGATCAAAACATCCAAAACAAGCTTGCCATGTTCGGATCAAGGACCGACAATAAATATTAATAAATTTTTTTTTACTAATGATTGATGCGACTCGGTAATAGCCATGATAATATATTCCGAGGATGATGTAGTCATGGAAATTTAAGCTTCTAAAGCTCATAGTCGATTGAGGGATTAATTAAACTTACAAATTAGCACAACTGGGGGCCCTTTCCCAACATAACCAGTACATTTTTAAGGTAAAATGAGTCAAACAAGTTTTTGAAATAATTTGGTAATAAAATGAATGGATTTTTTTTTCCAAAAACACCACCCTAGTCGTTTGGTTACATTGGTTTTTGTTGCTTTGCCAAGGGCTGAGCCACAATTTGGTGGGCTCATTCAGCATAGAAATACTACTCTGAGCAGTATACCTTTAAAAGCCACCGTCATGGACGAGCTTTTAACATGATTTCTTTTTTGTCCTAGCCCCTCCTTTGAAATTTATACTTTTTGGAAAATGCTCATTACCATTTGCAACTCTTGGCATTATTTGCTTGTGGCTGCCCTGTCCAGCTTTAAATATTTCTAAAGATATCAAAACCGGCCATTTTAACTATTCAAATTTACTTGGTAGCAAGTTTTTTATCAAAATTTATTTTGCATTTTTCTACTTGTTTTCCTTCTATCATCTTTTTACTCGAGACGAATAAAAGGGTATTAGAGCCGAACAAGCAATAGTCAACTAAAACATAGCTAAATTTGGGGGGCGGTTCCAGAAGGTTCACAAGTATTAGTTTAAGCATACGGATCATAGTAAAAGATAAACAGTATTAAACAAATTCTGTTTATAAGTTATTTTGCTAAAAAACTAAGAAGACAAAGTGCTTGCAGGTTGGTTTTCTTTTCAAAGCTTAAGATTAAACACAAGCCGTCAAATAACATTGACCCCCGGGACGATTTAGCAACGTTTATTACCAGAAAAAAAATCACTGAAAAATCATCAAGAATCCTCAAGATATAATATTAGCATTATTGAGTATTTCTGTTGTGTTTTTTTGGCCTTGTTTAATAATTTAACGAGATATTATTGCCAAGGGAGCTTACTTATATTAGAAGGCAATACTTGTCTCAGATATTTGTGTGAAACAAAACTATTCTGTTACTGTGATAATAAGAAAGACATTATCAAAGGGTTTTCAAACTCTTTTTTTTAGTTTTTGCTGTTTTGTTTGTTGGACCAATTATTCGTTTTAATACAGGTATCAGCTTTAAGCTTTAGATACTCTTAATTTATTTTCAGCATGAACATTCAACCAACCTTTACTGGAGTCGTAGTATCGACACAGGATGCGCTGATTTTGTTTCAGGCTGTCCTTAGTGGAATTTTACCTCAAGTCACTAGGAGGCCTCATGATAGAGAAAGAGGTGAGCTGATAAAGTCGGGCAATATCTTTGTTTTCAACGAGCACCAATCTGGAATAAAGCGATGGACTGATGGTATTGATTGGAGCCCCAGTAGAATATATGAAAATTTCCTCTTGTATCGGCAGCTCGAGAAGCCTTTCAGTCCTGACGGTAAGAAGCGGAGCTCCAAGCAGGGCCGAAAGAGACATCTATATATGGATAGTGATTCTGACACGTATCCTTATAAACGTGATAATAGTAGCGACATTGGTGCTAGCTATAATGGTATGGCAAAGCATCAAAAGACTTATGATGGATATAAAGGTGCTTTTTCGTTTGATCAGGGAAGAAATTTGCTGTCGCAGCCTCGAGATAAAACGGTTGCAGATTTTTCGACAATTTCCGATAAAGATGAAGGTACAAGAAAGACTGTAGGATCACTGGATGCCGCTGACGATGAAGAAGAGTACAATGAGAGAACTCTGGTTGGATCTTTGGTTGACAGCCATGTTTTTAAGATTGATGGCCTTATCAAACGAACAATTAGTATTGTAGTAAATGGCCAAACGTTACATTTGGTTAGTTACTACAATTTGGAAGAGGCCAGGTCGAAGAAATTTTCCAGGCCCAGTAAGACTCCAGGACTTAGGGAAATGAAGATCTCGGAGGAACTCATGTCTAGACAGAATTTCCGCATTCCTCTGGGCAATAATCGAACTTCTAACAATTATCATGCTATTGACGGATCTTTGGCGAATAATGCATACCAGGGAGGAGGACCGTCTCGTGGACCACCAATGCCACCGTATTATGGAGGACCTCTTCGAAAAGCTGTACCGGTAGATTTGGGCTATGAAGCAGATAATCAGATGGGCTCAAGCGGTTATTTCCACTCTGATAATATGGTGAACCGTAATGAGTATGATTTACTACAACGTCAGGTCATACCGCAACAGAGGCCACCGATGCCAATGAATAGTTCAGCCCCTCTTCATTGTGATATACCAAACACGTCCTTGATGGATACTGGAGGGTATATTAGTGGATTCCGGCCATTTGGTAGCTCGGCATTGACTCAGCCAAATATCAGCAGTGGTCCAGGAGTTGCTTTGGCACCATATCAACAGAATCAGACTGTAGAAAGTGATGGAGGAGCTAACAGTGGAACTACATCTCCGCCAATGGTTGTAGCAACTACGCAACCAAATTACCCTTTACAGAGTTATGTTACAGATAATAATGGGACGAGTCGGGCCTCGAGTGATCCGAGACAATTACCGGATTCTATTCGAAAACAACAAAGTAGCTATATAAAGGAACGAGGAGCTACGCCAAGAGACCAGAATTTGATGCAGGTGAGACAGCACAATTATGCATTTGGAACGTCGGGAAGTCACTGGCAGTAGACATGAAGATGGACATGGGAGAAAGGAGGAGAAGCAAGAATGACGAAAAATTCCATAAAACTACGGCCATAAGTTAAATTTGACAAACATATCAAGTAAAAATAATAAATTGAAAATAGAAAATATTAATAAATCCATAGTCTGATTGATTTGGCAACGGGTTCGCGCTGCCCCGATACATGTCCCAATCTGGATCCGAGATTATTACCAAAACGGGCCAATTGTGTTCTCCCCACAAGCCATGAAATTACCGGATTTCCAGCTTGTAAAGGATACTCCTTTGGTATGGCTGATATTTGGATCGGTTGAAAAGGTGGAAATTCTGATTTCAAATGCTATAAGGGCTAAGGATTTGGTTCTGGTTGCCCATCCCCCCAAACATGTCGATGAGCATGAGGAGACGGATGCCACCCCTGCACAAAAGATCCGTAAAGATGGCCTTTGCTTGATGGAATGCGATGTAAGAGAAGCGAATGCTGTACGGGAAGTTGTGGATCTTACGTTGCAATTATATGGAGGAATTGATCTGGTTCTGGATTGTATGACTATCCAACCATCTCAATCCGACATATCGCAGGCCATAGCTCGACCGTTGTTGGATGTTACACATATTCAGGAGGATTCCATGCATATTTTGCATAGCATGGAGTTGGAAATAGTTGGCTTATTCAATGTGATTCAAGCTACAATGCCTCATTTGGCAAAAAACAATCATACTTTGAGTAAATTGATGGTTGTATCAAGTTCATTGGCATATCAGGCGGTGCCCAAATTCATGGCCGAATCAGCGGTTTGCCGAGCAGTGGAAGGAATGCTGGAATGTTTTGCATTTGAGAGTGCTGAACAAAATGTACAAACTACAATATTAGATATAGGATTGGGGTTATCATTGGCAGAAGAAGAGGAGGAATTTGCACAAAATATATATAAGATTGGACACAGTGTGGAAGTTCCATCTAGGATACCGATGACGGATATTGCGGTGTCGATAGTGAGAGATAAGTTGAGGAACATGGTTGAGGAGATAGAGGATTGGAAGTATTTATATGAGGGAGATAGGAGCTAGGGGTGATATGGTGAGGGGATAATAATCTATGAGTAAATCATCATCGGATATCACTGGATAATCACTGGATAATCACTGGATAATCACTGAATAATCACTGGATACTCCCCTGCTAATCCCCTATCACCGCATAATATCATTGGCTATCTCGCAGATTATCTCCAGCTTATCTCGTGGTTTGATATATCATATCACATCATCAAATCCAAATTTTTTTTCTATTGCAACCTTCGATTGCAATGTCACAAATTTTTGCCACGACATATAATCCGTTAACACCGCCCGCCACACCCGCCACGTGGCACTCCTTGATCATATTAATCTATGACCTATCGCGCCAAGTATCGAAATTTCACGCCAAACACCAGAAATAGTCATACTTCTGCATGCAATCTCCTCATGCATTGTTGCGTGTAAATAACGTCAAATAGTTTCTTTTTCTTGCCTTCTCCTGTTTGTTTTCCTGTTTGTTGTGATGCGCCGCAGCAAAAACACCGCCTTTTGCGCCGATCATCTTTTGGCCTGCAGGCACGGCTGAACTCCGGGTAACTAATCTCTTTAGTTGGCTTTTTTTTTTCACCACCAAAAACCCTAACTTTGTGTTCCCAAAAGCTTCTCCTTCCCCCTCCGAAACAAAAATCTTCCACTTGTCGCATCACATTTGAAAATATATAAAAAGCCATCAATCCAATGAGTTATCCGCAGAGGATGATGCATCAGCCAGGGCATCGGCTGGATGAACTTCTGGAAGCCATCAAGCAGGAGTTTGACAGTGTGACCAATGAGGCGTCTATGTACCGAATGCACAAGGATGAATACGATCATAAAGGTAGGTTGTTACATGAGAAACCCAGCGTTTACAATCCATTTGTGCAAAAAAAAGACTAACTTTTTTCCCAGTTCTCAGCCAACAATCGGCAGAGCTTCAGCAGATTCGTCAAGCTGTTTATGAGCTTGATATGTCTCATCGAAAGATGAAGGAGAACTATGAGGACGAAATCCTGAGATTAAAACGGGAGCTCGAGGCCTTGGGTGGTGCCCAGTCGGCCAGATCACAAGGATCTTCGGCTTCCAATGCGCCACCTACATTGACGCATAATTCCGGTGTTTTTGCTGGCGTTCAACAGGCGGCGGCGGCTACTGCGCGACAGGAGCCTGCTACCTCACAACAGACGCCTGCAGTCCCTACAAAACAGCAGGAGGTTTATCCAGGTTATTCTGGGTATCAGCAGACTACTGGAGTCGCTGACAATTCGCGGGGTGCTTCGCCTTCAGCGCCAAAAAAGGCTGATTCCGTTGATACGGCTGTACCTACACCTGCAACTGCAACTCCTACCAATCAGTCTGCTGTAGCTGCTACTCCAATTGCTGCTGCAACTGCTGCTTCTGCTGCTGCTCCTCCTCCTTCTGTTAACAATCATGCTGGATTATCAGCGGCTGAGTTAGGCAATAATCTCGGTGATTTGGATATCGATAAAGTTCCTCCTGAGCTGAAGAAGAAGAGCAACGATTGGTTTGTATTATACAATGAACTGGCGCCTAAGATCTTAGATGTCGATGTAGTTCAGACTCTTGAGCATAACTCAGTGGTGTGCTGTGTTCGGTTTTCCTTTGATGGGCGCTATGTAGCCACGGGATGCAATCGTTCGGTGCAGATCTTTGACGTTGAAACCGGCCAATTAGTATGCCGGCTACAAGATAAAGGAGCCGAGCGTGATGGCGACTTGTACATCAGATCAGTGTGTTTTTCACCAGATGGTCGATATTTGGCAGCAGGAGCTGAAGATAAGCAGATCCGAGTGTGGGATATCCAGACCCGGACCATCCAGTACTTGTTTAGTGGACACGAGCAAGATATTTATTCATTGGATTTTAGTCGCAACGGAAGACATATTGCTTCGGGAAGCGGAGATAGGACGGTCCGAATGTGGGACATGGAAAGTGGACAATGTATTTTAACTTTAAGTATCGAAGATGGCGTCACCACCGTCGCTATAAGCCCTGACGGACGCTATGTTGCTGCCGGCAGCTTGGACAGAACCGTCCGCGTATGGGACACGTCGACTGGGTTTTTGGTGGAGCGTTTGGAGGCTCCAGATGGCCACAGAGACAGCGTGTACTCTGTTGCGTTCACTCCAACAGGAAAAGATCTCATATCGGGTTCTTTGGATAAAACAATCAAGTTGTGGGAATTACAGGCTCCACGAGGCATCCAGTCTACACATAAGGGAGGAGTATGCGTGAGGACTTTTAGGGGTCATAAAGATTTTGTTCTCAGCGTTGCTTCTACGCCGGACGGCCGTTGGATCATATCGGGAAGCAAAGACCGAGGAGTTCAGTTTTGGGACCCTCACAGTGGTCAGGTACAACTTATGTTACAGGGCCATAAAAATAGTGTGATTAGTGTGGCGCCATCACCGGCAGGAGGCTTGTTTGCAACAGGCAGCGGTGACTGTCGAGCGCGAATTTGGAGATACTATCCACGGGGAAGCTAGGATAAGTTGGATGAGGGAAGGATTTCTTTTTTTATGATGAAAAACTATCTATGAAATACTCGTGATAATTTGGAACAAGGTTGCCGGATGACGACGAACACTTTTGACACGCAATGATGCAACAACAAGTGTATATATTTATCACTTCTAATCATATATACACACTTAAATAGATGTTGCCGGTATAGAGGAATGGGCTTATTTAGTCCAATCATTATATAGTAGCATATGTGCCTTGGTTGTTGTTTTATTATAATAATTGTTGTGTGTGTTTTTGTTTGTTTATGGTGTTACCCTGGACTCGGGTAACGTTTCTTTTTAGCCGAAGTGCGACATGCACAAAGTAATAAACTTTTGTGGTCTCGGCAAAAAGCAAGGTGACAAATCAAAAATGGGGGACGGAAAGTGGCCAAGGCGATAAAGCCGAAATGATAAGAAATCACCAGGATACTCTTATTCAGCAGTTCAAATCAATTTGAATGACATTGCCCATTTATTTTTATTCAGGAACAGAACTTGTCCTTGGCACCGGACAGATATATACACCGTGCTGTGATATTCATGCCAAAGAGCTTGCTTTTTTTTTTTTTGTCCCAAATTGAGATTTTTCTTTTTCATTCAACACGCCTCTAAAAAAGGAAAACCAAACTATACCCCGTTGAGTCCAATCTGGATTGAAATAAATAGGGTCGCAGATTACTTTGTTATATAATACTTTGACCAGGGCACGGGACCCCGATTTCTTTCGCGTGGTGGCATTTTCTCCTTTCTAGTGGATACCACACACCCCCCTTGGTGGTCTGCTATTTGTCATTTGTTTTTCTTTTTTCTTTGTGATACTACTTTTACACTGGACGCTTGAATCAAGGTAGCGCTTGAAAATAATGCTGCCGAACTCGCAACCGCCTAATAATCAATACCGGCCGGTATATAATTGGGCTCAGCAGACGCCTATGCCGTTGCATCCTGGCGTTGGACGCGCTCCGACTTACATGGAGCCGACTATGGGTTATCATGTTGAGCAGCAACAGCAGGGACCCCAGCAGCAGCAGCAACAGCAGCAACAACAACAACAACCACAACAGCAACAACAGCAGGTTCCTCAACAGCATCCCCATCATCCTAGTCAGATGCAGTATTATTATGGGGTCAATGGTGCAAACAACCGTATTGCTTGGCCCAATGGTGCTGCGTACGTAGGGCCGGAGGGCTATCCTGTTTATGAAGCCGGCAATGTTGTACAGAATGGCCAGATGAATGGGTCGGGTCATTTCAATAAAAACCCTGCGATGATGGGAAATATGAATAATCCCTATGGCTATTCAATGGGTCTGGGGGAGTTGACAGGGAATATGCTTTTTGCTGGAAATTTCCCCAATGCCAATTACTATGCTAATATGCAACAGCAGCAGCAACAGCAGCAACAGCAACAACAACAACAGCATCAGGGATCTCCTCCAAAGCATGATCAGCAAGCTGCTCAGCAGTATATGGAAGAGATGAACGGCCATCATAAGGCCCAACATTCTCACAATTCCTCATTGCCTCAACTTCAGCCTGGTATTAATCCTCCTCAGCTTCCCCATGTGCCTCACGCGGTGCCTGGAAGCCAATATGCACCTCGGGGAGGTCCTCCGATGCCATTGCAGCCGTCGTTGTTGACTCAACAACAACAGCAGCAGCAACAGCAGCAGCCCCAACACCAAAGAGGACCACAAATCCCACAGCAGCAAGGAATGGGCCAGTTCAATGCCAGTCCTGTGACAACTGATGTCTCTCCTTTGGATAAAGAAGCAGTCAATGGTGAGACTTCGGCAGCTGGAAAAAAGCGAGGATCAAACGGTAAAGCCAGCCAATTGCCTGTAGTTGCTGCTGGGGAACAGGATCAAAAGGGAAGGAAACGAAAGAGATCATCGTCTACAACCACACGACCTACTCGGGCAGCTGCTGCAAAGGGTAGAAAAGACGGTACTTCTACAGGCTCTGCAGCTTCGGTCGCCGTTACGGCCAAAAAGAATGATGGATCTGATTATGATGCCGTCAACGATCCTGCCGGGCCCATTGTCGGAGCTACCGATGTGGACCATCTTATGTTGATCATCCAGGCGCAAACTAAACATGCTGAGAAGGTTGCCAAAGGAGAACTTGCCGAGCCATTTAAATTAGATGATGAAACAAGGCTTTTGCCAGCCCCGGGTACACTTAACGGTGGGGTGGGTAAACGATCAGCCGATACAGTGCTCAAATACAAGTGTGAATATCCCGAATGCCATAAATCTTTTAGCCAGAAGACACATTTGGAAATTCATAGACGATCGCATACTGGCATTAGGCCATACAAATGTGACTTTGAAGGCTGTGGTAAGTCGTTTACTCAGCGAGGAAATCTTCGAACACACCGACGTTCGCATACCGGAGAGAAGCCTTATCAGTGTGAAGTATGCAGCAAGCAGTTTGCTCAGCGAGGCAATTTCAGAGCACATAAATTGATCCATGAGGAACATCGACCATACTTTTGTAAGTTGGATCAATGTGATAAGAGCTTTACACAATTGGGCAATCTCAAAGCACACCAGAATAAGTTCCATCAGACTACGCTGCGTCAGTTTATGGAAAAGTTCAAGTTTTATTTGATAAATGGAGTTCATTTGATTCCTCAGGACGAGGTGGAAATGTTCAACTATTTTGCAGATTTGTATAAGAATTCCAACCGAGGAATCAAAGGTAGAGGAAAGCGTAACAAGATTGCACGAGACGATTCGGAGGAAAAGGACGAAAGGCCAATGGTTGCAGCAGAACAGAAGGACGGAGGAGGAGTTTTACCTCCTGGGCATGGCCAAGCACAGTATTCTTACTCTGTTTCTACGCCTCAAATGCTGAACCAAGCGACTTTATTCCAGGGAGAAAACACAGCCCAATTGCCATTTCAAATTGGCTACTAAATGGATCGGAAAAGACAATGTAAGAATTATTTATTAGACAGCAGCAATGTCTAGCATTTATCTATAGTGATATAGATGTCTATCTCATAAGAGCTTATTTTTTTTGAGTGAAATAGAGATGAAAAGATCTGTATAGGAGCCAACAGCTTGTAGTTCATTAGACGGTTCTTTGAATAGAACAACCGATAAATCATTAGATGTTTTTTTTTATTAAAATTTACTAGAATATTTACTGTAATTTCCTTCAAGATTGGTCCTTTGAATATGAGGATAATTTCTTCTTCTCGGGCACTGACACTTGTTCCTGCAGACTACATTTGAGATGATTGACCAATGAGAATCCAGTATGCCAATTATTTTTCAATAACACCCATGAAAATTTTCCTTGTGTTTTTCCGCTTTATTGCTGTATTTTATTAGCAATCTCAGATGAATTGCTGTTGTTGCTCCAAATGAGGGAATTTTATGCTGATTTTTATGCTGATTTAGGAGATCCATGCATGACCCTGGTCAAGCGGCTTCGAAGATATGAGTGATTGGCAAAAATAGATGCTTTAAAAAACCCCAAAGAGGAGAATTTTTCAGATCAAGGGTGGGGTTATAGAAAGATTGTCGTGAGATGAGAGGATAATTGTTTAATGCAGCGGATTCCTTTGAATATTCGAATCACCCATGCTAAATCATGCTCAATGCTTATTCCATTCAGGGCTTGTGTAAATATATTTATGCGCGTTTCCACCTGTCTTATTTACCACTCAAATATCCTCTCATTGATTCATATACAACAAATGTAATGCTTGTAGATGGTACAACTCGGAGTAAATTCGGCAATAAACCTCTATAAAATCCACTGATTCCTTTTTCTTTCCATACTTGAGAAACTATCAAATTTATCGAATTCATTGTGGGTTCTCTAGACATTTGTATTCTTGTACGCACCACCTGATAGGGATATAGAAGAGAAGTAGCGACAAATTTAGACGCAGCACTTAGAACAATATAATGCAAAGGACCCAAAGATGACTCGTCATTATCGGATCTGAAATGCTTTTTAAGATTTTCATAGACAGAAAATTGAATAGACGCTTGAATGGTTCCGAAGGTTCCTGGTATAACACCTTTCCAAAAGGCCAAAATTCCCTCTGAGCGATATATTTCCCGAATTCCTTGGAATGCTGTTTGATATGCAAAAGCTTCACGTTTTTGAGTAGCTAAAATACGGGTCTTTAATACCCATATAGGAGTGGTTGCAACCGAAGTGATTGTGCCCGATGCGAAAGCACTAGCCAAATACCAAGATCCATCGCCGATCCGACTTCTGATTTCATGATACAAAGCAAAATATAAGCCCCAAGAGGTTGCATTGCCAATCAAATTAATTCCCAATCCTCTATAAGCATCAATAAAACCCCCAATTCGCCATGGATGTAGCCTATCTGACTGAAGACGAACTTTGATAAGATCCAAAGGATGCATTAACATTGTTGTTACAACACCAGCAGTTAGACCGGAGATTAGCTCGCGAGATCGGTCATTTTGCATGTTCTTTTCTTTTGGCCGACGCGGTGGATTAATAAGCGGTCAAATGGTTGAAATTTTGATGGTTGCGAGGCTGCTGCCATGTCCTAAAATAGTAAAAGGGTAAAGCAGATCGGGGTAAAAGTCAAGCAAATCATTG
Source organism: Casaregolazyma patagonica (assembly GCA_030580475.1). Taxonomy (NCBI): domain Eukaryota; kingdom Fungi; phylum Ascomycota; class Dipodascomycetes; order Dipodascales; family Trichomonascaceae; genus Casaregolazyma; species Casaregolazyma patagonica. The sequence goes on from JAKTSZ010000001.1 coordinate 1,618,825, forward strand.
GAATTTGGAAAAACATGAGAATGATGTAATGATTGGGAGTTTGGGAATAGGTGGAATTTGTTGGGAAAAGGATGAAAAAAGGAAAAATTATGCAGGGTTGATGTTAAGGGTTGGTTGTTGCGGTTGTTGCAGTAGTTGAAGAGATAGACAGTGGTATTACTAGAAAAGGAGGAGAGGGGAAAAAAAGGGGGTTTGGTTATTGTTTGAATGCTGTAGGGGACATTTATGCTGTTAATTTGGTGGATTTATTACAGTTAATTATGGCTTTTATTGCAGTTAATGGTGTCTGTGGCACTTGCAGTGGGTTATAGGACGCTCTGTGTGCTCATGGTGATGTTCTAAGATGAAGAGAGCGAGCTTCCATGGAAGAAAAGAATTTCTAATTTTAAACGGAATTTTTATAAAATAACATCTTTAAGACATATTTTTAATTGAATATGGATAGTTATTTAGTAGTTATTCAATAATCTCGAGAGAACGGAGAAAACATTTGAGGTATTACATTGAAAGACCAGGCTTTGAACTACCAGGCTTCGGATCAGCTAACACCAAGACAACAAGCACTCTCTCAGTAGATCCACAATACACTCGCAAATACAATCTCAATACCACCCTCAATTAAAACACCTTTTCAAATATACATGTTATTTTCTCATTCTATTTATTTACTTACAACAAACTCCTTCTCAACTAACTACTACACTTAACTTCCCAAACGGCCTGGCCTATTGAAAAATTTATGGCGTAGGTAAAGGCGATAAAAGTCTAGAAATCATGTTAGAACCAACCATTAGAATCAAACAAATATATCATATAATACTTACTTAATCAATCCAGGTCGAGGAACTGATTGTGACCATCCTTTAAAAAACGTTAGAATCATGGGATCATACGGAATGAATGGAAATGAACTATGTACATACCTAAATAGATAATAAATGGAATCCAGCCATAATGAAGAGCCAGTTTTGTGGTATCAAGGATTCGAGTGATCCTCTCCTATGATACATTAATATATTTATCGACAATATGGAACGTTGTTGATAAAACTTACCTTTGTATCGTCAGAAAGTGCAAAAGACATGCTTGGTTGATGTGAGAAGGAAGAATCCAAGAACGATAACGGAATTCAATTAATAACGTCAATTCAAGGAAATTTATAAAGAATATTGGATTTATAATAGGAAGATTATACGATTCCATTATTTTATAATATATTGTATTGGATATCTACTCATTGCTCCATTTCAGTATCGACTGTACCATTATCGGTCTTTCCATCATCCAAGTTATTTTCTGTAGCTGGTTCTTTGCCATTTTGGCCATCTTTGACCTGGTCTTCAGTTTCAGGTTCCTTTTTAGCTTCAGCTTCTTTTTCAGCTTCTTTTTGCTGTTCTTCAGCCTGCTTTTCAGCTTCCTCAGCCTGTTTCTTAGCCTCCTCCTCAGCCTGTTTCTTAGCCTCCTCAGCCTGTCTCTCGGCTTCAACTCTTTCCGCCTCAATTCTCTCCTCCTCTGCCTCTTCCTCCAATTTTACCCAGCGTTTTGAAACCCGCTCAAGCCCTTCAAACCACCACTGAACTTCATTTCCTGCCTCTTCCTTTCGTTCCTGTATGACACTCTGCAGATACTTACAAGTCCCGTAATACTTATTTTTCACCCATATCAACGATTCGAATCCATGACTAGTCAATATCAAAGGCTCAGACAACAGCTTTTCAGTAAACAATTCCGGGTCAACAATTCCTTCTTTGACAAAGTATCTCGACACAAGAGTTCCAACATACGGCTGATCCTTCCAATACTCCATGACTGAATCAACTACCTGAGATTGAGATTCTCTATCAGTCACATACTTTCCTAATATAGAATGTGTTCGGCGAATCCAATCCTCTGCATGAGTAATCGATCGATTTCCTAAATGGCATATTGTTGTGGCCAGGATATGCACCATTTTCCGGTCAAGTTCAGCCACTGCTGCTCCTACTGAATTTGATGTGATACGTTCATTGAGCTTCTCCAGGTCAGCATCAACAGCAGAATCAGAGGCAGAATTGTCGTCATTTGCATCTTCTTCCTTTTTAGTCGCACTAGATGCCTTAGCTTTTCTCAATGCTGCAATCAACTCCCCAACCACATCCTCGTATCCGCTGTCCGCATCACTATATTTGAACACAGGCTCCTGATCTTCGTCTGAAGGTACCAGAGATACAAAATCCTCAGGGAGAGACTCTCGAACTCTTTGAGGGTAACTGAGCCGTACCTCTTTCATAATTAATTGTTGAATAAATACATATCGGGGACTATTGATGTCCCCCTTGACATATTCTGCCCATTCAGCCCACTTCCAAACAAAGGCAAAGTTGGTCAAATGGTGAGAAAACCAGTCCAAAAACCGATAAAACAATTCCAAATCAAGGTTTTCAAGATTATTAAAGAGGAAACGCACTCCACGACCAAATACTGGAGCAATAGCCTCGGGATCCATAATACACATTTCAATAAGAAGAGCATGATAATAAACGGCATGATGTAGAGATTTCGGAAGCCGGAATATGTGATCAAGGACAATTTCCAACGCAATGTCCTCTATTTTCCAAGTAGATGGCGTTCGAACTTTTTGCTCATCAATGTCATCTTTGCTCTTTTCCTCGTAACTATTATGCTGCTTTTCCAGTTGTTCCAGGGTGATTCGAGCCTTTGCAAAGGTGTTTGAAGAGAAGAACAAATCCAAAGTAATCAACTGACGAGCTACTTCTTTTCTGTTGAAGTCCATGGTAGAAATAAGATCGGATCCCAGATCTCTTAGAAAAACACCTTCAAAGGAGTCTGGAGGCGGCACTGTAGAAAACGATCCTGGTAAATAAAACTGTGTATAGACCCGAGGATACTTATATAATGAATCGTAGACTTTTGAACCTATATCGATGTCAAAAGCTATCGGTGGAAGCGCATGACGTCTTTCAAAGTCGGTTTTAGCATTTGTGTTCTTCAAAAGATTCTCAATCGAAATTAAGCAAGCCAATGGACCGGATTCAACATTCCATTCACTTGCATCAATGGCCTCCAGAGATGATTTAACCAAGGATGTGTATTCATACTGAGCGTAGGGCGCGTCAGAGGAGGGTTTACTGACAAACGGAGTGTCAAGTTGGAAATCCTCGGTATTTTCAAATACTTGATACTCGGTAGATTTGTCATACATGGATTTGACCTTATCAGTGTTACTTCCAGGTGAAACATATAAAACAGGCAACGTTAGAGCCACGAGAACATAGAGTTCATTAGTGAGAGGACTGGGTTCAGATTCAAGAATCTTGGATAAAATCTGGTCCAGAAGTTCATACAAGGTGTCACCTTCAATGAGGGATATAAGTGAGGAGGCAAAACGCACCAAAAGTTTGACAAAGCGCCAATTCCCGTCCGAAATGGCCTTTTCAAGCTCATGGTGGGTCTTTTGCACAATTATATCGACAAAACCTGCATTATCAGCATTGACAATGTACAAAGAAGCAGCAATCAAAGGGATCTTATGAGGCTGTTCTCGCACCACAGCAGTTATGGTATTCAAAGCGGTCGTTTTAATGGGGACTTCGTCTAAGCTGCCAAGTTCTTTGCCCAGATGCCCGATATTAGAAGCAGTGCTGAATTTGCCTGGCTCACCAATCTCACATATTTCTCTTTTCAATCGATATGAAAATTGTTCATAGCTAGAGATTTTCCGAGAAGGAGGCTCATGGTCGTAATTTTCTCTTTTACGTTTATGGTTCATTGATGGTTGATGGAGAAGGTGAAAAATTAATGGGGAAATTCAGTTTGGGAGGATATCTTGGGTGGGGAGTTTGGTTGAAGAGGAAAGATGGAAATAATGGGTGGAGGAAAAGAGTGGAATTTGAAGTGAAAAATTGGCTTTTTTGGTGGGTTTGTTTTTTCTTGGGCCAATTATGGGAGTTTTTTGTTTCATTTTGACATTGATTTGTCTTTTGGTGGGTTTTTTGTGCCGTTCGTTTGCCCTTTGTTGAGAGTTTAGGCGGTGATTTTTAACAGTAAGGCCATTGAGATTTGGTGGAGGATTTGAAAGAAAACCTGAGTTTCAAGTTTGCGGGATATTTTTCAATTATTGGCATATAATTTTTCAATTATATGTAAATGAATCAATTGTTTTAATATTAGTTAATATAATGCCAAATAGCGCCAAATAATGTCAAATATAGCTAATGTCTCTTGTAACGCCGCATACAGCCGTTATGCACAGTGACATCAGCTACCGATATGATCCCTCATCAACCACCTTCGCTTTCAATATCTGCAGCTGCTATATTTATCAAAATAGCATCCTCAATGCGTGGACATAAACTTCGTAATAAAACCTGTGATTTTTCCATCAATACTTTCACACTAAGTTTACCTATTGGTGGAAACTTGACCGATTTTGAAGACCTATGAGGATACTTATGATTTTTTGTTCGAACAGAAACCCGCAAATGACCTGGATAAGCTTTCCAAGTATTTTTATCTTCGTCACAAAGTGAGCCGTTCATTTGAGTAATGAGTCGCTCACATAATTTCTCAAAAAAGGTGCGCATGTTTTCCATTCCTATGCTATCCTCCACAGAGATGGATTTCGGATACTCAATTCCAAAAATACCACTATCGTTCAGTTCTCGAGGTCCTCCATTAAGAAATTCCAGCAGTTTATCTCCTTGTCCTGAACCAAATAACCTATGAAGTTTTTCTTTAGATAAAAGCTTCTTGACCAATGCGACATTCAGTTGCTCGTCAGCAGAAATAAGCTGTTCCGCCCAAAGATCTCCTTCAATTACAGACACAATTTTCCGGCCGAATCCAGGTATATTTGAAACAGGTTGACTATCCAAATAAGCTTGAGCATCTTCTTCTCCTAGAATAGTCAGACCCGACGGTTTGTTCTCACCACATACCATTTTTGCCAATTGCGGAGTAATAGAACATCCAATTGATACACTATAATGATGCTCTAGCCAGAGACGAGATTTGACATGTAAAGCAATATGAGAGGCAACATAGAGAGCAAGCGAGACCGATTTAGCCGATTGACAGAGTTTCCCGGCAAAATCAAAGAAGAAATCCGGGCATTCAAACTCAGAAGATTGATCCTCAGATAATACCAGCGGAAATCCATCACCTACTAGACTTTCATACTGAGGATCATCCACGAGTTCATCAATGTTGGAAATGCCCATGGCGTGAAGACGACCAACGTTTATATCTACAATTTTAGAAATATCAACTTTAATTTCTTCCATTCCTGCACGAACTACCGGAGAATCACAAAGTAGATCATCTCTGAAATATTCAAAAATACGTTGGCCTTCAGCTTTATATAAGGACAAATCTTCGCCATTGAGAACTACAACGTCAGGGAATTGAGCCCGAATGTCCGATATACGGGATAATTTTTTGATGCCTATTTTCCTAGCAGCATAACTAGTAGTAGCAGCACAATTTTTTTGGGCTATTACAAAGGGTTTATTGCGTAAGGAAGGGTTTTTGTTTTGTTCGACACCGCAGTAGAAAGCGTCGAAATCAATGTGAAGGAACATAATTATGATAATAAATAATAGGGATCGAGAATTAGGGATCAAGAATGACGGGAAAAGTACAAAGTTGCAACATTTGGAGAAGATTTGGTGAATTTGGAAGATGATATAAGGTTGAAACGGGGGGAAAGTCGTATTAGATGTACATCACGTGACCTCGTCCATCCTCCAACCCAGCCATTGGTTTTCTTCCCTTCTTCATAACCATTCGTTAATTTCGCATCCAAATATAACCAATGTCGCCTAAGAAGAAGTCTATACTGAAGGTGATCATATTAGGTGATTCGGGAGTTGGAAAAACCAGTTTGATGTATGTATAGAAGGACGCCACCAAGGTATGAAGTAAGCTAACGGAGTTTCAAGGCAACAATATGTCAATAACAAGTTCTCCACGCAGTATAAAGCTACTATAGGAGCTGATTTTCTTACAAAAGAGATTTATTTGGATGATAGGAGGGTTATGATGCAAATCTGGGATACAGCCGGTCAGGAACGGTTCCAATCGCTGGGGGTAGCGTTTTATCGGGGAGCCGATTGCTGTGTATTAATGTACGACGTTAATAATGCAAAGTCATTTGAATCGTTGGAGAATTGGAGAGATGAGTTTTTGATCCAGGCATCGCCTCCCGATCCTGATAGTTTTCCGTTTGTTGTGATTGGAAACAAGATTGATATTGATGATAGTAAACGGGTTGTTTCAACCAAACGAGCCCAGGCATTTTGTGCAGCTAAAGGGAATTTGCCATATTTCGAGACGTCCGCAAAGGAAGCCACGGGGGTTGAGCAGGCATTTGAGGTGATTGGACGAAATGCGTTGCAGCAAGACGATGCCCAGGATTTCAGCCAAGAATATAGCGATGCTATAAACATCAATTTGGATAATGAAGACCAGGGATGTGCTTGTTAGGGAGGAGATATGACAAAGTATAGAGATAACAATATAAGGAGTAGGTAATAGTAATAATGAGAAGGCACAAGGTAGGGTTCAGGGACAGAGGGTATCTTAGAAGGTACCTTTATACTAGTTGTTAAGAATTGATCCAGGGACTTTAGATTGGTTTCAGGGGTATTGTATTACGAGGATTGTGTGGATTGTAGGAGGGACGGCAGAATAAGCCTCAGTCATAAGACAGAATAAGCCTCGTTATAAGACAGTATAAGCCTCAGTTATAAGACAGAATAAAGAAGCCAATCAAGTTAAAAAGTCATCTGATTGCTATTACCAAACATTAGTTGACATATACTCTGTATAGTGATAATTGACGTTTTAGTCAAGCATCTTATGGAGCCTCTGAAATATCTCATCCAATGCTTTATATCAACCGAGCTACCGTTGTCAACCGAGCCACCAGAATCAAACAAACTTCATATAGAATTTATAACTATTTGACAGAATTGAAACATATAACGTAGTTTGGAGATTATATAATATTTACAGTTATCGTAACGGAGTGTGAAGTAACGAATTTACAAAGTGCACTGTAACATAACGTAGTTACGTCACACTTGGTTAACAAACTTAACATAACTTAACGTTATGACCAAGAAACAAAAGAGCCAAAGAAATACAAGAAATATCCAGACGTTAAATATCATAGAAATTATACGCGTTTATAAATATACTAAACAGAAAAGAGATTCATACATTAATTTGTGTCATGTCGATTTGCTCTACCTTTTAGACCAAACCCCACATTATTACCAGCTTAAATTCCAATGACTAAAACCAACGAATTTTTTCAAAATAAAATCAATAATTTCCTCCGGCATTTCCTCTAATTCTGTAAATGAAATCATGTGTTACTGATAATATTGAAAATATCCCACATTAGGCGTCCGGATATAACGGCATGAGTTCGCGCAAGCATTGGCACTCACTCGATGACGAAAAAGGAAGACGACTCCAAGGTACGTACGGCACATAGCACATTATTACAAGGATAAAAGAGAAATAATATTCATGATAGGGGTATTAATTTGAATATATAGAATTAGAATGTATATATGATTGAAAACCCAGGATATTTGTGGGCTTTTTCCTTCCGTACATTACTTGCTTATATTATACATCTCTAAGACGTGATTGTTTCTTATGTCGATCTGAGCTTAATTAAGTTTTGTATATACGAAGTCAATCAGTAAATTTAAGGGTTATGAGTCTAAGGGTATGAAGGAGAGAGGAAAGATGGGACGGATGGAAGGAGGAAATTTGAAAGAAGTAGGCGATATGAAGTTATAAGGATGAAAGAATAAGAATGATATTGATATTGATATTACGATAGGCAGTTAGATATACACGATAATCATACAGCCAACTACACAGCTGAGTAATACCATCCTCAAAACTATATCCAAACTATATTTAGCACTTCATTACTAAAATAATCAGTCATATTCCGTGAATTCCTTTATTTCTTCCATCTCATCTCATCTCATCTTCCAGCCATCTCTACTACTACTTCTCTTCTCCCTATATATAACATTTCCTACATTCCCTACATTCCCTTTATCCTTTCATCCCTTCCCCTTTTACTCCCGAGAAATACTCCCGAGAAATTCTCTTGAATCCAAACCACACTTTCCCCTTCCCCATGGGGTTCGGACCAATGGAGACGGTGTGATATATAAGCAGGTCAAGCAATGACATAAATTGGGGGGATTTGCAAACACCTAAACTCAACATTTTCTCCGCAATCAAATTTCCAAACCAATTGCTTTAGAAAATGACTGTTCCGGAGTCCGCAACCGTCCATAAACGGCATACGCCTCACAAGTATTTCCAGTATGTTTTGATATATATTTATTGTTGCCATTGAATGTTTTTGTAAGGCTAATAGTTGCTGTAGAAATCACCCCGCTAAGACCCATTTGAATGATCTCGCTCATTATAACGAATTATATCAGCAGTCAATTACAAATCCTGACAAGTTTTTCACCAAGTTGGCTCATGAGCTTTTGACTTGGGATCGTCCTTTTGATACCGTTAGATATGGCGGCTTTGAACATGGTGATGCTAGCTGGTTCCTTGGAGGCAGATTGAATGCCTCTTATAACTGCGTTGATCGTCATGCCTTTGCTAATCCAAACAAGGTAGGTGGTTTTTTGGTTCTTTTCCTCGATCCGCTCTTTTTTTGTATCTCTAACGTTAGCCTGCTCTCATTTATGAAGCCGATGACTCCAAGGATAGTACCATCATCACATATGGAGAATTGCTTCGTGAAATATGTCAAGTCGCTCAAGTTTTACTTGATTTCGGCGTCCGAAAAGGCGACACTGTAGCCATTTATTTGCCAATGATTCCTCAGGCTGTTGTAGCACTGCTGGCCTGTGCTCGAATCGGCGCCATTCATTCCGTCGTTTTTGCTGGTTTCTCCTCCGGCTCTCTTAGAGATCGGGTCATTGATGCTAAATCCAAGGTTGTGATTACCACCGACGAGGGTCGTCGGGGTGGTAAGACGGTATTCACTAAGAAAATCGTCGACGAAGCTCTTAAGCAATGCCCCACAGTCGAAAAGGTTCTTGTTTTCAAAAGAACCGGTTCCCAAGTACCTTGGAAGGACGGTAGGGACTATTGGTGGCACGAAGAAGCTTCCAAGAAACGCCCTTATGTGGCTCATGTTCCTCTAGATGCTGAGGATCCTCTTTTCTTGCTCTACACTTCGGGATCTACAGGAAGCCCCAAAGGTGTTGTCCACGTGAACGGTGGCTATTTACTTGGAGCCGCTGCTACTACCAAATATGTCTTTGATATCCACCCTCAGGATGTACTGTTCACTGCTGGTGACGTTGGTTGGATCACCGGTCACACTTATGCTTTATATGGACCACTCTTACTTGGAGCCACTAGCGTCATATTTGAAGGAACCCCTGCACATCCTAATCTGAGCCGATATTGGAGTATTGTGGAGAAATACAAGGTTACTCACTTTTATGTTGCTCCAACTGCTTTGAGATTACTCAAGCGTGGAGGCGATGAGTATCTTGATGGCCATGACCTATCCTCCCTTAGAACTTTGGGATCGGTCGGTGAGCCTATTGCAGCCGAGATATGGGAGTGGTTCTATGAGAAAATTGGAAAGGAAAATTGCCATATCTCTGACACTTACTGGCAAACGGAATCCGGCTCTCATCTCATTGCTCCTTTGGCCGGTATCACACCCATGAAACCGGGATCGGCTTGCTTACCATTTTTTGGCATTGATCTGGCAATCATTGATCCTGTAACTGGTAAAGAAATCGAGGGCAATGACGTAGAAGGCATTTTGGTCATTCGCAGCCCATGGCCATCTATGGCAAGATCAGTTTGGAACGCTCACGAACGGTTTTTAGACACTTATTTCAAGCCTTATAAGGGTTACTATTTCACGGGCGATGGAGCAGCTCGTGATCATGAGGGATACTATTGGATCCGAGGCAGAGTCGATGATGTGGTCAATGTTTCTGGCCATCGACTATCGACTGCTGAAATCGAAGCGTCTCTTATTGAACATCCAGCAATTGGAGAGTCAGCGGTAGTAGGAATTAGCGACGACTTGACCGGACAGGCCGTAATTGCGTTTGTTTCACTGAAAGGAGACTATAGTAATAGCGCAGAGCTTCGCAAAGAGCTTATTATTCACGTACGAGGGGAAATCGGCCCATTTGCAGCCCCAAAGCGTGTTTATGTTGTCCGCGATTTGCCCAAGACACGATCCGGTAAGATTATGAGACGAATTCTGCGAAAAATTGTGTCCAACGAAGTGGATTCCATTGGTGATACTTCGACTCTGAATGATCCTAGTGTGGTGCAGGAAATCATAACTGCGGTAGAAGAGCAATCATAGATATAGAGGAGGAAATTTAATAATACAAATAATAGATGATAGCAATGGCGTGACATGATTGGCTTATCTTGTTTTATCTTGCGATGCCATCACGTGATCCCAGATAAGCTCAAAACATAAGCCGACACAGATTTCCCCTTTTCTACCATCCTATTGATAACTTTTTTACCGCACGCAAAGCGCGAATTATGAGCTACGAGTCAGTGACGATTCCTCGTCGTCAACTGCGTGCTAATATAAATTCAGTAGAGCATTTTGCATCTTCATATAGCCGAGCTCAGAGCTTCCTTTCTATTGATCCGGTCAACGATAGAAATACTGCCCGATCTTTTATATGGGAAGATGAGGAGCCTAGCTCCTTATCTGAGAATTCCGTCATAGATGAATCCAATTACGTAGAAGGGTCCAATGCGCGCGAAGATAGGGTGTTTTCCGGTGGAGAATCCGATCGTTTGTTAGGTGGTCGCACGCGACGCCTGTTATCTCATGGATCCACTCTTAGTCCTGCTCGATCGCTCGATTATACGTCTGCACCTCCCAAGGGATCCGTTGTATTGGAGCAGGCTGCAGTTCACGGTTTACACAATGAGGACAATGTAGTGATTGTGCGTAAATTGGAAGACGAAGAGGGCCATATTACTCTGGCTGTGGCCGGTCAAAGCACTGCTCCTCAGACCATTTTCAACTCCATTAATGTTCTTGTCGGCGTAGGCTTGTTGTCTTTATCACTGGGATTTCGATATTCAGGCTGGGTACTGGGTTCTGCTATGATGGTTCTGAGTGCCCTCTCTACATTGTATTCTGCCAAACTGCTTGCCAAATGTCTTGATTCCGATGCGACAATTATCACGTATGCAGATATTGGACATGCAGCTTTTGGTGCTCGAGCGCGTGCGTTGATTTCATTGCTTTTTACCATGGAGCTTACTGGGGCAAGTGTATCGCTGGTAGTTTTATTTGCTGATTCGCTCAATGCTCTGATTCCAAGTGTGACGAAAATGACATTTAAGTGGATTGCGTTTCTTGTTCTCACTCCATTTTGCTTCGTACCGCTGAAAATCCTGTCTTTCACTTCGATTCTCGGCATTCTTTGCACCCTAGGCATTGTATTAATTGTGCTTTTTGCTGGTCTTTACACATCAGAAGGTAACCCTGGTTCTCTTTGGAGTCCCATGGAGACATGGCTTTGGCCAACCGATTGGAAAGCGGTATGCATGTCCATAGGACTCTTCATGGCCCCGTGGTCTGGACATGCGGTTTTTCCAAATATATACCGAGATATGCGTCATCCGTCAAAATACGACAGCTGCATAAAGACCAGTTATTCAATAACATTTGCCATTGATATGTCTATGGCAATTCTGGGATTTCTTATGTTTGGAGACACTGTGCTAGACGAGGTAACGAAGAACATTGTAATCACAGAAGGAATACCCAAAAGTGTCATCTATCTCATGACGTTATTTCTTGGATTAATACCTCTAGCCAAAACTCCATTGAATGCACAGCCTGTAATAGGCATGCTTGATAGCACCTTCAGTGTCCATACTGGCATGTCACTGTTTCATAAACTAGGCAGAACAGTGGTCCGGGTGTTCACAGTGCTATTTTTCGTCATAATGAGCATAGTGTTCCCTGAGTTTGACAAAATCATGTCTCTTGTAGGCAGCATGCTGTGCACGACTATATGTCTGGTACTTCCCTTGGCATTTTATCTCAAGATCTATCATGGCAAAATTGGGAGATTAGAGCTGATTGCCGACTGGACCTTGCTAGTTTTGTTCAGTTGTTTGGCAATTATAGGGACGTACGTGTCTATTACTATTCAGTAGTAGACCGGGCTATCTGCATATCGCACATCACTAAACACATCTACTGGCTGGTCTACCGCTGAGGTCCCTATCCATCTAAAACGATGGCAAAGTTATTCCTCTTCTTGCCTTCCTTTATAACCGTTTTCTTGATAATCTCTTGCTTTGCATCTCGTTGTAGTGTATAATACCAATATGACACTTTGACTGTATGTTTCTCATGCTTCAATTCGTAACCAAGACTCGTCATTATTGCTGCTAAATGACTGCTAGTCAGATACCGTGAATTGTCAACACATGGCGTAGGAAGCACCAAGAATAATCCACCGTTTTGTTTCAAGAACCGTGCTACTCGGACTAGCATTGATCCCCGAAGTTCTGGCGTAGCTACATAATTAAGAACCAGCGATAAACTGACAATGTCGAACTTTTCTGTATCAGATTTTGGATACTGACGGTCCATAAAGTCTTGTTTCTCCACAGTCGTATGCTGAGGGTTGAGATCAATACGGACTATGTTGGGCGTCAGTTTAGCAATGGCATTATCGGGTGATAACGAGCCAACTTCAAGAACATTGAACTTGCGACATGTTTCCAAAGAGTGATCTGATGTGAGCCATTCGACTAATAGTTTGGAAGAATCACCGCCTCTCTTAGAACTCTGTCCATTGAGACTGGCTTGTTGGTACAAATGCTGCTGAGACTTGAGCTGAGCATCTACAAGTGAAGTATCAGCACCAGACAAGTCCAATTGGGCACGACGTTTCAGTAGTACATGGTAGCTACGAATGATATTTCTAGCGTTTTGGGGTTTTATGGACTTTTGTCCTGGGGATTTGCCGGTGATTGGCTTGAGACGAGCCATGGGAGGATGAGGGAAGAAGCAGAGATGGAATTGGAGGATGAAAAGGGTTTATGAAGAAGGCCCGAGGGTATTACGGGGGGATGGAAAGAATGAAAAGTTTGAGATTTTTAGAATCAATTGACTATTTTATGTGTTAATGGCATAACTGTAGAGAGATAGGCATGTAGGAGTTCCGCTGTACTACGACATGAATGCTAAACAAGTCGAGATACGACATGAATATTGAGAAAAAGTAGATAATTCTGGAATTTAGCAAGTGTAATACTAGAATACTGTAATGAACAGATAAATGAAATGAAATAAACTCATCTATTACTTACTTCTCTTAAGATACATCACGTGACCCGTCGCTTCAAAATTTCACCTCCACTCATCTCCATCTTTCCATCCTACCCTCATGCTCAAAAGATGCTCAAAACCGCTGTTCCAAGCAGCTAAGGGCATAGGTGTAAGACCCAAATACGTCTCAGATACAGAGGATTATAATAAAAAGCATCTATATCCTAAAGATGGGTCATTTGTACAGAGTGATTTGGAGCCTACCCTTGGTACTGATAGGCCTATCCCTCTTAATGTACTGATGAATCGGTATAAACCGTTTAAACATGAACCTACACATGGAGATAAAGTGGCTGAAATCCAATTACGAGCATTTCATACATACAATTTGGACTTTTTTGCAGACTTTGTGCTGCGTATAGCCTTTTATCTCAAGATTCCAGCCAAAGGAGTGACTCCTCTGCATAGTAAGACTGAACGTTGGACAGTGATTAAATCGCCGTTTGTTCATGCCAAAAGCAAGGAGAATTTCCAGCGTATTACGCATAGAAGACTTATTACGCTATATGACGCCAATCCTCCGGTCCTAGAGGTGTTATTGGCAACCATAAAGAAGTACTCTATCGCTGGAGTCGGTGTTAAAGCCAATCTTTATCATAACGAGGATCTGGATGTAGTAAGCCGCATGGAAAAGGTCGATTGGCCTCCACAACCGTCATCTAACATTGATTTACAGACTGCTGATCCTCAAGTAGCCCAGGCGGTACTGGAGATACTCAAAGATCCTGCGTTTGCGCCAAATGCTGAAGATGCACAGGTGAACTCGGAAGATGCTCAAGTAGAATCTGAGAATGCCCAGGCAGCAGCAGAAGACAAACCTGCACCGAAAAAAAGAGGCCGAAAGCCCAAGGCAGTGAAAGAAGCAGAAGAGCAGAAAAACCCCTCAACAGATGCTAAGGAATAGACCATATCACTCTTGGCCAATCATGTAAATAAATCAAACATCATTGACGAGCAATACCAAAATGTCACGCTTGCTCGTATGTTAAAACCATTAAAACCGTTTATATCCTCTTATCATATCAAAATGCTACGTAAAACCATTATCAAAAACTCAACCTCCCTGGTCCAAAAAAAATTGCAGTCCTAAATCATTATAATAAATGCCATAAAAATGAGAGGTAAATACCATCGTAAGAATAGTGAGTAAACACGTCATGTGTCGCAGAAAATCCAGCGATACATGAAAGAAAAGAATGTTATGCATATCAAAAGATCATTATGACAAACCCAAGTAAAAACCAAGAGAGTTTCATGTAAAAAGTGGTTGAGAGGGTAATTAGGGGTGCCGAAGGCTAATGTCCAATTCAGAATGTTTGAATTGTCAAATTAAATCACAATTCAAACCAAAAAAAATCTCCCTAATTAATCCCAGTCAAGATAAAAACCTGTCAATGCTCATGACAGCTCGACTTGACAAGGTTCCTGAAGGAACGTCTGTAGCTTCCGGTGCTATAGCTGAAGACCATGGAAGTACCCGTGGAGTCGATCCCGTAAACGAAATACGTCTCTTAGACTCTGTAGCCTGCAAGGATGGCGGAGATGTTATGGGAGATTCAGAAATTAGTGGAGAGTGACTGTCAGAGGCAGAAGCAGAATCAGCATATCCAACAACATAAAGGTCCTTGTCTCCATCCCAGTGCCAAATGCGGCCGGAATATTCAAATTCACCTGCAAAATACTGAGGCGCAGAGGGCCATACACGGCCCGCAGGTTCAACAGAAAGTTGCTGCAAACAACGGCTAGCGTCCAGAAGCTCGAGGAGTTCATCGGGACGCTCAATAGCAGCATGTTGACCGGTTAATTCAATATGATTCGGCAATTTAGGAGGATCCACAGGTACTGAATACGGTCTGAAAACCCCCGAGAAAGAGCGGCGGTGAGATTGGCTGGGTTTCAGTACGCCGAATCTCGTCGGAGATAAAGCGGCACTGCTCCGACGGCGCCGACGAGGTTTATTGTTGGTAGAAAGAGACATCTGAAGCTGGCCAAACCCGGGTTGATCGGGTTTTAGACAGGAATCAGGAAACTCATCGCCGAACAAAGGCACCAAAGCATATCGGATATGATAGCAGGTGCGGGATGCAAGAGATCGGGCGATTGCAAACGGAAGCCAAGTACCCTGGATCTTGAGAAAGCCGCCACGAACTCGCCGGATATCAGGCTCCAACTCCGGAGAGTTGTCTATGAGCTTGACAATATCGGCCTTCGAGTTCCCGATGGCTTTCCAGATGCCAGTGAAGTGAACGTAACCAGTATAATAATCCCATATGATCCACTGATTATTGATCATATACTCATATACAGTCAAAAAGTTACGCTCATCGACAGAAGTAGCATACTTCTTCATCTGGATATCATCAGGATTCCGGATAATGAGGTCCGTTTGAGACGGTGGCACTATGGAAGCAGGAGGTGATGGGTGGATTCTATAGTTGACCGGATACATGAGGTGGAATATAAAAACGGGGGGAAGACTCCAGAAAATATTAAATATCCAAGGCCAAAAGATCCACGCAGCAAGATATGCTCTGTAGCAGCCTGTTGTATAGGTAGGTGGTGGGTGAGAAGAAGGTGACTTCGGGTTTTTCTCTGTGGAGGCCGATAAGCCCCTAAAATTCCGGTTCGGGTAAGGACGCCGCAATGACGTAAGTCGGGGAGATGATGAGGATCGGATGGGGCTGAGAGGATAGGAGTAGAGATCGGGGATAATTAGTTATAGTAGAAGGATGAATATATTGAGCCAGTTAATTAGATTAGTGCCATTTGATGATTTGGTCGTTTTGTTCTGGCTTTTTTATACGATAATCGCCTAACGTCGTAAAGGTTGTAAAAAAGTCGGCCCAACCAGCCTAAGATGCGGCTGATCACGGACCTTATGACCTGGTTTTATTATATGAAATGGCTGGCAAAAGATACCAGGAACAGAGATATCGTTTTAAAATGATGATCCTCCTATTAGTTAGATATATCAAACCCTTAAAAGAAAGTGGTGCGGTCTTCGGCCCTTGCCAAGGATAAATGTCGCGATGTGTTTCGGAGTGGGGTTTTTTCTATTCAAAGGATCGATAGCCACATAATAACGGGATAGGAAAAAAGCGATCGGACAATGAAGGAGGGGTTTAAGAGAGCAACAAAGAGGACTTTAAATATATTTATAGATGATTTGATGCCAATATTGGGATGATAAGCATATGAAATGTAACATTGTACGTTTAAAAGCTACTTTGTTGTAACTTGCTTGTTGTAACATGTCTTATCGTAGTTGCTAATTATGACATGGCATCGAAACAGAACAAAGAAGGTACGAAATGACAAGGAGCATAAGTCCATTTTTATGTTTATATAATAGATAATTTCTATAAATCTATAATAGGGTCATTTTTATACGTTATTTCCGGGTAATTCATATCATTTACTCCTATGGCTTGTAATGCCCTTATTTTGTCGCACATGTTCAATGACAGTCCACACAAGCCGTTAGAAGATCAGGGGGGTATTTATGGGTGGCTTTTTTTAGCAAGAAAAGACGATGGCAGGATTTGAGAACAAAAAAAAACTGATTTCTCAGCCATTTGATGCTGCTGGTAATTATATATCCATTAATGCAATGACTATTTAACAATATACGTTTCTACACTGTCAAAGTCCCCAAATTCGTAGGTATCAAAAATAAGGTCCAAAATGCCCAGAATCAGGCTCCAAATTCCAAGAAGCTGCCCCTAATGCTGCATCCTCAAACAACTTTCCATCCACTTCACATATCGTATTGTTCGCCGGCAGAGTCCCATACAGGAAAAACTCTTTCACGTAATTCGATGTGCATGTACTCTTTTGAGCCACAGAGCAGTGACCATAGCCATTTTGTTCAAGTACAATTCCATTTGTATAAGTACCGGCCATTTTTTTGGCTGCCATCAAAGGTGTAGCAGGGTCGTACGTGTTGCCAATTAGTAGAACTGTAGCATTTACAACATCAAAAGGGCCATCCCACAAGTACGACGGTCTGATTTCAAAGCCATAGCAGCTGCTGAACATTAAGTCCGCAAAATATTTGCTGTGCTCCTGGATAGACTCGAAGTAGCTCTTGAGGCCTTCAATAGTCGAGAGATGTTGGGTATAAGAAGAGTTGCTCGCATCTGCACATACTGTGATACTACCTCCATCTGTATGATACTGAACCGTCGTAGAGACATTGTCCTGCAAAAATGTATCACCATTCCCATTGAGTAAGTCAACCACAACTTCAGCAAATCTGCTCCATTGTGCTGGCTTATACAATGACCTATGGAATTGGCGCTTGACGGCCGAGAAAGTCACCAGCCCCGTATGATTAGCATTATAGACAACCAGAGGTTGAGTTTTAAGCTTTTCGAGCAATTCCCAAAACGAATTGCCGATCTCATCAGCTGAGAGCTCGCCAGTGGGATTCAGCGCACATTGAGAGCTTGCAGCACAGCCCTTGAAAAATCCTTGTGCCGTTTCATCGGCATTGACAAGGGTATTGGTCCATTTTCCCGCATAATAATCCTCCGCGTCGCTAACACCGTCGACAATGAGACGACCAACTCGATCAGGATACATATGAGCAAACGTGTTTCCCAAAACCGAGCCATAAGAAAATCCCCAATAGTTCAATTTCTTATCACCAAGGGCCTCAGATATCCGTAGCATATCAGTGGCAACTGCTGCTGTGCTAATATATTTACTGATATCCGAATATGTTGAGCACGCTTTTCCTTGCAGCTTTGTTCCAGCAAGAAGTACTCCATAACTAGCATCGTCCCAGTCATGTTCAGTCAGTAACGGACCACGACCCGTAAGTGCTTCAAAATCAAAATACTCTTTCGGCGGCGAGCAATAGAAGCTTGGTGTTGTCCAATTGATTCCCCGGGGATCAAATCCAATAATATCGTACTGACCGTCAACAGTCTCAGAAATTGATTTTCCTACTCGATACAAAAAATTAGTTCCACTGCTACCGGGGCCTCCAGGGTTAATGAGAATGGATCCCAGACGTTCTTTATCGGGAGAAGCAGGATACTTGTTTATGGCAATATCAGCAGTCCCGAAATCGGGATCATTGTAATCCAATGGCACAGTGAGATTAGCATGAAGATACCCTGGCTGTAACTCTACCCATTTGATACCATCGTTTTGAATCTCAGGTGTTTTCTGCTTATTATAGTCAGAGATGAACTGAAGCCGCTGGCACTGCAAGCCGACATAAAGGAGTGCCAAAAGAATTGTAGCTATGATCCCGACTTTTCGGGCATTTTTCCTACAATATTTACATTTTTTCTTCTCAGTTTCGGCGGTAACGGCTACATCTATGTAGCGTTCCTTGATGTCTCGAAATTCTTCAATCATAACCACCAAAAATTCCAAAAACCTCAGTGATGAATAAGAATGTTTACAGGTCTCTCGTTATTGTCACCTTCGGTAATATTATCTCATCTTATCATTGGGCTACAAACAAATGTTACGAGGAATGGATTGCAGATAGCGGAAAAGTTCTAGATTCTCCCAAATAGGTAATATTGAATTCATTACCCGGTTGTTGACTATAGTGTATATATGCACTTATTTCTTATATCATACGAGCATATATTAACTATATTTTCTTTGAAAAGCCCATATCCATTTAGTTGAAGTACAATTATGTTTATTAATATATATCGAAGTGTGTACTGGCAATGCTCCGATGGATATCTATGTCACGAACACAAATGTGTTCAAGCATTTTCGTTTTTTACTTCCGTATTCTAGAAACGAATCTTTCGAAAATAATTAGGTACCAAGTCGGACACCATTACCGTATTCTCGAACAGCTTGTCATCTGTGTGACATAGAGTATTATTCTCTGGTAGAGTCCCGTGCAGAAAATACTCCTTTATATAGTTGGAAGTGCACGTACTATTCTGAGCCGTCGAGCAGTGACCGTAGCCATTCTGTTCAAGTACAATTCCATTTGTATAAGTACCGGCCATTTTCCTGGCTGACCTTAGAGGAGTTACAGGATCATAGGTGTTGCCAATAAACAGAACCGTAGCATTCACCACATCAAAAGGACCATTCCACAGGTATGACGGCGTGGTTTCATAACCGTAGCAGTTGTCGTAAATGATCTCTGCCCAGTTCTTGGTATACTTTTGAAGAGACTTGATATGGCTCTTGAGACCGTCAGCAGTAGATAGAAACTGCGTATAGGAAGAGTTAATTGCATCTCCGCATTGTACAGCATAGCCAGCATCCTTAGAATATAAAGATATGGAAGAGCCGTAATTTTCAAAGAATGAATCGCCATTTCCATTTAATAGGTCAGCAACGATTTCCGCAAAGCCACTCCATGTACTTGGCCTATATAATGTCATAAAGAATAGGCGTTTGACGGCCGAGTAAGTCAGCAGCCCACTATTATTCTCATTGTAGACAACAAGCGGTTCGGCTCTGAGGCGTTCGAGCAGATCCCAAAAAGAAGTACTGATATCTTCGGCTGTGAGCTCGCCAGTGGGATTCAAGGCACACTGAGATGTCGCAGCGCAATTTTTGAAATACCCTTCAGATGCTTCATCTATATTTATCAGATACTTAAAGTCATTGCCCGCATAGTAACTTTCAGTATCAACATTACCGTCGAGAATGAGACGGCCCACTCGATCTGGATACATATGAGCAAATGTGTTTCCGAGAACCGTGCCATAAGAAAGGCCCCAAAAGTTTAGTTTCTCATCTCCAAGAGCCTCCGATATCAGCAGCATATCTCTCGCAACAGCAGCAGTGCTTATATATTTGCCTACATCAGAACTTGAGCAAACTTTCCCTTGCAGTTCTGCTCCGGCCACGGCGGCGCCATAACTAACATCATCCCAGCCATGCTCGCTCAACAAAGGAGCACTATCAAGAGACTCTTCAAGTCCCTTGTTCTGCTCGGGCGTCCCGCAATAGAAACTCGGAGTCGTCCAATTGATGCCTCGAGGATCAAATCCGATGATATCGTACTGACCATCAGTTTCTCTGGCGAATCTTTGTGCTCCTCGATACAAAAATTCAGTCCCACTAGCTCCAGGACCTCCAGGGTTGATAAGAAGAGATCCTAGCCGTTTTTTATCAGGAGAAGCCGGATATTTATTGATAGCGATAACAGCGGTACCTAAATCAGGATCATTGTAGTCCAATGGCACAGTGAAATTGGCATGGAAAAACCCAGGACGCAACTCTACCCATTTAATACCATCAGACTGTGTCTCAGAGGTCTTCTGGTGACAACGATGGTGAATTGCCTGAAACAATTGACTGTGCAATCCGACATAGAGGAATATCAGCACAATTGCGGCGCTAACCAATTTTCGAGCATTTCTCCGACGATTTCTCGGCTCAGTATCCTCAATTACATTGGCGCACTCATTTTCATTCTTATGCGATTCTTCTATCATGACCGTAAAAGTGAATGGTAACCTAAGAGGAGTAATTGCCACTGTTTTGATCCAGTTCAACATCGGCGCAACATTTGGCGCCAACCAGGGTCATGAAAACCACCATTGTTCTGAGGCAATTATGGAAATCCCAAGTATTAGTATTATCACTCGAGGGCCATTTTTCGAATCCGTTTGATAATAATCGCAGTTAAAAATAAAAAGAGAAGGGAAAATATGACGGCATGGCAAGCTTAATGGTCGAGGAAGCATGTTTGATGGATTTCCTAAAATGGCACAATGAAAGTTACCCGGCTGTTGTGGAAGTTACCCTGACAAGTCGAACCTAATACGGATCTACTCTCGTTTCTAGGATAACACTACGCTATGCTGTATTTTTTTTGTCAAATGACTGGAAAATTACTGCAAATGATAATGGAAAAAAGAACAATTCGCGGGTGTGATTCAAATAATTTGTACTGATTTGATTCAAAAATTAACTTTGTGGAGACTCTCAAATAGGTAATTTCAATTACCTTACCCTGTTATTGTCCACCAGACTTGATTCTTTAAACTTTTAGAAAACAAGGTTTCGGAGAAAGTAAGGTACAAAATTAGCATCTACCGTCGAGCCCTCGAACAACTTTCCATGTACTTCACATATAGTATTATTCTCCGGAAGGGTTCCATGGAGAAAATACTCCCTGACATAATTTAAAGTGCACGAACTCTCCTGAGACAGCGAACAATGACCATATCCATCTTGCTGAAGTACAATTCCATTTGTATAAGTACCGGCCATCTTCTTGGCTGCCGCTAAAGGAGTTACAGGATCGTACGTATTACCGATAAGCAGTACCGTAGCATCTACAACATCAAAGGGACCATCCCACAAATAAGATGGTGTGGCCTCATAGTTTTGGCAATTGTAATACCATGTATCGGACCAATCTTTGGAGGACTCATGAAGAGATCCGAAATGGCTCTTTAGACCATCGATAGTAGAAAGAGACTCGAAATATGTAGAGTTACTTGCATCTCCACATCGTGTACCGTACTCTGCATCCGTGGATTCAAAGAGATCCGGATAGATGTAGGCTTCAAAGAACGGAGTGCCATTTCCCTTGAGTAGCTCTGCCACAACCTCCGCCAATTGGCCCCATCCAGCAGGGCTGTATAACGATAAAAAGAACTGCTTCTTGACCTTTGCAAAAGTCAATAACCCAGTACTATTAGCACTGTAGACAACAAGTGGTTCATTTTTGAGCTTTTCAAGCAATTCCCAGAATGAATGGCTGATCTTCTCAGCTGAGAGTTCTCCAGTGGGATTCAAAGCACATTGAGAGCTTTCAGCACAACCCTTGAAAAATCCTTCAGCTACTTCATCCGTGTTGACAAGATTTTTGAGCCACTTTCCCGTATAGTAGTCTTCAGCATCGTTAACACCATCAACAATAAGACGGCCTACTCGATCGGGATACATATGAGCAAACGTATTACCGAGGAGTGAACCATAAGAAAATCCCCAATAGTTCAATTTCTCATCACCGAGCGCTTCCGATATCAGCAGCATATCGGTGGCAACCGCAGCGGTACTTACATATTTGCCGATATCAGAGAAGCCTGAGCATGCTTTCCCCTGTAGACTCGCCCCAGCTAATAAAGATCCATAACTAACATCATCCCAATTATGTCCACTTGATAGCAAAGCATCATCACCCGCATACTTGTTAATTACCTTTTTTTGTTCGGGGGTTCCGCAATAGAAACTCGGAGTCGTCCAATTGACACCTCGAGGATCAAATCCAATAATATCGTACTGACCGCCAACCACCTGGGAAAATATTTCCCCGATTATGTATAGAACCATGGTTCCACTGGCACCGGGACCGCCAGGATTGATGAGAATAGATCCCAGGCGTTCTTTATCAGGAGAAGCAGGATATTTGTTGAGAGCAATAACAGCAGTGCCTAAATCAGGATCACTGTAGTCCAATGGCACAGTAAAATTTGCATGAAAAATCCCAGAATTTAACTCGACCCATTCAATACCATTATCTTCAAATTGAGGTGTTTCATGTTCGAAATTGCCTGTACAATGGCTGTGAAACCCTGCATAGACAAGCACCAACGCAATTGCAGCAATTGACCAGATTATTCGAGATTTCCTTCTATGATTTTTCACTTGGACATTCCCAATTGGCTCGAAAGTCTCTGGAATATCAAAGCTTTTCTCATCAACTTGCATTTCTTCTGAGTGTGATAGTGGCAAGAAGCCAGGAAGCGCAGGATAAATGTAGTAGCTTCAACATATCGGGCGACTAATTGTGACTGCCTCGGGGAAAATTGTCAATTAAGGGCGGAAATTTGAGTATCAAGCACAAGATTCCATTTGGTTCGGCGAAAATATTGATAAGAACAATGAGAAGCGCGGATCGAGAGTGAGAGCGTTAGCATCATATTACCACTTGCAGACAAATTTGCCATTCGGGAAGATGCCGGGTAAGTCGGGTCATATTTTGACATTGTAAAAATCCCAATTAGGAACACCTGGAACTTACCCTGAATGCCATGAGTATATATGAAGACAATTGAAATATAACCACCTTCTGTCTCTCTATCTTTTGATTCACTGTCGTCCAGTGTGCTTTGATACTTTTGGCCAATAACGCACAACTACGCCAAAATTTGTATGCTTCTAGCTGTGCTCGGCTATTCGATAGAATTTCATAACCGAAACTCGTGCATGGATTCCCTCAATGTTTCTGGAGACTAATATTTGCAGAATATCCGTCCGTTACAGTCTCGGAAGCCGCGCTTGTATTTTCGAACAGTTTCCCATCCACTTGGCATATCGTATTATTTTCTGGAAGACTACCGTGAAGAAAATACTCCCTCATGTAATTCGATATGCAGCTACTATCCTGAGCTATAGTACAATGTCCATAGCCATCTTGCTGTAGTACAATACCATTTGTATATGTACCTGCCATCTTTCGGGCTGCTGCCAATGGAGTGACAGGATCATATGTGTTGCCTATAAGTAACACTGTAGTGTTTACAACATCAAATGGCCCATTCCACAGGTACGAGGGCGTGATTTCATAGCCGTAACAGCTTAAATACCATAGCTCCGACCAATCTTTAGAATACTCACGAAGAGAGTCGAAATGACTTTTGAGACCATCAGTGGTTGATAAAAGCTGAGTATACGAAGACAGACTGGCATCTCCACATCGAGTAGCATAATCTCCATCTGTAGCTTCGAGCTCGTTCAGAACCCCATAATTTTCATAAAATGAATCGCCATTTCCTTCAAGTAAGTCCACGACAACCTCCGCCAATGTACTCCATTCTGCTGGTCTGTATAATGATGTAAAGAGCTTGCGCTTAACATCCGAAAAGGTGAGGAGTCCCGTATTATTTACATTATAAACAATCAGCGGTTTATATTTGAGCCTTTCAAGCCATTCCCAAAAAGGCTTGCTGATATCTTCAGCTGAGAGCTCGCCTGTAGGATTCAAAGGGCATTCAGACGTCGCAGCACAACCCTTAAAAAATCCTTCACCCACATCATCCGTATTAACAAGGTTATTGATCCATTTTCCGGCATAATAATCCTCAGCATCGACAATACCGTCAACGATAAGACGGCCCACTCGATCGGGATACATGTGAGCAAATGTATTTCCCAGAACCGAACCGTAAGAAATCCCCCAATAGTTCAATTTCTGATCGCCGAGTGCCTCAGATATCAGCAGCATATCGGTAGCAACCGCAGCTGTGCTTATATATTTGCCGTTATCAGAAAAATTTGAGCATGCTCTTCCTTGCAATTCCGTGGCTGCTAGAGCTGCACCGTAAGTAACATCGTCCCAGTCATGTTCAGTCAGTAAAACAGATCCGAAAAAAGGCGAATAACCGATTTTTTCCCTCTGTTCGAGTGTCCCACAATAGAAACTCGGAGCTGTCCAATTGACGCCTCGAGGATCAAATCCAATGATATCGTAATGACCATCAACAATATTAGAAAGAGCCTTTCCTTTTGAATATAAAAAATCAGTTCCACTATTACCGGGGCCCCCGGGATTAATGAGAATAGATCCCAGCCGCTGTTTATCTGGAGATGCAGGGTACTTGTTGATAGCAATAACAGCTGTGCCTAGATCAGGATCACTGTAGTCCAATGGAACAGTGATATTAGCATGAAATATCCCAGGGTGTAACTCGATCCATTTAATACCGTCGACTAGAATTTCAGGTGTTTTTTGCCCGAAATGGACAGTCCACTGATGATAAATAAATTGCCGAAACATGCTAGCAATGAGCACTAATATGATTGCAGCAATTGTCCAAGTAGCCCTGGCGGTTTTTCCATTAAAACTTTGTTTAGAATCATCAATTGCTTTGGCACCTGCTGGACTTTTATGGCTCTTTTCCTTTTCCTGGAATGCCTTAGGCATGGCGGTTAGTGGTGAAAGTTCATCACGGGCATCAGCCAAAGGTAGTAGCGAACATGGCGATTGCGCAATCAGAATGACTGTTGACTTTGCCCTTAGAAAATTGTTGACATTTCAGTGAACTTCAACATCAAAAAACTCGTTGGTTTCACAAGCTTAGGCCCATGACTATATCTACGTCTGTCGGGGTAAGTAAAATGTTCTTGTCCAAGGTGACTTCGTGCAAGTCACCGAGACATATAGTTGAAATGCTTTATAATGGTATGTTTCCTAGCTACCAATAGAGGCACATTGTGGGATTCAGAAATTCCTGTTATTTTAATTTATTCACTGCTCAAGTTTATATTATACCTTATATATTCAAATGAGAGCCGGGTAACTGTATATATTACCTATTTGGGATTCTGTGCAGGGTAATCACATTGTTATCTGATGAACAAATACGAGATAGCCAACTTTTGTTATCTTTACGTAAATATTAAAATATTAAAATATTCGCTCTCTCTTGGAAGTTTATCGTTGAAATATGGTAAATCTTCCAGTTAATTTAGTGTAAAGATTCCTATCAAGCAATATTTCTACAGCATACACATCTTCTCTTGAAAGCTCTAAAAACCAATTCCCAAGAAATTAGACAAAAAGTAAGGTTCCACTGTGGTTGTCTCAAACAGCTTTCCATCAACTTCACATATGGTATTATTTTCTGGAAGTGTGCCATGAAGGAAATACCCTTTGACATAGTTCACAGTACAGGTACTATTCTGGGCCAGCGAACAATGCCCATATCCATCCTGCTGAAGTACAATTCCATTTGTATAAGTGCCGGACATTTTACGCGCTGCCTTCAAAGGAGTAACAGGGTCATAGGTGTTGCCAATAAGCAGCACTGTAGTATCCACAACATCAAAAGGACCTGCCCATAAATAAGTCGGAATAGTTTCATAGCCATAGCAATTAAAGTACCATGTTTCCGACCAATCTTTAGAGTACTCATGAAGAGACCCAAAATGCTTCTTCAGACCATCGATAGTCGAAAGAGTTTCTGTATATGAAGAGTTTCTGGAGTCACCACACCGTGTAGCGTAGCCGCCATCTGTAGCATCATTATTTGAAGAGGTATATTTTTCAAAGAATGAATCTCCACTGCCATTGTGTAGATCAGCGACAACCTCGGCAAATTGGGCCCATCCCGAAGGGGTATATAGCAAAGAAAAGAACTGCCGTTTGACCTTTGAAAAAGTCACTAGCCCAGTATTATTAGCATTGTAAACAACAAGCGGCTCATTTTTGAGCTTTTCAAGCAATTCCCAAAATGAATGACTGATTTTCTCAGCTGAGAGTTCTCCAGTGGGGTTCAAAGCGCATTGAGAGCTTTCAGCACAACCCTTGAAAAATCCTTCAGCTACTTCATCTGTGTTGACAAGATTGGCTATCCACTTTCCCGCATAATAATCTTCGGCGTCTACGTTGCCATCGACAATAAGACGGCCTACTCGATCGGGGTACATGTGTGCAAATGTATTACCCAGGACTGAACCGTAGGAGAACCCCCAGTAGTTCAATTTCTCATCACCCAGTGCTTCAGATATCAGCAACATATCAGTAGCAACGGCAGCAGTGCTTACGTATTTACCAATATCGGAAAAGCTTGAGCATGCTTTTCCTTCCAGTTTCGTACCAGCAAGAGCACCTCCATAACTAGCATCGTCCCAGTCATGTTCAGTCAGTAAAACAGATCCGAACAAAGGCGAATAACCGATTTTTCCCCTCTGTTCGAGTGTCCCACAATAGAAACTTGGAGTTGTCCAATTGATACCTCGAGGATCAAATCCAATAATATCGTACTGGCCGTCGACAATCTCAGAAAATTGTTTGCCTGTTGAGTACAAAAATTTCGTTCCGCTACCTCCTGGACCACCAGGATTGATGAGAATGGATCCCAGGCGTTCTTTATCAGGAGAAGCGGGGTATTTATTGATAGCGATAACAGCAGTGCCCAATTCGGGGTCACTGTAGTCCAATGGCACAGTGAAATTAGCATGGAAATACCCCGGCTTTAATTCGACCCATTCAATGCCATTGTCTTGAGTTTCAGGTGTTTTTTGCTTGATCTGATCATAAATGCTCTGAAACCATTGGCTGTGTAACCCGATATAGACGAGCGCTAAGACAATACTAGCCGCCGTCCAAAATTTACGGGCTCTTTTTCTACGACTTTTTTTCCCGACATCCTCAATTGCTTCAACAGGGGTTGAAAAGGTATAACCTTCTTCAGTTTCTCGAGATTTCTCTGTCATTGTGGTTTGTGGCAATCAATATTGGACAAATGTAGCACCAGGCTATGGCGTAATGCGACTGTCGAGCGAGTATTGATTGACTATGATTGAAAGATCGTTGAGAAAATAGTCATTTTTCAAGACAAAATCAAATATTTTAGTTTTTCAGTTATATAAACATATATCCCACAAACATAACAAGAGTGATAGCTATAGTTATAGGTTTTTATCTTGTCGATAAGGGGAATAATCCTCGGAGTTTGTATATAGCCGTAGGTTATTCAATATGAATCTTGATAAGATGTATAGTAACAATTACAATGGAACAGTAAAATATGTTAAATATGAATTGGATTAAAGACTCGTCAGATACGAGTGAGTTATAGATTAAGTAATGAGAGGATATAGGAATTGAGTATATATATATATCCACACACAACGGCCGGGTAACAATAGTATTACCTATTTGGGATCCCCTTTTTTCAAGGTAACCAGTGAGCTCTTATCTGATGAACAGTACATTGTTGTTAATTTTAAATAAACGCTTCCATACCATCTGTATTTTATGGGCTATTCGATATGAAACGGCCAGACCATCCAATTAAATCCGTGCGGAGCTTCTTACCAATGTTCTTCTACAACTTATTCTATTCTACTTCTCCATACTCAAAGTTCTAGCTGATATTTCCAAAAGTAGGCCAGACCTAAGGCGTCATTATTTTGTATTCTCAAACAGCTTTGAATCTACCTCGCATATAGTATTATTATCCGGAAGGGTTCCATGGAGAAAATACTCTTTCACATGACTCGAAATGCACACACTATTTTGAGCCAACGAACAATGCCCATATCCATCCTGCTGAAGTACAATTCCATTTGTATAAGTGCCAGCCATTTTCTTGGCTGCCTTCAAAGGAGTAACAGGATCGTACGTGTTACCAATAAATAGAATTGTAGCATCCACAACATCAAAAGGACCATCCCACAAGAATGATGGCGTAACTTCATAGCCGTAGCAGTTGAGATACATTAATTCCGCCCAATCTTTCGTATACTCATGTCTAGACTGGATATGGCTCTTGAGACCACCGATGGTCGATAGAAGATGCATATTGGGATTCCTACTTGCATCCCCGCATATTGTGGCATAGTTTGCATCTGTAGAGAATGCAAGATTCCTGGACCCGTATGTTTTAAAAAAAGAATCGCCAGATCCTTTGAGCAAGTCAGCCACGACTTCCGCGAACGTGCCCCATCCCGATGGACTGGATAACAACGAAAAGAATCGGTGTTTAACGGCCGAGAAGGTTAACAGGCCCGTGTGATTAGCATTGTAAACAACCAGCGGCTCAGTTTTGAGTTTTTCAAGCAGTGTCCAAAACAAACTGCTTATATCTTCTGCTGACAGATCGCCTGTGGGATTCAAAGCGCATTGAGAAGTTGAAGCGCAACCCTTGAAAAATCCTTTGGCCGCATCATCTGCACTAACAAGGTGACCTAGCCACTTGCCCCCGTAGAAGTCCTCAGCATCGACGTTGCCATCGAGAATAAAACGGCCCACTCGATCAGGGTACATGTGAGCAAAGGTATTTCCCAGCACTGTGCCGTAAGAAAACCCCCAGTAGTTCAATTTTTCGTCCCCCAATGCTTCAGATATTAGCAACATATCCCTAGCAACTGCAGCTGTACTTATGTATTTGCCGGTATCTGAAAAATTTGAGCAGGCTTTGCCTTGCAATTTCGTTCCAGCCAAAATAGCCCCATAGCTCACGTCATCCCAATCATGCTCACTTAGTAATGAAGAGCTACCACCAGTAAGTCTGTCGAACTCAATTCGTTCTTCCAGTGTTCCGCAATAGAAGCTCGGAGTGGTCCAATTGACCCCACGGGGATCAAATCCAATAATGTCGTACTGGCCATCGAAGAGATCGGAATATTCCTTTCCTTTTAGATACAGAAACCCAGTCCCGCTATTTCCAGGACCTCCAGGATTTATAAGAATAGACCCTAGCCGTTTTTTATCAGGAGAAGCCGGATATTTGTTGATAGCTATAACGGCAGTGCCCAAATCGGGATTGCTGTAATCCAACGGCACGCTGAAATTAGCATGAAAAAATCCAGGACGTAATTCGGTCCATTCAATTCCATCTGTTTGCGTGTTAGGCGAGTTTTTCCTAATTTGGCCTGTACAGTGCTGATAAATAGAATACGGGGTATGACTGTATGAGCCAAAGTAGATGAACACCAGGATAACTGTAGCAACTACCCAGATGAATCTAACGCTTTTTCTACAATGTTTCCGCTTATCATCCTCAGTTGTCTGCGTAGATGTTGAAAAGTTATAATCTTTTTCATTTTCTTGAAATTTCTCAGACATATTGGTTGTTGGTAAGATCACTAACATCTGATTAACTAAATGTAGTAACATCTTCGAGATTGCGCGATGCACATGACTGTCGATTCGAATGTCCAGCAAAAAATCAAACGTCAAATCAGAAACATGCTGCTTTTTCGATCGTACGCATACAATACTCCTATGACCATATATACGTCTCTTATGTAGATGTACATCTCAGCTCTTTCCACCAAGAATCGTCTGGCCCTTTTCTCGATATGTACTAACAGCAGGAATGTTTGCAGGCATGCGTGTTTCTACTGTACTGTATGCTTTAGGTTCCAATTTGATGAGAGTATGTAGAGGGACATCCATCCAAGGAGATCGATCCTGAGGAACATTCATGAAATACGCATAGATACACCGGAGGACGGCCTGGTGAGTCACAATTAGAATATTTTCTTGTCGTTCAAGCTCCATAATAATGGGCTCTAGACGAGTAACGATATCTCTATAGGATTCACCTCCTCTATACCGATAATCGTACTTATCTCTGTCTCTTGCAGCAAAGTCCTCGGGATACTGTTCTTTAATTTCCTCATACGTCATTCCGTCACATACTCCTGCATCCAACTCATCCAGGGCTTTCCAGTTGATTTGTCTATATGGCAAAAACCGGGCTGTTTGCTGGGTTCTCTGCAACGTAGATGTCCATACTGTTAGCTTATGGTCGCCAGACCCCACGGCTTCAAGAACCAGAGACGGCAGTTTTTTGGCATACATCTGGCCCCTGGAAGACAAATCCGAATCACCGCCTAATTTGCCCGTCAAATTATACTCGGATTCACCGTGTCTAGAAAGATAAATGCACCGAGGCTTGATGTGGAGATTCATCAAATAGTACACTATTCGGCTCTGCATATGCAACTTGATGCGATTTATCACCACCTGACTATTCAGATTAATGATTTTCACATACGTAATGTTCTCCTCCTTGATTGTCTGATAAACCTTTTCGTACTTTTGGATTCTTTCCAGAAAATCCTTGGCAGCAGTCTCGGGATCGCTGCCAACATAGTCTGGGCTGGTTGTCTTGACATCCATGACATTGTTACGAATCACATCCTGATCATCGCACCAACTCTCAATGAACATGGGCTCTATTCCATGACTTTCCATGGCTTCTTTGAGCTTCCGACGCCGACTCCGAGTCGAATTGGTAGCATCCAGTATTCCAACCTGGCCGTTTTCCTTCTCAAACCACTTCACCATGTCATTAATAGCTTTAAAAAGAGCCTCCGTCCGCAATTTAGCGCCCTCGGCATTTGAAGGGTCAAAAAAGTCCGCTGTTGGATGCAAGGCCGTCAATCGGCGGTATTCCCCCACATTAAAGCATCGGGCATTGACAGTTAACCAGCTGAGATACCTGACGATTTTCTGAGCAATCAGAGATTTTCCTCGGGCTGGTAGCCCTACCATAATGACGCATATTCGGATATTATCAGCACGTACCCCGGACATGACAGTAAGATTAAAAAGATTAATGTGTGCTGTTGTTGGCCAATGGGAACTGGGGGTGTATGATGATAAGGTTGCGGGGGGTTACGTAATCGAGTCAAGTTAAGTTAGATGAGACTGATATTTTGAGGAGATTTTTGGTTTTATATACGTTTGGTTATATGTTTGATTATATGAGATGGGAAATATCAATATTACTGGTTTATTCTACGTGAAATGATATCTCAAGTCGAGATATATCAATGAGTCTTGTTCAGGGTAATATAGTCAACTACCTAAATAGGAAAAACCACCCGAGTCACGTGACATGCCAGAAATAGCCTGATATCCGTTAAAACCAATCTTTCCGTCTTGTCAATGCCTAAACAAAAGCTTTCCAAATATCATGATTTGCCTCCCTGGCAGCAGGATAATCAATATATCTTAGGGGGTTATGTAAAAGAGACGGTTTCTGTAGTTAAAACGTTAGAATCACTCGTATATATCCATAATGAGACAGGAAACATCTATAGCCATTTGATTCCTGGTCTTGTTTTCATAATTAGCCTAACTATGGGTATTGATCGTGCGCTTAGTAGTAGAGTATCGGATTCTGTAGCTGATGAGATAGTGTTTTGCGTGTTTTTGGCCGGAGCTGCTGCTTGTCTGTGCATATCCGGAGTATATCATTTGATGAAATCACATTCAGAAAAAGTCGCTGTTATTGGCAATGCTTTTGACTACTTTGGCATTGTCATTCTCATTGAAGCCAGCATGATAAGCATGATATATTATGGACTCAAACACGATGCATTATGGCGAGACATCTTTTGTGGAATCACCAGCTTCTTTGGCCTTATATGTGCAGTTTTAACTCTAGACTCCAAGTTCCGCACTCCTCCATGGCGTCCTTTTAGAGCCAAGATGTTTGTACTTTACGGACTGAGTGGAATTCTCCCTGTGTTTGCTGGAATCTTCCTCTATGGCTTTCAAGAAGCTGTCAACCGTTCACAGCTCAAGTACTTGTTATTAGAAGGGTTTCTGTATATCCTGGGTGCTTCTTTATATGCAGCAAGAATCCCTGAAAAATTCCACCCTGGAAAATATGATCTTTGGTTTCATTCTCATCAGATATTCCATGTATTGGTTGTTCTGGCTGCTGTTGCTCACGGAACTGGCCTTTATAAAGCATGGCAATACGATCTAGCTACGAGAAGCTGATAGAGCATTTACCGCTAGAGATATAATACGATTTTAGCATTACACTAATTGGCATGGCAGCATCATACTCCAGAAGATCCATACCCTTATACCGCTACTTCACTCCATCTTTCATCCTCTTTCTGGCGCTGCCGAATAAAGTCCAGCGTACGCTCAAAATGCTTACGAGGAGAATCACTTATACTTTCATCTGCGTTGTTGGCCAGGTTTGTCTTGATGAGATCAATAAGCCCATTGATGTACTTTATGGTGACTTCCCCATTTCCTCGATCACTGAAATATAAATATCGGTTGAGAATTTCCACAAACAGTTCCACTGACACTGCAATATCCATACAGCCATCTGCAACTCTTAGAGCTCTTTGCAAACACTCTAGAACCCGTTTTCCGTCCTTGAATAGCACTACATCACTCTGTTCATCTTCGCCTAGAGCTGGAAGTTCAGTGGCCCACCATAGATGGCTTGCCAAATAGACTGTACGACACTGTTCGGGACGTTTGAGTATTTTCGATCCATATAATGCACACTTACTTGTCAATGTATCATAGTTATCTCGAGTGAAATTTCTAGTACTTTGCAAAGCTCCTCCAATAATTAGTAGCGCTTGATATTGAGCCCGACTGTCAATAATATTCTCTTCATATACCGTGAATGCCTGAGCAAAAAACTCAAAAGAGGCTTCTTCTGCTTTTGTCTGGTCAGCAATAGTGGCTGCGTCAACAAATAGCCGTAATGCCAGCTCCCTTACACCCCCATTCTTGTAAAACTCATCTATAACAAGATGACAGAATTTGAATGTAGAGTTGACCTTGGATTCCTCCTCCAACTTATGATACTTTCGAACCAATTTCAAAGACATTGTAAGTAAAGACGGGTACGTATATCTGACTTTGCTGCCTCCGCCTGATAGAACCTTTCTAGCCACACTAAGTAGCTTCGCCACAACGTCAGGATCGTCATTCTTGAAAAGAAAAACAACCTTAGCTAGCCTGCTTTGGTCATCTAGAACCACTGGGCTCTCACTTGTTTCTTCGCCTTCATTGAAGCTATTACCGCCCGGTAGAGATCCATTTTGCTGAGAAGTGCCCTGCTTGATAATGACATTCGAAAGACCAAATACGCCCTCAGCCTGTTCCACCGTTTCAATAGGAGTTTTCTCCTTGAGAAT
Source organism: Casaregolazyma patagonica (assembly GCA_030580475.1). Taxonomy (NCBI): domain Eukaryota; kingdom Fungi; phylum Ascomycota; class Dipodascomycetes; order Dipodascales; family Trichomonascaceae; genus Casaregolazyma; species Casaregolazyma patagonica. The sequence continues at coordinate 1,652,612 of JAKTSZ010000001.1, forward strand.
AGCCTCTAGCACAGATCCGGCTACCTGCTGCTGGCTTGAAATAGACTGGGCTTTGAGCAAAGGAACGTAATTCTCCAAAGTTAATACCGCAAGAGGACCACCTGCATAGAAATCGATTAGAAGCCGAAGAAGATCAAGAGTGCTGGCTTCTCCTCCCTGTGCATGACGTGAGAGAGTAAAGTTCAGAAGCTTATCGATTTTAGCTTTGTCGTCAGGATAGCAACTAAGAGATAGTCGGGCAATTCCGACCACTATTCCTGTTATATCGTCTTCAGACAGATCAGGTCGGGCAGATGTGAGACCTAAAAGATGCTCAAAAAATGTGTCAAAAAGATCGAGAGTTTCGGCATTTGGCTTGGCAGAGTCATGGCCATTGGTTGATTTCTCTGCATTTTCACCTTCAGAAGCTTCTTGAGTTGAATCAGACTCCTCTGATTGAGATTTTTCTGTGGATTCCGTTTTTTCTGGTTGGCCGAGATTGAGATTATCCACCTCAGTCTCAAGACTTTCAGTATCCTTTCTCGAGCTGTAGTAATCGGCCAATCGGTTGACCATTGACAGGAATATTCTGCGAGTACTAACAGCAGGATTGAGCTGACCGATAGCATCGAGGAAAATGTCCAAAGTATACAGGTGGAATTCGTCGGGCATGACCTGACAGATAACATCCAATAGGTATTCCTGAGCAAGGATATCTCGGCACTGAATCACCTGCTCAATAATAGCAGGAAGAATAGAATTTCTATAATAAACCTTGTCGATTCCATCCAATTGCGAAAGCCTTACGAGGTTACTGCCAACGAGGATTTGCAGTTCCTGACGCTCCTTTGTACGCTTATCGCGATCACGGGAGTGGCCCTGATGCTGCAAACGAACCCATAGCTTGTTCATCTCAATGAAATTAGTAGTTACAAACTGCACAGAGTCCTCCAGACTGCCATCAGGGCTATCTTGAGAGCCAGAAGGCAGATAATCGCGGCAGGACTGAGACAAATAGTACCTTAGAAACAAGCCACGGACGGGATGTTGAACACCACGGCACATCTCCATCATATCTTTCATAATCTCTTTGATAGGAGCGCCAGGAGTAGACATATATGCGGTTCCGACGGTGATCATCAGGTATAACCTTGGAACAATGTTGCCAGCGTACTGTACAAGCTCGTATATATCGGCCAAATGATGATTCTTATGATCCTCCTTAAGGTAACTGCTCAAATAGCTCAATGCATCGAAACATGCTATATATAGTTCATAATACATCTTTGGGCTGAGGGTGGAGGTGCGCAGTTCCGTCAAAAAGGTACTGGCATGTTTTATGGCGTCCAACAATTTACCCCGAGTATCCAAGCATTTACGCATAAGCGCCTCCTGCTGATGAATAAACGCCAGGGAGTTTTCCCTGTGCTTTGCTTGGTCTTCTGGTGTCAATGCGTTGTTATTCATTAGCCAGTGCCACTAAAATCGGGTTGATGTTGAAGGGAGAAAAGGTGAGGGCTGAAGTTTGCCAGTTAAAAACATGACAATAAAAGGATCAATAAGTGTGTTGTAAGAGATGGCGGTGGGAGATGGGAGAATGAGAGGGGTTTTCGGGAAATAAGCGATAAGAGTGCGATGAGGGTGATGGGTGCAATAAAGGTGTATGATAAAGTGTATATAGAGAGACGGAAAGATGATAGGGGATGCGGGGTATATATATGAGTTTAAATTGAGTTTATGAGGGTTATGTAGGGTAAATGGCCAGGGTTATCGTGAAGTTAGGATTATTGAAGTGGGGGGGTTATCGTTAAGTATGGTGTGAAGTGTGATGCTGGTTATATGCCATTGATTTCAAAGTTTCGAATATAAAATAGCATGTTCAGTGTGATTTAGAGAATTAGGACATACAAAGAAGGAATTGTGCTGTATGTTGTGGATTATATTCCAATTAACGAACAGTTGGCCTCTATTGGTAACGGTCTGCTATAAATCACACCTTATACCCTCTATCTAGTACCTCTATCCCTTGGTTAATATCCAATCAAATCACTTATAGACCCCCTCATTGAATACCACCACATTTATTCCTCATCCAATTATTCAATTGCCTTTTGTGGGTTGCGTATCCCTTGTTAGGCAATATGACCTGTCAGATACTTGGCCCTAATTCTACATATAAGCCCGCCCATCTTTCCCCCCTATTTACCCACTTCTTCCTTCAATTGCAACCATGAAAGAATACAAAGATGTATTTGGGCATATGAGCATTCATCGTCCATGGGGCCCATCAGTACCTGCTATCTTACGCTCTCGTGAACCACTCAAACGACTAATTCGTAAGGAGCAAAATTTGATGCAGAAGTACGGGTCTATGACAATTGATAGTGGTGAGTAGTAATATATTGAGACTGTATAGCTATGGCTAATTGGTAGAGAACTACAATGATGATGACCTGATTGCAGTCGACAAAGAGCTGGTAAAAACAAGATTGGCCCTTGGGTCCGAGTTGAAAAATAACTGGGGATCATACAAGGAGCATTTTTGATGCTGTTATAAGGTAGGGGTGGTGAAATAGTATAGGTGTTTGTATGTAGTGTTGCTAGGGTAGATAGATCAAATCTGATAATTGGAATATATGTAGAAATAATAACGGTGAAATAAAGCTGAAAATAATGGGTTTAGTGATTTTATAGTAGAATTTTCTGTTTGTCATGCTTATAATCAGTCAGATATGGAATCGTAGGAGAGCTGTCGGATTGATTCAAAGTAGACAAGGAATTTATTGCCCTTAAACTAGGAAAGATATCCCATATATATTTTAGAAATTAGTTTCTAATAGATAACAGTATTCAATTAATCTGAGTATATTTTTTAACTAAATTTCAAATGTTGCAATGGTTAGTTTCAATTTAGGCCCTAGCCAAAAACGATAGATAATACCCGTCTGAAACAGCCCATTGGCCAAAGGGGAAAAAATTTGAAGTCCTCAATAATTAAAAGGTATAAGTGAAGTTTTCATATTTTTTTCTCCTGTCTATCTAAGCCCTCTAAATAGCCTTAACCCTATGATATATCATTTTGAGCCTCAAATCACATAAAAATAGTCATTATTTTAGCAAGAAAATGATCTAATCACACCTCTAATTGCAAAATGTGAGGAGTCCCACAAACTGTGAAATAAATTGGCAGAATTGGCAATTGTTTCCTTATTTGGCAAAATGGCTGATTAGCTTACTTTTTGAGGCTCATCGGATCTCCACCCACAAAGATAACTCCGCCACATGCATTTCATGATCTATCCATTAAGTTTAAACTATGGGCGGGAATTTCGAAGTGCTATTTAGAGACAAAAACCTTGAAACTCCATGGAATACTCGTGTTCCAGAGATTTTGAGGAACATGGATTGTACTGCGGGTAGGCTTTGCAGAGAAGAGCAGAAATTGATGCAAGAATATGACAAGTTTGAAGATGGTAACTCAAAAGCTGCATTGATTGTCTTTAGAGATCTGGTCAAAGTAAGAATAGATCTTGCAAAAGACCTTCGATCTAATTGGTCGATTTATCACAAATACTTCTGATTAGGTCAACATGATACTGCTACCGAATGCTAATTTATATTTAAATCAATTGAATTGTCGGGTTTAAGGGCTAATAAATACCCGAAATTGATACCTCAATAAAATGTGATACATAACTTGAGGTTTATTGGAGCTTAGCTGGGTTTAGGTGAGATGCTGAAATGTTATTAATAGCAAAAAGAATTATATAAGAGAAATTGGTATAAATTAGTATGAATTAATATGAGTATGCAGAGATTATAACTTAGTGTAAAAATAGAAAATATTGTTGCTGATATGTTGGTTATGACGTATAGCCAATTTTAACTTGAATTATTAAACAAAAACCTCAAGAATAATTGAGGTTGATTCTGATGTAAATAGAAAAACCAGTCCATTGTTTAACTGCCTGAAATAGAATATATCATTGATTTTAATACAAACGAAGGAATTACTCCATTGTATGGTAGAAGATGCCATTGGATCAGCTTGATGGGATTTTTTGCGGCAAAGCATTATATATCTCATATGTAGCATTTCTAGATAATCAAACAACATCCAATGATATCTATGAGAACAAATTTCGATGATGTGTTTGCTCCGTTTGATGCTCGTATTCCATGGAGTCCTAGAATTCCTATGTTATTGAAAATGCACCACGAAGACATCAGAGATCTGTGTCAACAAGAAGAGGAACTTTTAATTGAATTCAGTACATTAAATTTGGACTTGAAATGTTTTGACAATGATATTGTGAAGAATTTGCTACAAACGAGGTTGGATATAGCACATTTAATCAAGAAAGAATGGGGTGTATGCAAAATATATTTTTACAAGAAAAGTTAAAAAAATATAGTTATTTTAGCGAGCTAGAAATAAATATATATATATTGTTCTGTCTAGATGCCGGTCAATTAGTACCATTTGTCGGATCTAGTCCATGCCTCTAGTTCAAAATGACTAACCACTTGATGAAATAAAATACCTCCTTTTTAGACCTGTAATTTTTGAGGCTTACAATACATAAATTGCACTTCCCCTTTGCCCTTCTTGTTACCCATCACTTGTTATCATGAGTTCAACATATCCAACATATGATGATATATTCGGCGACCTGACCATGAAACAACATTGGAGTACACATATTCCTGAAAGAGCCAGAGTACTTTGTCCAAGGCTAAGAAGTTTATGTTATAAGGAGCAATACCTTACGATGAGATATGAATCAGCTAGAAATTCTCAGATTATCTACCAAGAATTGACGAAAAGAAGACTTGATTTGGCAGTTGAATTGAAATTAAATTGGGATCTGTACAGAAAGTATTTCCAGTAAATGTGATACAAGTAATGATATAATGTTATATAGTGTTATTGGTAGGGGATATGACTGGTCATCAGTTCCAATTGTATGAGGTTGCTGTATGTAAAAATAGTATATAAAATAGGGTATGATTTGAATATAATAATAGTCAATTAATAAATAATAATAGAACAATAATTCTCAATTATGGTAGTTAAAAGTGAGAAATAAGAGATGATAGGTGGATGTGATTTGAGGCATGAGGAGATGTGTTTCAGGACATACACCAAACGATATAAACGCTGTAAAATGAACTTGGTAAAAGTTGCTAGAAGTTTGATAGATAACTAGCACGAGTTTTATTGAAAAAGAGCAATTTTCTCGAAATATCGGCATGAGAATCGGATGGTGGTCACGTGACCTCTGGCCATGTCATTTATATCCTTCTTTAAACCCCCTTTCAAGCTCCTTTTTTTATCATTAAAATCCATTTCTTTACTATAATTCTTCCTTATCACTTTCTCTCTCTTTTCAATTGTTTTTCCCATCTTATCGTCAATCTTACCTCTTTGGTCCTTAAATCTCCAGCCATCCTCATCAATCTTTTCCTTATCCATGAACAAGAAGAAATCCCTCCCGAAAGTCAACTCTCCTGCCAAATCATTGAGTTCCTTGCCTAATGGGTCGCCGGAGAGGCTCTCAGAGGTTTCTCAGACGCCTTTGGAGTTCATTTTAAGGCCATTTCGGGGTACTTTGCAGCAGTTATCGTCGGTTTATGTGACCAAACAGGCTCTCTTAAGGCTGAAATTAAGCCAGGGACAAACTGTGCATGTGAAACTTGGCAAGAATAATATAATATTGGCAAGAGTGTTTTTGAGTACAAGTTCAGACGATGATATCTTGTTAATATCTCGAGAACTTCGACAATGTTTGGGGGCCGTCTATGGAGATACAGTGGAGATTTCTTCCGCAGGATCAACTGTACCGACTGCGGAGACGCTACATGTAATTTTTGAACAAACTGTCGATGAAGATAAGGTGGAAAGTGCTTTATTGGACATCGGGTTGGTTATGGATGGTTTAAGGTTCCAATTGGATGGGATAGTGGGCCAGATCCATATTCCTGCCTCCGAGACGCCGGATCTCTCGAAATTATCATTGGAAGACGGTCCCGCTGGTTCTAATGAGCCAAATGGTGCTATATGTACGAAATCGACGGAAATTATTGTAAAAAAACAGACACTTTCAGCATCTAAAAACGGTTATGACCGTATAAAAGGCATGTCAAAGGCCATTTCAATGATAAAGGCCAAATTAGAGCTCCCGTTAAATCATCCCGAGCTCTTTACGAGGTTCAAAATGGTCCCTGAGCGGGGATTCCTGCTACATGGTCCCCCTGGAACCGGAAAATCGCTGCTTATGCGAGCCATAGCCTATGAGACAGATGCTCATATATTATCGATAGCTGGTAGCAGTATTGTCAGCAAGTATCTGGGAGAGTCAGAGATGACGCTGAGAAAGCTATTTCAAGACGCTCGAAAGTATCAGCCGAGCCTGATTATGATTGATCAGATTGATGGTCTCTTACCCAGAACAGATGGCGATGATTCAACAGACGTTGAAACCCGACTTTTGTCGACCTTTGTCAATGAAATGGACGCTTTGGATAGCTCTGATAGTGTTGTGGTAATAGGATCGACGAATCGTTTGAATCATGTGGATCCGGCTGTCAGGCGAGCCGGTCGTCTGGGCCAAGAGATTGAAATAGGTATACCAGATTTGACTGCACGCTTGGACATACTATCTTTTCTATTATATGGTATTCCTCATGAAATAAGCTCTTCATTTGTAGAAAACATTGCCGCTTCTTCTCATGGATATGTCGGTGCTGATTTGTATGCCCTGTGTCGCGAGTCCGTGCACATTGCTGTTGAAAGAGGCGTTGCTCTTGAACTTGATTCTGATGCCATTATGGTCACAGAGGATGATATGTCACATTCCATGGCAAATATTCGACCCAGTGCAATGAAAGAAATTGCTCTGGAGACACCCAGAGTGCTTTGGTCTGACATTGGTGGTTATTTCGAAGTGAAGCAAAAGCTAAAAGAAGTAGTTGAATGGCCCCTGAAATACTCTTCATCATTCTCGAGGTTGGGAATTCGTGCACCCAAAGGAGTTTTGCTATTTGGGCCTTCGGGATGTTCAAAAACTTTGATGGCCAAAGCTGTTGCGACAGAAGCAGGGCTTAACTTTCTGGCTGTAAAAGGTCCCGAGCTATTTGACAAATACGTTGGTGAATCTGAAAGAGCAGTAAGAAACATTTTTCGCAAAGCCAGAGCAGCAAGCCCCAGTATTATATTTTTTGACGAGATTGATGCTTTATCGATATCTCGTGGCCAAGATTCTGCAGGTGGAGACCGGGTTTTAACTACATTACTAAATGAAATGGATGGAATAGAAGCGCTTAGGGATGTCATTGTGATGGCAGCGACTAATTTGCCTAGTGAGATTGATACTGCGTTGATGAGACCTGGTCGTTTGGATCGGCTAATATATGTTGGGCCGCCAGATATTACAGCTAGGAAGGAGATATTTTCTATTTATTCGAAGAAAATGCCATTTTCAAAGACGCTTGATATAAACGCGATTTCGCAGGCCACTGAAGGCTGTTCTGGTGCTGAAGTAGCTGCGCTGTGTCAAGAAGCAGGTTTGATGGCTCTGAATGAGTCCGTTGAGATTGAGAAGATTGAGCCGCGACATTTCGAAAAAGCCATACGGGAACTGAGAAGAAATATCACGACGGAGATGATTGATTATTATACGGCGTTTGAAAGTGCCGGTAGGAATGGTTTGAAAAAGGATGACGACGAGAGTGATTCTGGTTATAATTTTGAACTCAAGTTATAGGTGGTGGAGGATGACTGCACACGGAAGATGATATTTGTACTATAGATATTTATGATGTTAAATGACGATATAATAATAGTTAATTGATGAACAGGTCGAACATCCATCCCAGCCACGATGAATGGCAGTATACGGATATTTGCACAAACACGTATTTTGAAAATAATTCTTCTTATATTGTTCATATTTAGAGGTGATTGTTTTGATTTTTAATTGATTTTTTTGATTTTAAGAACAATTCGAATTTTTTTCATAGGCTTCTTCAGTAATATGCTTGTTAATTATATGGCATACAACGATAGAATTCACAGATATTTACAAAATTAAACCGGGTAACAGATGGAAATAGAACGAATTGTACAGAAACATATTAAAATCACCAGTATAATCAATTATTGAATATATTTATCATCTGAAATTATTGTGTTGGTGAAATATCAGTATATTGTTGCAGCATCGTACCGATCAGTGGTCACAACATACAACCATATACACAGTATACAATACATAAAATATACCATACATGAAATATACAATTCATACAATATACCATATACAATATACAATACATTTGAATGTCATACTACATGATAACGTAATACCGACGATTTATACTACAATTCAATCAGCACATTCAGACTTGCTATATGCTAATTTTGAATAATACCAACAGCCTATTAGAAACCACAGCCACGGTATGGCCAGAATCGTTTATAGCTGCATCTTTTACAACCCCTGTGACCTTATATGAGGTATGAGTACCATATTTTCTTGCCGATACAATATCATGGACATCGAGCCCTTGAGATGAGATGTTGGCCAGAAACCGCGAGGATGTTTCGCAGCATGCAGAATACGTCTTGGCAGACTGAGCTGATCCAACCAGCTCATCTTCACTGGCTGGCTTGGTATATCCACAGCCTCCTTGAAGCGAGTCTAATTCATAAGCTTTCCACCACGACACGCCTGCCACGACTATATACTGATTTAAGATACCCAAATGCAGAGCAGGATCCGGGGTAATTCCCGTGTAAATTGCTGTCAACCAAGACCCTTTTGTCCAATCGAGAACGCTGATTTTGTTAGATTCCTCCAAAACAAGCAAAAGATTGGCTGACTGCTGTTGAAGAAACCGAAGAGATCGACCAGTACTATTGAGAATGACTCGGTTGAAAAAATCTTTATAATGAACCACCACTGTCTTATCATCACCAGTAGTAGCAAGAGCACCTTCCGAAGAAATATCCAGTGCATTAATGAACGAATCATGGCTCTCAAAGCCTTCATAATGTGTGGCCGTTGATGGTTCTTCTCCTCCATCTACCAGGAAACTCGTTGAAAAATTAGCATGAGCTGCTGCAAGATATGACCCTCGACTTCTAACTATGTCTACGGGTAATCCTAAATGATGATATATGATCTGAGCTGGTGGCTGTTTCTTTCTATCTAATATCTGCTCTTGACTATCCCATACTAACATAACTACCCCGAGATTGTGTCCTATAAATAAACGATCGTCATTCCAGCATAAGCATCTAGCATTGACCGGTAAATCATATTCAAACACAGGACTGTCTGAATAAGTTAGCAATTCGGCAGGAATCCTAGGCTCGAGAAGATCCGGTTCAGACATGCCAATTGTTGACAATTTAGCGCCGGACGGAATTGTCGAGGTTGAGTATGTTAGGTAGGGTAAACAAAAAGTTGAAAATGAGAAATATCCCAATTAGGTAGACTTTATCATTTACCCTGAAGTGCTAGGATTATCAGATATAATTGAGATCTAGAGATACAACCACTTTCTACATGTCTATTCTATATCTCTATTTCTTGATTCAGTATCATTATAGTCTCTTTTGTTACTTTTGGCCAATAAAACAGAGGATTACGTAAGGCGCCGGCATCCGGATATCCGGTGGTGTAGAAAACGACGATACCGGTTAATTTGGAAAAAACCCCCTAATACTTGATATACAGATCAAGATATTTTGCTATTACTGAAAATATGTGATTATCATCATTCTGGGCTGAATTAGGATCCACCTCTATTGCTGTATTTACTCTGGTATCCTACTCCAACTTAATTTTACTTGGCAAAAAGGTTGGCCATTGTCGGCAAATGTTAAAAAGTTTAACAAGCATAGTAACAAAGTTGCCCGGAGTGGAATACCATGCACTATGATAGACAGCACATTTAGTGGTAATACATAAGAAATAAAAAATACCATTAAATTATTGAAACAGATATGCAATAATGGAATTCATTTAGACATTAATTTATTCACAGTGTATTTACTCCACCCATCATAGGTGGGATTGTTTTAGGGGATAAAATCACTCCAGTCGCCTTGTCACCCCCCTCTCTTGGTCAAACCGAGCAATAGAATAATCTCGACAAGGGAATTGACAAGTCGATTCGTATTGGGCAACGAAAACATAGAATGCGTTCAAAAATAAATCATTATTAGGTATTGATTATAACAATAAATTCCGGCATTACAAAAGTACAGTTCATTACAATTCATTCGCTTTATTAAACAACTATTCAATGGCTCCAGATTGATAGTCCATTGTTATTGAGGGGTTGGGGCGGTTGCCTCGGGCGTTTGGTTCTCCGCAAATTTGACTTTATGGTTTGCGAAAAAATTTCCTAAATGATCGACAAAAAAAAAGCAATTTCTCCACTTGGTCATTTGTGGCCGTGATATTCGAATATCTCAGATCCCAAAAAAAGCAACATCTTTTGGCCAATTGATTTCCTAGTTAGGATGACTACGAATACACGGCCACCCATTGAGTCTCCCATATGTTGCTTACGTATTATAATCAAAGGGTATTCGTGCTGGGTAATTATTTGAAAGCTCTCGGTTACCACTCTTGGGGGGTACTGCAAGGGCTCAAGCTAAAGCCGATGTTACTGCTCACACAAGTCATCCCCACACTGTTTCGTATCTATTTTTGGCCAACTAACCGATACCCCATCAATAGTAACAAATGTGCTTGACTGATTCCCATTTGTAACTAGCTCTAATATAAACAAATATATCTGAAATTAATTGCCGTTTAGTTAGTCTTGGAGTTTTAGAGTATTAATCAAGTAGCCATCATTACCTTCTATGAGATTCTTGTGAATTATCGGTTCAATGGCCATATATGTTTGAAGTTGATGAATTAAACTTTTTTTAAGCTTTCGCACTGGAAAAAAAAACCCGCTTCTTTTGTTGTTCAATGTGGGAAGATCCACCATGTAGGGAGAGTGGATTCCAAAAGTAGAAACCCGGCAAAAAGCAAGGATTATTTGCAGGCGTATTATTTACCCGAAGAAAAATTCTAACTATTTGTTGATAGACAATGAATGCCTTTTTTAGACCAATGAATGGACAGTTGTGATAAGTTTCGTAGGCATTGAAATCGTGTATTTAGTGGAGATTTTTACATAGTCGCATTGAAGCTTATCATCAATAAAGAATTATGAAATTATAATAGTAAAACCTCAAGAATCAAAACCAATATACATGGGACCGCGGCCTAAATAATTTTTCATAATTTGTTTTGTTGAGATTTGGACGATCAAATGTTGATCAGTTGAAAATCACCAGTCGAAATATGCGGGGGCTTCGGTGATCGGTGTTACAAACTTGCAGATCTTCCAAGAGCAAATTTACATGTAATAAATTTTTAAAAAATTACCGAGAGGTTTAATATCATATATTGACTTAGAACAGCTACAATCCAGCTCAATTGAATGATTCAATTATAAAATAGCTTGAATAGAAGTTATTCCATATAAACCGAACAAAGCGTAAGAACAAAGTATGCACCGAAAACAAACAAACCAAATCTGACAGACTTAAAGCCGGAATTTTGTTTTTCTGGAGGCCATGCATTCCTTATTTGGCAAAGATTGTCTCGAAACGGAAGAAAGTGATTAAATTGATCAACAGCCTTAGTGAAAAACGAGAGTTTTCTTGTTCAACCAAAAAACGGGGTAATGCCGAGTATATAATCCAATATACGAGGAGGATTTTAGCACCAATTTTGTTCGTCTAGTGATGCGTTTGCAGATACTTTTTGTTGCGCTGGGTAGCGTTACATTTCCTTCGCTAGTATCAGGCTCAAACGTCAAGGATCCTATACCCCTTGTTGGCCGTGCTGTTCAGACTACTTCTTGCAGTACTACGACCCAGATCATTCCTTATACAACGAACCCTACATGTCCTACTTGTACGACCCCTGAGACTATTGTGACAGATCTCACTAATACCGTCAACGATGTTATTACCGACATTCAGGGTCTTATTGGAGTCTTGCTAAATGGTTTCAATGTTAATTTAATTGGACAAGTTCTTAATACTGTTGGCAGTGTAGCGACTCTTGTGGGTGATATCTTACAGCTTCTTACCGTCCAATGCTTAACCTACAATGAGATCATTGCAGTGGAAGATTTATACATCTCCGTCATCAACGAAGTCACCCAGCTATTAAATGCCGTTAATAGTGTATTTGGTGTTTTGGTCGTGACCAATCCTCTTGGTTCCCAGTTGGCGTTCTCAGGGGTAATAAACGCCCAAAACCTAATGGACGGCGCTTTCGACACACTGTTAACCTTCTCCAAGGCTTGCATCACATGTGATGTTCTCGACAATCTGAACAAAGCAGTTGCTGGTGAAAATGCTGCAATTACCACCTATAACAACTTGCTTTATCAGTATAATATTCACTTGTTTGCTATTCCTAGTTTGACTCCGTTTGATGTTTGCAACCACAGCAAGACGACCGTTATTGTGCATTGCAGTACAATTGCACCAAGTTCAGCTAAGTCGGCGTCTTCTGCTTCTTCTTCAAAATCAAGTTCAAAGTCAAGTTCGGTTTCTTCAAAGTCTAGTTCAGCTTCTTCTTCAAAGTCTAGTTCAGCTTCTTCTTCAAAGTCGAGTTCAGCTTCTTCTTCAAAGTCTAGTTCAGCTTCTTCTTCAAAGTCTAGTTCAGCTTCTTCTTCAAAGCCAAGTTCTGCTTCTTCCTCTTCTTCGATCACCTCATCTGCTTCGAGCTCAAAACCTTCTAGCGCTTCAAGTACCGCCGTCTCTTCTGTTTCGGTCTGCACAACACCTGCACCAAATCTTAGTGCAGTGAGCAAGTACGATGCAGATGTTACTAGTTTGATTGCAAGCGTAGATGCGATGGACAGCCAAGTAGTAGGGTTCCAAAGCAGTGATGGCATTGTTGGAGCTCTTGCGATCCAGCAGAGTTTTGGACCTCTTTCGTCAGCATTAGCCGCTGTGGTTACAGATGCAAGCTCTCTTACAATTGGATCATCATCTGATAATGTGGAGACTTTTGAGAGCTTCCAGGCACCGACGCTGCAACTGCTCAACGATCTTATCGCTAAGTCAGCTATTTTGAATAGTATTGGAGTGATGAGCATTGTGCAAGGTGATTTGACATCGATGGCTAATCAAGCTATAAGCTTGCTCCAATCGATATATGGTGTGACGTACTGTGGCCCAGATGGAGATGCGGCAGGATCAGTTGGAAGTGCGATATATAATGGGTTTGTATCGGCGTTCAGTGCATTCAGTGGCACGGCGCCAGGTGCAGTTGCGTCGTCATGTGTGACACAGACTTGCACGACAGCATCTGCTTCGTCAAGCTCGTTATCTGCTTCAAGTTCAGCAATTTCTTCGAGTTCAGCAATTTCTTCGAGTTCGGCAGTTTCTTCGAGTGCATCAGCTTCTAGTAGCTCTGTGGCTTCTTCTAGTTCGGCAATTTCTTCTAGTAGCTCAGCGATTTCTTCAAGTTCGGCAGCTTCAAGCTCTTCGACAACATCATTTGCATCCAGCTCTAGTTCTGCAGCTTCGAGCACTTTAAGCTCGACAGCTTCGTCTTCAGTATCAGTTTGTACGACACCTGCGCCAAATCTTAGTGCAGTAAGCAAGTACGATGCAGATGTTACCAGTTTGATTGCGAGCGTAGATGCGATGGACAGCCAAGTAGCAGGATTCCAGTCTAGCGATGGCATAGTTGGAGCTCTTGCGATTCAGGAGAGTTTTGGACCTCTTTCATCAGCATTAGCCGCTGTGGTTACAGATGCAGGCTCGCTCACAATTGGGTCATCATCTGATAATGTAGAGACGTTCGAGACTTTCCAGGCACCGACGCTGCAATTGCTTAATGACCTTATCGCTAAGTCGGCCATTTTGAATAGTATTGGGGTGATGAGCATTGTGCAAGGTGATTTGACAGCGATGGCTAATCAAGCTATAAGCTTGCTCCAATCGATATATGGTGTGACGTACTGTGGCCCGGATGGAGATGCAGCAGGATCAGTTGGAAGTGCGATATATAATGGATTTGTCTCGGCGTTCAGTGCATTCAGTGGTACAGCACCAGGTGCAGTTGCGTCGTCATGTGTTACGCAAACTTGCACGACAGCTCCCGCATCATCGTCCAGCTCGGCAGGTTCTTCGAGCTCAGCAATTTCCTCGAGTTCGGCAGCGTCTAGTAGCTCGGCAGGTTCTTCGAGTTCAGCAATTTCTTCGAGTTCGGCAGCGTCAAGTAGCTCAGCAGCTTCTTCGAGCTCGGTAGCGTCCAGCAGCTCAGCAGTTTCTTCTAGTTCAGCAGCTTCCTCAAGTTCAGTGATTTCTTCCAGTTCAGCAGCTTCGAGCTCTTCGACAACATCATTTGCATCCAGCTCTAGTTCCGCAGCTTCGAGCACTTTAAGCTCGACGGCTTCGTCTTCTGTTTCGGTCTGCACAACACCTGCACCAAATCTTAGTGCAGTGAGCAAGTACGATGCAGACGTTACTAGTTTGATTGCAAGCGTAGATGCGATGGACAGCCAAGTAGCAGGATTCCAGTCTAGCGATGGCATAGTTGGAGCTCTTGCGATTCAGGAGAGTTTTGGGCCTCTTTCGTCAGCATTAGCTGCTGTAGTGACAGATGCAAGCTCTCTCACAATTGGATCGTCATCTGAGAATGTGGAGACGTTTGAGACTTTCCAGGCACCGACGCTGCAATTGCTCAATGACCTTATTGCTAAGTCAGCTATTTTGAATAGTATTGGAGTGATGAGTATTGTTCAGGGTGATTTGACAGCGATGGCTAATCAGGCTATAAGTTTGCTCCAATCGATATATGGTGTGACGTACTGTGGCCCGGATGGAGATGCAGCAGGATCAGTTGGAAGTGCGATATATAATGGATTTGTCTCGGCGTTCAGTGCATTCAGTGGTACAGCCCCAGGTGCAGTTGCGTCGTCATGTGTTACGCAGACTTGCACCACAGCTTCAAGTTCCAAGGTCTCTAGTGGTTCAGTTGTTTCAAGTTCCAAGATCTCTAGTAGCTCAGTGGTTTCAAGCTCCAAGGTCTCTAGTAGTTCAGTGGCTTCTTCAAGTTCTAAGGTCTCTAGTAGTTCAGTGGCTTCTTCAAGTTCTAAGGTCTCTAGTAGTTCAGTGGCTTCTTCAGGTTCCAAGGCATCTTCGACTTCCGCAGTTTCTTCTTCAGCTTCTTCCCCTGGATCTTCCACGAAAACTTCTTCGAGCACATTCAGTCGCCCGCCATTTAGTAACTCAACGTCTGCTGTGAGCTCTAGCTCTCTTAGCAGCACGTTAACAAGTTCATCTAGTGGATCTGCAAGCTCCAGTACAACAGTGTCCAGCGCTTCTGTCTCGAGTTCAAAGTCAAGTCCGATATCTTCGTCAACACCAAGTGGAGTATCTTCTTCAGTACCAAGTGGAGTATCTTCATCAGCACCTAGTGGAGTATCTTCTTCATCAGTACCAAGTGGAGTGTCTTCTTCGTCAGTACCAAGTGGAGTGTCTTCTTCATCAGTACCAAGTGGAGTGTCTTCTTCATCAGTACCAAGTGGAGTGTCTTCTTCGTCAGTACCAAGTGGAGTGTCTTCTTCGTCAGTACCAAGTGGAGTGTCTTCTTCGTCAGTACCAAGTGGAGTGTCTTCTTCGTCAGTACCAAGCGGAGTGTTTTCGTCAACGCCAAGTGAAGTAACAGAATCTTCAGCGACATTAAGCGGAGTAACAGAGTCTTCATCCACACCTACAGGAGCACTTGTGTCTTCAACAACACCGGGTGGAGAAAAAGGAGCTTCAACACCTGTTGGAGAATCAGCTTCCTCAACAACACCGGGCGTAGAAAAAGGAGTTTCAACACCTGTTGGAGAATCAGTTCCTTCAACAACACCGGGTGCAGTACAAGGAGTTTCAACGCCTGTTGGAGAATCCGTTCCTTCAACAACACCGGGTGTAGAACAAGGAGTTTCAACGCCTATTGGAGAATCAGCTACTTCAACAACACCTGGCGCACAACAAGGAGTTTCGACGCCTAGTGGAGAGTCAGTTCCTTCTGTAGCCTCAGCTGCACCACCAGCTTCTTCTGTAACTGGTACTGTACCGGGAGTTTCTCCAGAATCTCCAGAATCGCCTGCAGCTTCTCAATCAGCCCCTGTTTCAGAGTCAAGTAAAGGGCCTGGTTCAAGCACAGAAACAGGAGTGCCGGGTGTCGTTAGTGGCGCAGTACCTTTGGGTTCCTATGCTCACAAGATGACAGTTATGCTGGCTTTGTCGGTGTCTCTCCTATTAGTCTAAGCTCGGCTATTTGATTTCTTACTTCAAAGAAGTAATACCATATAAGAATTGTGAAAGATATATATACCATTATACTAATTATATTACTATATTATTATTAATTTCAGTTGTAAACCAATTCCGCGGGTAGTTAACTTGGAGAAAAAGACCAAGTTGATGTCTTCGTTTTTCATTGACGCCAGCGCCAACATGTCCTTTGGCAGAGACTTTTGAACAAGATCGGTAAATTGGAGATTCTAAAGCTAATAAAAATATATAGTTTTTATATTAGAATAACCTGGTATAAGAATAACCCAGTATAAGAATAACCCAGTATTAGATTAACCCAGTATTTAACTCCTAAAACTACTCCGCAACTTTAGTTACCCTACACCAACATAAATTGACATGCGGCTGATCGCGAACCAGACACGAAAAGTTCCGTTCTCGACGTCTTTCGCGACAAGCCAGCAATATATAAAGCAACGACTTTCAGCAAATGAACGAGGAGAGTTTATTTTCCACAAGAGACGTAGTAGATGAGGATGTCTCATCACAAGTAGTGCGTCCTCTTCGCGCTGTAAAGAACTACGGACGGGCTAAGGATGAACTTGCCAGACCTATGGAGCCCGAGAATGATGTGCCAAATGGCATTTATAAGGACCAGAATGTATCATTTGATAATGGCGATGACGATCTTTATGATGCAGTTGATTCTACGACCAAAAGCGGCGGGTTATTTGCTCCAACGGACGAGACCGCGCCTGATAACACTGTTCTTTTGACACCAAGGAGCAAAGTGAGAGCCATGCTGCAAAATTTGGATGAACAGTCTAATAAAGATGCTCAGTCTGGTGTTTCAGCTGCAGAAGCGCCTCAACTTTCGTTACTTGAGAAACTTCAGAGCCACCCAATCAGCAAAGCAGCAGAGGAACCATTGGCTGGCTCTAATGATGCCAGGGACTCAATGTTTGTACCATCTTCGCCTCTGGTACGGACTAAACATCTCAAACCACCATTCACTATCATTGAACCTAGGCGTTCAGACAGTCCTGAGAGCAGCCCAAGTCCTGTTTCTGAGTCAGGTCTGCCTGATACACCAAAAGAAACAACCCACAGCAGCCCCAAGGGTCCTAAACCAAAGGTAAAAGCGCTCAGTAAGAAAGATCTGGAGCTTACAGAACGGGAATCGCTGCGAATGGAACGACAAATGCAGCTTGCCCCTGAAATGCATACTACCAAGTATGTGAGCGTCGACGACTTCATCAATGGATTCGACGAGCCTTCTTCGCCGTTGGATGTGAGCAAATCAACCCCAATTACAAGTCCTATGAGCAGTCCAAAGAGGTCAGCACGTCCAGAATTCAATGGCATTTCTACCCCCATGAAGAAGCATAATGGCTGGAGTAGCAGTCCAAAAACACCTCATATCGCACGGGATACCCCAACATCAGCAAAAACGCCTAGAATCACACCTAAAAAGCTTACAAGTTATGTGAATGAGCAGAAAAAGACCAAGTCAATGGTGGAATCTACAGCAGCGAACTCTGACTCGGATCTTGAAATTGTTCCCACAACAGCAGCTTCATCGATGCCAAAGGCAATAAGGAAACTAGGAAATCTGGCCCATATTGATGTCTATTCCACTCCTAAATCTAAAGGTATGCTTACAGATATTATTGGCAAACAACAACAGCAAGCGTTAATTGCTCATCAGGATAAAATTGCGGAGCTGAAAAAGAAAGGTATTGATATCAGCAAAGAAGCCAACATTAAAGAAAAGGAAATGCTAGAGGATTTATTGGAAAGAGAGAGATTGAAAGCTGAAAGGTTATCTAAGAAAGAACGCCCGGAAGGAAAGGATATTCTAGATGATGATGACGAGGATGATCCAGATTACGATGGAGAAGACGCGAATTATGACGGAGAGGATCCAGGTGATGAAGGTTCTGTAAACTACGAGGAAGAGCCTTATCGCAGTGAAAACGAAGAGGAATCTGAAATCGAGGAAGATGAAGAAGATGGAGAAACAAATGATGTTGACGATCCACTTGCATTGGACGAAACTCAGCCTGTCCATAGAGAGGAGCCAATCTTGGAGGTCCAAAGTAGTATGGCTGAGCCTTCAAATGATCAAGTTGCCTCTAGTAGACGAAGAAGGAGGCATATTGTATCTGACGACGAAGAAGAAGAAGAAGCAGATAGCATCCAAAGTCAGGAACTTGGACAACCTTTGGAATTGAGGGAGTATACTCAGCAGAACCAGGGTATTTTTCAAACTCAAGCGACTCAATTGACTACTACATCCGGCGATATTGCTCTGTTTTTCGGTGACACTCAGAAAACAAACACAGACGAATTGACTCCGAGATCAAGGCTTGAACAGCAAAGGAAAGATGAAGATATCAGAGTATCATTTGCTCCTACCCAGATAATTCGAAGTGCGATTGAAGGAAGTGACGAAAGCGACAGAGAAGAAGATGTTTATGCTGGACCGAGAAGAAGAGCTAGACATGAGAGAGAGCAGATTGAAGAGCAACAGGAACTGGAGGAAATTGAGAAGTCAGACGAAGAGGAAGAAATTGAGCACTCAGAAATAACTGAAAGTTCCGAGGAATATTCCGAAGCGTCTCAAGATCCTGTTGATGAGGCTCAGTACTTGCCTAAGAATCAACCTCGTGCTCCTAAACGACGATTCAAGCCGGACTCAGCTACGCGTGCTCTTTTCGACCAAGAAGCAGATGAGTCCGAGGATGAATGGGCAGGCGGAGATATATCAGGCGATGAGCAGGATAATGAAGGAAGTGATGTTGAGAATTATAACCTGGATGGACTAGTTGATGATATTTCTAAAGAGAAGGTTGATGAAGCACAAATCCAGAAGCTAGCATTGCAGAACGCCAAGGCTGAAGATACAGAAATTCTTCAGAAACTTATGCAGGATGTGACTACTGGTGGATGGCGTAAGAGAAAGGGCGCCAATGGCCTACTTGGAGGAGATTTGTTTGATATGGATGACGATAATCTCGAGTATATTCGACAATTGCAACTTCGAGCAGAGAAGAAGAAACAAAAGCTTCTGGAAGAAGAACATTTGAGCGAAATAGTTAACAATGTTCGAGCCAAGGCTTTTGTGGAATCGATTGCCGAGGACATCAAACCTTCGGTACCGTTTTTGGATGAGGTATCAATTGAAACAGAAGATTCAAGCGCAGTGAATGAGGAACAAGCCAGTAGTGATACTAAGCCGGAAAATCAAGCATCCAAGGAACCAAGCGTGAGAGTCTCAAGGACTACTACTTCAAGCTGGTCGATCAATTCTATTCGAGAGAGTTTATCTTTTCTTAGCGAAGAACCTGCAAAAAATCAGGATTCGCCTGACGAAAACGACGAGCATCCGTCTCTCTTTGCAGAAGACGACGAGTTTGTGCCCCGAAGGCTCAATTTCGTCAACAGAACAGCTTCTCAAACATATTCGTCTATGGCAGATGATGATTCAATGCCTCCTCCAAGGATTAATTCAATCAGAACCAGCAACTCAGCAATTCAGATGTCATCAAATTCTCGTACGGCAGTCCAGGTGGTTCGATCGTTATCATCGTCCAACAGTTCCAAATATAGAGGGTCAGTGGTGCGACATAAGGGAAATGATATGAAAGCAGAATCTCCAGCTCGGAAAAGAACTTTAATGGCTAAGAAGAAGCATAAACCAGCAGTGTTCAAACAGGGGCAGTTTGCGGATTAGGCGGAGGGTGTTTAACAAACAAACATCTCGTTTATGCTGTAATTTTATACTGCTCAATTCATCTAATTTCATGAAAAGTTATAACGTCATCTATCTAATAGCTCGCATAGGCTGAGAATAATTAATAAATAATACCAAAGTCGACATATCGCTTGGCAGCGGAAATCCAAGCCCATCTCCTTCATGATGTTAAGAAAGAGGATCAACACCCAGCATAAACTTGCTGAAAATAGTCGAAACCCAACTTTTACTTTGTATATGTGGTGACTCTTCCGACAAATAATCGCTAGATGCCATGGCCGTCAACATACTTTTACTGGTATTGATGCCGGAGGATCCGCGGGCAAAAGCGTCCACGTTACTAGTACTAACCAACGATGCACCGGCTGCTTGTAACGTCTGCTGAGGAATTTTCTGACCTGGACTAATGCCAAGAGATACAGGTAACAAGGCTTGGAGAGCGATTGCCCTATTTTCTTCCTCTTTGTTTCTGTGGAAGCTTAATCTCAAACGACCTGGAGAGCCCATACCTACACTTTTTCTCAGCTCATGCTCCAAAGGGGACTTTGTAGGGGTTAAATAATCAGGCGCGCCACTCAATTTATTCCATTTGCCGCTTCGACGATTTCTCGGTGATGAGTCTGGAGTCATTGGAATTGTCATAGCTCTCTGGATCTGGTCACTTAATGACGAGCCAGAGCTGAAAGGGCTTTCTAGATATGATCGTTCTGTGTCATCTGAATCCAGCGACGAGACCTGTAGCAAAGCTTTCTGTGTTTCATCTGAATGCAGCAGTGAGGGCGGACGCCATGATTGTCTTTGCTGAGAAAGTAATGCAGAAGCAGCCTCATCGTCGTGATTCATTTTATATGCCATGATTTGGGATTCAAGCTCCAAAACAGTAGCGTCATAACTTGCATTATCGTCAATTAGACCTTTAATCATCCCATCTAAAGCTATCCGACTGCTTATAGAGATGATTTCGTATTCTCGATGCATGGCTTCATCGCTGAACTTCTGCTGTTCCAACCGCTTATATTGGGTAAATAACCGTTCCAAAAGTAGCTCGCTTTCTCTCCAGCGTGCCTCAGACTCATTCTTATCACGGCTGGCTATTTGAAGTTCCTGCTGAAGGAGATCTCGAAGATATTCCAGTGTGTGCAATTGCTGCCGAAAGCTATCAGTATGAATTTTTTGGACCCGCAGTCCATTAATAAGATTCTTTGAATCAGCCAACTCTTGTGTCAGTTCATCGATCCTACGATCGCTGGCGGCTAATTCCTGGTTGAAAGCGGTTAATTTACCCAGTAGTTCATCGTTATCGTCCAATAATTTGTTATTTCCCACACTCAACTCCTCCAACTGCCCCTTTAGACTATCCAACTCATTTTGCAAATTCTTGGGATCTTCTAACTGCAACTTTTCCGGATCTACTGCCGAGCCGAGTTCCGAGTCAGGAACTTGTGAGTCAAAGCACTTGGAAGCATCATCTAAGTACGTAGAAACCGACTGATCATCTTCAGTTGACGAAGAGTATGATATACGGTTGTCTTCAAGATTTGCAAGTGTCGGACCAAGGGTGTCAGCGGAACTCGGCACTGATGGCGTCATAGATATTTCGCTCATGCACGGCTCAGGGCAAGAGTCTTGCACGTGACCAAAACCAGCCGATAAAAATAAGAAATACGGACCAAACACACCCGATATGCGACAATACACAAGTAAATAGTTGGTAGTATACAAGGAAAAAAAAGCGGTAAAATATACGGAGAATTAGGAGGTTGGTTTTTGTAGCATTTCGTGCGGCTGAGCATAATGAGAGGGCTAGTAAGTTTTTTTTTGGCATGAGATGATTTCTATTATATGAACTCTTAGTGGAGAAGTATAGAGAGATGTAGGAGTCGGAGCAACTGTGATAAGATCGATTGAAAAAAGGAATTTCTGTATGACGACATGGGAAAAGTATTCTGTTGAGCGTCATTCTGTTGAGCCCGCAGGGTAACCCTAGATTTCTTGTTCTGGAGGATGGTATCACGTGATCCAATTGTTTTTCATTGGTCCAACTATAGAAACTATTTTGTTTAATTGAACATTTGACTATTTTGAAATTTCATTTAAGGAATCATTTTGGAGATTTATGCTCCTAATTTTAGGATATTTAGTTTTTAATAATCTCTGTTGGTGTCGTTGCGGTGGCTTTTTATAGCATGTTCGACATCAGTCTACTGAACAAGATAGACTCCTTATCGTATAGGGGACTTCAAATCATTAATAAATGCTTTGGATAATTCTTTTTAAAAGGTAGGATATTATTTGATATTATCCGGAAGTTTTTCAATCGACAAGTGGAGCATCAGAGATCTGTGAACCTGATTATTGCACACCATATTAACACACTTGTATAGGTATCGATGCCCTCAACAGAAATCCAAAAAATATCTGTAGAGCTGGAATTCTGAGCATTGTTGTTTTAAGTAAAAAATTTTCTCTAAAACTATAGAGCAGGAGTTGCTGACGCTCCTCCAACATCTTCACGGGTTGACCTACAAACATATCAACTCTAAGGCCGAATGCTATAGTGTCATTCGATGAAGAAAAAACAAATACTAGTAAGATACATATATAAGAAAGCTGATAGATGTGTAAGAAAACATGTTGAATGGCTATTGACTGATAAATCGTTGATTATTCTTCTAGCTAGCAGACGCTATGTACCATCAGGTACAGGTACAACCCTTTCAGTCAAAGTGCCTGATTACTGTAAACATCTACGTTACCGAGCCATCCATAAAATATTGAAAATTTTTCAGTGAAGTATATAGTCTCCGATGTACTCGTTTGGATAGCCAATTAAATGGAACTTGCTGATGCCGAGATATTGCCGCATGCTGTCAGAGCAAGAGGAAATAAATGCGCCGTATTAATAAACAGCAGTATACTCTTAACAGCATTTTATAATATCTATAATTTTTTTTATAATAAGAACAGTTTATTTAATACATATTTTTTGCAATAGATTAGCAGTCCAATATTAACACCGAAATTGACCATATTAAGATACCTAGTCTTTAGACGACCGAGAAAAAAATTCTCTCTATTTGCAGAAATACTCAGAATATCAGATGCAGTATGTCATTTACCATTCTGAGCAGTTCTGGTGGTAATACTAAAAATGGCCGAGTCTCTTGTTCTTGGAAGCGCTTATGAAATACTAAAAATACGTCTTTCACAATGGCCTGATGATACAATATGGAGCTTCACAAAGACATAATAATAATACACGATGGAAAAGCAATTATATTACTTCATGTGAAATAAGCTGCAAAAAATTACTCCTTTCAGTGTCGCAAGTATTGATGGTCCGAAGCATATCCAAAATTGGCGTGGGAAACACCCTTGTACATTTCGAAAAACAATCGTTTTTGTACATTATGATAAGCCTAGGAACACTAAATACTACCAGGGCAACATTGTAGATACTGTCACACAAAATCACAAGTGCTTTTTTACGGGGAGGAGATGGGACAGGTAGACCCTTGTTTTACACCAAAAGAAAAGTCCAAACTTTACATAGGCCAGAAGCAAAACCCTGAAGTCCGTGTGCATGCACGAAGAACCTCAAAATCGAATTGATCAAAAGTGATGAGTCAACATGGCTGGTTGTTGAACAAGTCGACTCAATCAACACATGTGAGCCACAATGAAAACGAGAAAAATTTTAATTGGCTCGTTCAAGCTGCCACATATCAAATATAATATTAAATATACAAAGGAAAGCGTCTAAATTCCGAGGAAACAATGAATTGCCGCCACCCCCGTGAAGATTGAGTGAATTCCGTGGTTATGCCGAAGATTTCGGGCTTAGACGAACCCCAAAAGAGCATTTTATTTTTGGTGGAAAGCTTTTTAGCGTAATTTTAGCAGTAAAATTTGTTGTTTTGCTATGCCAAGTGTTTGAACAAGCAGTTTATCATTATCGATAAGCTGTTCGAGCCGCTTTTGATCTGCGAGCCGGATTGGTCGCACATACTTGGTGCCATATTGGTATAAAAAGCAATTTACAACCACGAAGGTGATTGCTAGAAGGTGGTGGTATCAGATTAAAATTTTTTTATTGTAGTTGAAGATATTGAACTAGCTGTGGTCAGCAATAGCAAAATTCTACAATTGTTACTATGGTACAATATAGTGGCTATGGTCCATCATTATCTGTAAATTAAGTCCGGTAAGAGGGCAGTTTTTTTTTTCACGCTAAGACATTGTTTAGTTGGCCCCATGATGTACATCAAAATCTCCTAAACAAGATCTAAAAAGCAAATAATGATGTGGCCACACATTTTTTAAGACATTCACATGCCCAGAATAGCAAAAGTAAAGACTATTATCCTTTTGAGATGAGGTGAAAAAATTTCCATTTTGGGTATAATTTTGTGTAAATGAATGGGTGATGAATGCCTATTCTCTGTACGAGATGAGGTTCAAATGTTACTAATTGGGTACGGCATTTCACCTAAAGAATCCAAAGTGCATATTATGCTTAACATTATAAAAGTATATTAAGCATGCTGATCAAAAGGCTCATATTGAATTCCAAATATCCACTCAAGAAATATAAAAAAGTATAAGGTTACGACCTTTTAGCACGAATGACCGCCTGTACTTTGATCTAGTCGAGTTGTGACGACTAAAATGGGTTTGGATCTATTTTTGGGCCGGCAGCAAAAGTTAGGGAAGTTTGCGGTGGATTTGTTAATCAAACCCCCATTTCGCCCCCCGAAGCAAAAAAACCCCACCGTACAGAGAAAAATTTATCACGGCAGTGATCTGCAAAAGATTGACAATATTTAGGCGATCACTAATACCTTGGTATACCAAATACTGAATTTTAATTTTATTTTCGATTATTTAATCTAATTATTAAGCGCCCACGTTGTCTATTATTTACTCTTTCCCAATAATTCCCCCAATTCCTTAGGCCCGAGAAAAATGTAATTACTTTTTTATAATTGGGCCCGAGAAAAATGTAATTACTTTTGTATAATTGGGACGACAATTGGTCTTTTGTCATTCTTTTCAAAAGCAATTGTGCTAAAGATCTAGAACTTCAGACCCATGTGTAGGGCCGGAAAACAGATTGCCGATGAGTTACCGAGATTAACTCGAGTATTGGGTTTGTGCATGTTTAAGATAGATATAACGATAATTTTTGATATGAATCATGACTATATCAAAAAGTTATGACAAACCAATCTCAAATGATTTTGTCAGCGCAGATCAGGGCCCATAGGGAGAATAGATGTTCCGAGGAATTCATTTAGAGACTATTATTTTTTTTTGGCGGGCATTAGAAATGCACTGTTTACTTTTTCCAGTTTCCCGAATTGGTAACGATATCTTCGAGTCTGGGTACGGTGCCTTGAGCGATGCCTGGAAAGTAGCAGTTAATTGCTTTATCGAAAAATTCTTCATGTAGATAGCCGCTCGAGGGAAGTATATAAATCAAAATGGCAGCATATTTGCAGGGGTCACATAGCTAGTCTCGTGATGCGTTTGCAGATACTTGTTTTAGCGCTTTGCAGCGTGAGTTTTCCCTCGCTAGTATCAGCCAAAAGTGTCGACGAGAGTCAGCTTGTTTCAGCTTTTAATCCGGATGACAATGCTCAGGTGTTTGGTCGGGCGGTTACTACCAAATCTTGTACTACTATCACTTCGGTAGTTCCTTATCCGTCAAGTTCTTCATGCCCCGACTGTCCTACACCCAACAGTGTCATTACGAATCTTAGTAATACCGTCAATGATCTTGTTGCTAATATTAATAATCTTGTCGGCGTTCTAAAAAATGGTATTTCTCCAAGTCTGATTACTGGTTTTCTCAAAACCATTACAGACCTTGTCTCTACAATCACTAGTATTGGCCAGCTGAGTAGTGTCCAATGTTTATCAGCCACTCAGATAACTGCTGTAGCAGACCTGTATATTACCACCATGAATTCGGTAGCATCTCTGATTAATGCTGTTGATAGTTCGTTCAGTCTTTTGGTTTTGCTTAATCCTCTTGGTAACCAGGCTGCTTTCTCTAGCATCATTGCGGCTCAGAACACTATTGATGGAACATTTGATACCCTTTTGAGTGCTTCCAAAGGCTGCCTTGCTTGTAGTACAGTTGATAATCTGAATGCTGCAGTTGCTAATGAAAATTCGGCTATTAGCAAATACAACAGCCTTCTCAAGTCGTCATTCCTTGGTCTATTCACTATTCCTTCTTTGAATACGTTTAATACTTGTAAGAAGAGATACACGACTACTACTGTACAGTGTCAGACTAGCACCTCAAGTTCCACGACGCCAGTTCCGGTGACTACTTCTAGCTCAGTGGCTTCTTCGTCCAGTTCTTCTTCTAGCTCAGTGGCGTCATCGTCCAGTTCTTCCTCTAGCTCAGTGGCTTCATCTTCTAGTTCATCTTCTAGTTCAAGTTCTTCAGCCACGTCTGCGAAATCTAGTTCAAGTTCGTCTCCTGCGTCAAGCTCTTCGGCTGGGTCAAGTTCTTCGGCTGGGTCAAGTTCTTCAGCCGCGTCTTCTGGGTCAAGTTCGTCAGCCGCGTCTTCAGCATCGTCAGCTTCAAAATTGAGCTCTAGTTCTTCGTCAACATCGCCTGGATCAAGTTCTTCAGCTGCATCATCTGGATCAAGTTCTTCAGCTGTTTCGTCGGGATCAAGTTCTTTAGCTGCTTCTTCAGGATCGAAATCTAGCTCTAGTTCGCCTGCTTCGTCTGGATCAAGTTCCTCAGCTGCATCATCAGGATCGAGTTCTTCAGCTGCATCATCTGGATCAAGTTCTTCAGCTGTTTCGTCGGGATCAAGTTCTTTAGCTGCTTCTACAGGATCGAAATCTAGCTCTAGTTCGCCTGCTTCGTCTGGATCAAGTTCCTCAGCTGCATCATCAGGATCGAGTTCTTCAGCTGCATCATCTGGATCAAGTTCTTCAGCTGTTTCGTCGGGATCAAGTTCTTCAGCTGCTTCTACAGGATCGAAATCTAGCTCTAGTTCGCCTAGTTCGCCTGGATCAAGTTCCTCTGCTGCATCATCAGGCTCGAAATCTAGTTCTAGCTCGCCTGCTTCGTCTGGATCAAGTTCCTCAGCTGCATCATCAGGATCAAGTTCTTCAGCTGCTTCGTCGGGGTCAAGTTCTTCAGCTGCTTCTTCAGCCTCGAAATCTAGTTCTAGCTCGCCTGCTTCGTCCGCATCAAGTTCTTCGCCTACGTCGGCTGGTTCGAAATCTAGTTCTAGTTCTAGTTCTTCAGTTGTATTCTCTGCTTCCACGTCTTGTACTACTACGACAGCTGTGGTTCCTTATCCTTCAAGTTCTTCATGCCCCGATTGCCCTACACCCAACAATGTCATCACGGATCTTACTAAAACCGTCGATGATCTTGTTGGTGACGTCAATAATCTTGTTGGTATTCTGACAAATGGTATTAGTCCGGGATTGATTACTGGTTTTCTCGGTACTGTTACAGACCTCGTCTCTACAATCACTAGTATTGGCCAGCTTGGTAGTGTCCAATGTTTATCAGCCACTCAGATAACTGCTGTAGCAGACCTGTATATTACCACCATGAATTCGGTAGCATCTCTGATTAATGCTGTTGATAATTCGTTCAGTCTTTTGGTTTTGCTTAATCCTCTAGGTAACCAGGCTGCTTTCTCTAGCATCATTGCGGCTCAGAACACTATTGATGGAACATTTGATACCCTTTTGAGTGCTTCCAAAGGCTGTCTTGCTTGTAGTACAGTTGATAATCTGAATGCTGCAGTTGCTAATGAAAATGCTGCCATTAGCAAGTACAACAACCTTCTCAAGTCGTCATTCCTTGGTCTATTCACTATTCCTTCTTTGAATACGTTTAATACTTGTAAGAAGAGATATACGACTACTTCTGTACAGTGTCAGACTATTTTGCCTAGCAGCTCTAGTGCCAAGACGACGACGCCAGTTGCAGTGACTACTTCTAGCTCAGTGGTTGCTTCTTCATCTGGATCAAGTTCTTCAGCTGTTTCGTCCGCATCAGGCTCTTCAGCTGCTTCTTCAGGTTCGAAATCTAGTTCTAGTTCGCCTGCTTCGTCTGGCTCAAGTTCTTCAGCTGCTTCTTCAGGCTCGAAATCTAGTTCTAGCTCTCCTGGTTCGTCTGGATCAAGTACAGCTGTAGCTTCTTCGAATTCTGGCTCTTCTACCGGATCTGGCTCTTCAAAATCTGGTTCTTCATCAGCAGCTTCTACGGGATCTGGCTCTTCAGCAGCTTCGTCAGCACCGGCCTCATCGTCAAAATCTGGTTCTTCATCAGCAGCTTCTACGGGATCTGGCTCTTCAGCAGCTTCGTCAGCGCCAGCGTCATCGACAGGATCTGGTTCATCGTCAGCACCAGCGTCATCGTCAGGATCCGGTTCTTCAGCAGCAGCTTCGTCAGGAGCAGCCTCGTCAGGAACTTCGTCAGCACCAGCGTCATCGACAGGATCTGGTTCAGCAGCAGCTTCATCAGGAGCAGCCTCATCGACAGGATCTGGTTCTTCAGCAGCTTCATCAGGAGCAGCCTCATCGACAGGATCCGGTTCTTCATCGGCAGCTTCGTCAGGATCTTCAGCAGCCGCTTCGTCAGGAGCAGCCTCGTCAGGATCTGGCTCTTCAGCAGCTTCGTCAGCACCAGCCTCATCGACAGGATCTGGCTCTTCAGCAGCAGCTTCATCAGGGTCCGGTTCATCAGCAGCAGCTTCGTCAGCGCCAGCGTCATCGACAGGATCTGGTTCATCGTCAGCAGCAGCTTCATCAGGATCCGGTTCTTCAGCAGCAGCTTCGTCAGGAGCAGCCTCGTCAGGATCTGGTTCTTCAGCAGCTTCGTCAGGAGCAGCGTCATCGACAGGATCTGGCTCTTCAGCAGCCGCTTCGTCAGGAGCAGCCTCGTCAGGAGCTTCGTCAGCACCAGCGTCATCGACAGGATCTGGTTCATCGGCAGCTTCGTCAGGATCCGGTTCTTCAGCAGCAGCTTCGTCAGGAGCAGCCTCGTCAGGAGCTTCGTCAGCACCAGCGTCATCGACAGGATCTGGTTCAGCAGCAGCTTCATCAGGAGCAGCCTCATCGACAGGATCTGGTTCTTCATCAGGAGCAGCCTCATCAGGATCCGGTTCATCAGCAGCTTCGTCAGCGCCAGCCTCATCGACAGGATCTCGTTCATCGTCAGCAGCAGCCTCATCAGGATCCGGTTCATCAGCAGCAGCTTCGTCAGCGCCAGCCTCATCGACAGGATCTGGTTCTTCAGCAGCAGCTTCATCAGGATCTGGTTCATCGTCAGCAGCAGCTTCATCAGGATCCGGTTCTTCAGCAGCAGCTTCGTCAGGAGCAGCCTCGTCAGGATCTGGTTCTTCAGCAGCTTCGTCAGGAGCAGCGTCATCGACAGGATCTGGCTCTTCAGCAGCCGCTTCGTCAGGAGCAGCCTCGTCAGGAGCTTCGTCAGCACCAGCGTCATCGACAGGATCTGGTTCAGCAGCAGCCTCGTCAGGAGCAGCCTCGTCAGGAGCAGCCTCGTCAGGAGCTTCGTCAGCACCAGCGTCATCGACAGGATCTGGTTCAGCAGCAGCTTCATCAGGAGCAGCCTCATCGACAGGATCTGGTTCTTC